>CM038726.1:10032252-10566753 GCA_021613375.1 Megaleporinus macrocephalus
TATTTAGCATTTGTCACATTCCACCCCGGACCTGCTGCTCCGAGTTCTGCTGTCCTGCGTCGTTTGCACGTCTGCGTCGTTTGCACGGCTGCGTTGTGTTCTTTAAGTGCAGCACATGTAGGAGCGCTGTTCTGTTTCACTGCGCACTGAACAGCTGGTTGAAGCTTCACTGTGTACTGAGCAGGTCCAGAGTTCAGCCCCCCGCTACCAAACAGAACCCAGACCCTCAGAAGACTGGATGGCGTCTCCCGGTCTGGGTCCGGAGCCCGAGGTTGTTGTTTTGTTCTTCCTTTGTTTGTTTGTCGTTCTTCCTCCTCGCTGTCTATGATGATAGTGACAGCTGTCAGACTTGCTGTCATGACGATCGATTGCGTGACCTCGTCATGGCAACACCAACTGTCACTAGCAATGACGGTGCAAGGACAGGCTGGGTGCGCGTGTGGCTGCATGTTGACGCGCACTCGGTGAACTTCACCGCGGAGGCCTGAGGGGGAGAGGCGGGGGGGCGCGGGCGCGTGGCTGCCAGGTGACCCGCCGACAGGTGCTAATGAATTTCCTCATGTGTGGAGCTGATGATGAAGATGAAGATGATGATGATGAAGGCCGTGTGTGCGAGTGTGTGTACGCGTGCGTGCCAGAGATCAAGGCTACTCTGCGATGACCTTCACACTCACACACGCGCGTGTGTGTCCCGTGGCTGCATGCCCGTGTGGGCAGATGGTCGCGTTCTGCCCGCTGCTCGTCATGACACAGCGTTTAATTAGAGGCAGAGCTGCTCTTAACGCTGGACCGCCGTCCCGGAAACGCTGAGAACAACGCTGGAAGGACAACGAGACCCCCTGAGACCGAGGAGCTCGAGTTCTGGTAAAAACTCAAACTTCTCCCGTGTACAAAACACCTCCTCACAGCCAGCGCTGGTCTGAAGGTGGAGACACAAACAGTCTGTGGATTCATTATCATCCATAATAAGCATAGAAGGAAGACGTGGGGTCTGTCTAAGAACGTAGCGAGGGTCTACAATAGAGATCGACCGATATATCGGGCCGATATTTGCCATATTGTTTAATATATCGGTATCTGCCAATATCAGTGTTTCACAAGGGCAATTTCAAGTCAGGCACGTCCGCGGGCAGCCCCGTGTTATTGGTGCGGTGGAAATCAACCCTAAAAACCTGATCTAAAAATCAGCCCTAAAAACCTGATCTAAACATCAGCCCTAAAAACCTGATCTAAACATCAGCCCTAAAAACCTGATCTAAAAATCAGCCCTAAAAACCTGATCTAAACATCAGCCCTAAAAACCTGATCTAAACATCAGCCCTAAAAACCTGATCTAAAAATCAGCCTTAAAAACCTGATCTAAAAATCAGCCTTAAAAACCTGATCTAAAAATCAGCCCTAAAAACCTGATCTAAACATCAGCCCTAAAAACCTGATCTAAACATCAGCCTTAAAAACCTGATGTAAAAATCAGCCCTAAAAACCTGATGTAAAAATCTGCCTAAAAACCTGATCTAAACATCAGCCGTAAAAACCTGATCTAAAAATCAGCCTTAAAAACCTGATCTAAAAATCAGCCCTAAAAACCTGTTCTAAAAATCAGCCCTAAAAACCTGATCTAAAAATCAGCCCTAAAAACCTGATCTAAAAATCAGCCTAAAAACCTGATCTAAACATCAGCCCTAAAAACCTGATCTAAACATCAGCCCTAAAAACCTGATCTAAACATCAGCCCTAAAAACCTGATCTAAAAATCAGCCTAAAAACCTGATCTAAAAATCAGCCCTAAAAACCTGATCTAAAAATCAGCCTTAAAAACCTGATCTAAAAATCAGCCTAAAAACCTGATCTAAAAATCAGCCTTAAAAACCTGATCTAAAAATCTGCCTAAAAACCTGATCTAAAAATCAGCCCTAAAAACCTGATCTAAAAATCAGCCCTAAAAACCTGATCTAAAAATCAGCCCTAAAAACCTGATCTAAAAATCAGCCCTAAAAACCTGATCTAAACATCAGCCTTAAAAACCTGATCTAAACATCAGCCCTAAAAACCTGATCTAAAAATCAGCCCTAAAAACCTGATCTAAAAATCAGCCTTACAAACCTGATCTAAAAATCAGCCTAAAAACCTGATCTAAAAATCAGCCCTAAAAACCTGATCTAAACATCAGCCTTAAAAACCTGATCTAAAAATCAGCCTTAAAAACCTGATCTAAAAATCAGCCCTAAAAACCTGATCTAAAAATCAGCCTTAAAAACCTGATCTAAAAATCAGCCTTAAAAACCTGATCTAAAAATCAGCCCTAAAAACCTGATCTAAACATCAGCCTTAAAAACCTGATCTAAAAATCAGCCTTAAAAACCTGGTCTAAAAATCGGCCCTAAAAACCTGATCTAAACATCAGCCTTAAAAACCTGATCTAAACATCAGCCTTAAAAACCTGATCTAAACATCAGCCTTGAAAACCTGATCTAAAAATCAGCCTTAAAAACCTGATTTAAGAATCAGCCTTAAAAACCTGATCTAAACATCAGCCGTAAAAACCTGATCTAAACATCAGCCCTAAAAACCTGATCTAAAAATCAGCCTAAAAACCTGATCTAAAAATCAGCCTAAAAACCTGATCTAAAAATCAGCCCTAAAAACCTGATCTAAAAATCAGCCCTAAAAACCTGATCTAAAAATCAGCCGTAAAAACCTGATCTAAAAATCAGCCGTAAAAACCTGTTCTAAAAATCAGCCGTAAAAACCTGATCTAAAAATCTGCCTAAAAACCTGTTCTAAAAATCAGCCGTAAAAACCTGATCTAAAAATCAGCCTTAAAAACCTGATCTAAAAATCAGCCGTAAAAACCTGATCTAAAAATCAGCCTTAAAAACCTGATCTAAAAATCAGCCCTAAAAACCTGATCTAAACATCAGCCTTAAAAACCTGATCTAAACATCAGCCCTAAAAACCTGATCTAAACATCAGCCTTAAAAACCTGATCTAAACATCAGCCTTAAAAACCTGATCTAAAAATCAGCCTTAAAAACCTGATCTAAAAATCAGCCCTAAAAACCTGATCTAAACATCAGCCTAAAAACCTGATCTAAAAATCAGCCCTAAAAACCTGATCTAAACATCAGCCCTAAAAACCTGATCAAACCTCAGCCTTAAAAACCTGATCTAAACATCAGCCTTAAAAACCTGATCTAAAAATCAGCCTTAAAAACCTGATTTAAGAATTAGCCTTAAAAACCTGATTTAAGAATTAGCCTTAAAAACCTGATCTAAACATCAGCCCTAAAAACCTGATCTAAACATCAGCCCTAAAAACCTGATCTAAAAATCAGCCTAAAAACCTGATCTAAAAATCAGCCTAAAAACCTGATCTAAAAATCAGCCGGAAAAAACCTGATCTAAAAATCAGCCCTAAAAACCTGATCTAAAAATCAGCCCTAAAAACCTGATCTAAAAATCAGCCCTAAAAACCTGATCTAAACATCAGCCTTAAAAACCTGATCTAAAAATCAGCGTTAAAAACCTGATTTAAGAATCAGCCTTAAAAACCTGATCTAAACATCAGCCCTAAAAACCTGATCTAAACATCAGCCCTAAAAACCTGATCTAAAAATCAGCCCTAAAAACCTGATCTAAAAATCAGCCCTAAAAACCTGATCTAAACATCAGCCTTAAAAACCTGATCTAAAAATCAGCCCTAAAAACCTGATCTAAACATCAGCCCTAAAAACCTGATCTAAAAATCAGCCCTAAAAACCTAATCTAAAAATCGGCCCTAAAAATCAGCACTAGAAATCGGCCCTAAAAATCAGCCTTAAAAATCGGCCCTAAAAATCGGCCCTAAAAATTCAGCCCTAAAGATCAGCTCTAAAAATTAGCACTAAAAATCGGCCCTAAAAATTAGCACTAAAATTCAGCCCTAAAGATCAGCTCTAAAAATTAGCACTAAAAATCGGCCCTAAAAATTAGCACTAAAATTCAGCCCTAAAAATCAGCCCTAAAAATTAGCACTATAATTCAGCCCTAAAAATAGCACTAAAATTCAGCCCTAAAAATCAGCCCTAAAAATTAGCACTATAATTCAGCCCTAAAAATAGCACTAAAATTCAGCCCTAAAAATCAGCACAAAAAACTTGCCCTAAAAATTAGCACTAAAAATCGGCCGCACATATCAGCCATCAGCTGACCCTGATCTCTAAACATCGGCATCGTCTATAGAAAATCCCATATCAGTCGATCTCCACTACACAGACAGCACTTTGCATCACAGTCTGCGCTCCTGACATGTAGGCCGCCCCAATTCTTACATACCTTAAACATGCTGAACTACTGGGGATGTAGCGATGCATCGCGAGACTTAATGCAAATACGTCACAACTGAAACTGATTGAGATCGCTCATTTGGCACCAGTACATGATGTTAGTTGAATGTACGGAGTCACAACAGTGTCAAAACTAGGGCGCGCAGAAACAAGAGGTGAAGAATGCAAATGTAAACTCGTGAGAGAAGAACTGCACGAGCACGCGCTCAAACCATCTTTCTTTACATCCTTTATTGAGTTTTTCTCTCTCAACTTGATACTGTTCCTCACGCGCAAATGCACTACCACCGGCTGCTCTTCTTGTCATACGCTTACGCTAATAATTGCATGTAGTCCTGGCGTGACACGTAGCCCCCCCTACGGTATTGCCGCTAAAAGTGGCCGTCAATCGGAATCATCCTCCAAAGCGCTGATTGGTCCATCTCTACTTTTTAGTTGTACAGTGGCACCCATTTACTCATAAGTGCTTCTGAGTAGGCAATCAATGCTACTGTACTCTGAATCCAAGAGTAATAAAAATAGGTCTGTGTGCAAAAACATATTAACCCATAACCCATTACCAAAAACCCACTGATACGCCCTCCAGGGGTAACGGATAAGAAACCTGATCGTTAGTTTGGTACACGGTTTATTATTTTTAGAAGAGAATGATGCAGTGACTTTTAGTAGTCAGTAGTTATTAACTAAACATCTCCGATATTCCTGATACCTATAAAATTGTGGGCCGTCAACAGAACCCAGTCAGGCTCTGACTGAGAGTGCAGCCCATAATTACACGGTACGCCCCGTTTCGTCCAGCACCAGCGTCTACTTCAGCAAAGCTAAAAATAAAGAAGCTCCACCACTCCAAAAAACCAACACAACCAAGAGCAGCTGCGTGATTACACACTGACCACTGGCGAAGGGCTAGACGATGGAACGGAAACTGGGCATCGACAGACGAGCTGCAGTCAAACGCTTTCGAGGGGTTTCTAATAAAGTGGCCGCTTACCTGTAGAACGACGGAGCTGTGAGTGTTACTGGTGAAGAAGCGCGTGTTGCCCGTTTTCGAGGCCTGCAGGTGGGCGGAGAGACCCATTTCGCCGCAGCCGAGAGAAACCTTCATATGAGCGTCATCGTCCTCCACCAGAGATCTGCAGAGGAAACAGAGACAGGTCAGGGTACGAGCCGGGACCTCACCACAGCTCCATGTCAGTGCAGGTGTACTGAGCTCGTGTGCTGGACGTGTGATAGACTTGGCTTTTCTTCACCAACGGCACATCAACAAACAGCACGGCACAGGATCACATCACGGGTACCACAACACTCTCTCTGACAGCATGTATAGTGCTCCACTGAGCCTTTCCTGAGTGGCGCGAGGAACGAGGGATGAATAAACGGCCGGTAGAGGAGAGCAGGTCAGTGTGTTCGGGGATGAGGATAACGTAGAGCAATAAAACCAACTGAACTCTTATTTAGATTTGTCTTATATGTCTGCGTACCATATCACAGCACATTAGTACAACCTCTGAGGCTGGATGTGTTTCAATACAGCAACGTCCTTACACACACACACACACTCCAGCAGCAGTGCTGTGTCTGATCCACACATACAAGCACAATACACACAAACCAACACAGCAGCACCATGTCAGTGTCACTGCAGTGATGGGAATGACCCACCACCCAAATAATGCCTGCTCTGCAGTGGTCCTGTGGGGGTCCTGAGCATTAAAGAACAGGGTGGGAGGGGATAAACAACAGCGTATCAGATGAACTACAGTCTGTAAGTGTTGAACTACAAAGTGATCCTATATGGCACACACACACACATTATATATATATATATATATATATATATATATATATATATATATATATATATATATATATAATGTGTGTGTGTATATAAACACACACACATACATTATATATATATATATATATATATATATATATACACACACACATTATATATATATATATATATATATATATATATATATATATATATATATATATATATATATATATATATACACACACACACACACACACACATATATATATATATATATATATACACACACACCACAAACACACAGCACTGTGGGACCAAGCTGCAGTAATCCAGTCCATCACTGAGACGCAACAAAGACCAGCAGAACTACACAAAGGTCATCCCGCGTAGCTGAACGGAGCCCCCGCGCTGGAGCCCACGGTGAAAGAGACGGTCTCTCATTTCCTCCACCAACGAAGTGCTCTGTCCGATAACGAGACTCTATCGGTTACGCACAAAGAACCAAAGGAACGTTTATTTCTCCTCCTTTCTTCTGCATTAATCACTGACTCGGATTCAAAGCTCTAAAACACAAGAGTCTGGAGGAGAAAGGAGAGAGAAGAAAGAGAGAGACTATAAGAGAAGAAGAAAAACGGCTTTTGGAAGAACAACTCTGATGTCCGGGTTTACGGCAGGAGCATCACCAGTCTCTCTTTTCTTTGTTAACTGGGAACAAAAACAATACTATAAAAAATCAAAGCTTCGCTCTTAGAACCTAAACCATCAGTGAAGACACGTCTCGTGCGCTGTAGCCGTCACGCTAGCGGGGACGACAGGGACTGGAAGCTTGCAGGCCACCAACAGTCCTGCGGAACTCATATGAACTGAGGTGGGGTGTATAATTAAAGCAGCCCCAGAGAACGTGTAGTGAGGTCTTAGGAGGTCTTCTAGGTCTGTTAGATGGTATGAGCTGAAAGACCAGTAAACCTCGATTTGAATGACCTTCCAATGACCGACAGTCTAACCTAATCTTGAGCAAGGCCTCGGTGAGCTTTTCCTAACCAATCGCATGGCTGCGTCTTTTGCCCCGCCCTTAGCAAACTAAAGCTGACCCAGCAGAACCAGAACCTCCTGTCTGTAGCTGCCCGTCATACGCCAATCCATACGCCAACACCGTTCACTCGTCTATTCCTTCAGTCACGCTTTACTTCGTCCATTTGTTGGCACGTCTGTTCGTCCGTCACTCTTTTCAGCACAAGCTGAATAATGACTTCAGTTCTGTATGAGAGGCAGAGCAGGCCTGGAGCGTTGGACAGAGAGCTGTCAATCAAGCTGCGCATTGGCCACGCCCACGCAGTCCTAAGACAGGCCGGATACTATATAATACTATCATATATATATATATATATACACACACACACACTTTAAACATGTAATTATATACACATGTGGACGTCTAGGTTGTCTCAGAGTCCGTATCTATGACTACCCTTTATTCGAGGACAGGAGATGGTATTGGTAAACTTTTAAAATCGTGTCTTCAGTATCGTCCTCGTGAACTACAGTCACCTAAAACCACAGAAACAAGTTTATCTGAGATTACTGAAAGCCATGGTTACACCACATGACCTTTATCCCACTGCAGTCTGGCTGAGTCTGGGCTGGTTGGCTCTAGTCTGGAGATTTTGGGGCAGTTGGAGAGAGGGAGACAGAGAGAGAGAGAGAGAGAGAGAGACTGAGAGAATCGACTGTGCGAGTCTCATTTAGAAGTGTGTCATGTTCGATTTTTTCCAGCCTCAGCATCATCTTGAAGGGCGCGGTGGTCAGCAACTCAATCTAAATGACCACCAACAGCCGATGAAACAATGAGAGGAGGAACGAAGAAGCGTTAAAGAGGACTGAGAGAACAACGGAGCACATGAACATCTGAAACTCTGACAGCTAACATTCTAATCGTGTGTACCTGCATGACCCCCCACCTTCAGGTTCACCTGTTACTTCTTTACTGTGTCAACAAAACCAGCAGCAGTCACGGTGTGTGTGTGCGCACACGCTCAGTTTAGTTCAACAACGACTCAGAGGTTGTGTAGTATGATAGTCACCACACAAACACACACACACACACACACACACACATAGACACCCACACAACGAACAGACGCTAACTGACATGAAACTTGCATCACCAAACACAAAGATCTAATTCTAATACAAAGCCCCCTCCTCCTCGTAACCCCTTCCCTTCTCCATCTTCACTACAGCCTGAGACCGCTCTTTAAGCTAGTTCTCTGAGATAGCTCTTTAAGCTAGGTCTCTGAGATAGCTCTTTAAGCTAGGTCTCTGAGATAGCTCTTTAAGCTAGTTCTCTGAGATAGCTCTTTAAGCTAGTTCTCTGAGATAGCTCTTTAAGCTAGTTCTCTGAGATAGCTCTTTAAGCTAGTTCTCTGAGATAGCTCTTTAAGCTAGGTCTCTGAGACAGCTCTTTAAGCTAGTTCTCTGAGATAGCTCTTTAAGCTAGGTCTCTGAGATAGCTCTTTAAGCTAGTTCTCTGAGATAGCTCTTTAAGCTAGTTCTCTGAGATAGCTCTTTAAGCTAGGTCTCTGAGATAGCTCTTTAAGCTAGTTCTCTGAGATAGCTCTTTAAGCTAGGTCTCTGAGACAGCTCTTTAAGCTAGGTCTCTGAGATAGCTCTTTAAGCTAGGTCTCTGAGATAGCTCTTTAAGCTAGTTCTCTGAGACAGCTCTTTAAGCTAGGTCTCTGAGATAGCTCTTTAAGCTAGTTCTCTGAGATAGCTCTTTAAGCTAGGTCTCTGAGACAGCTCTTTAAGCTAGGTCTCTGAGATAGCTCTTTAAGCTAGGTCTCTGAGATAGCTCTTTAAGCTAGGTCTCTGAGATAGCTTCTTAAGCTAGGTCTCTGAGATAGCTCTTAAAGCTAGGTCTCTGAGATAGCTCTTTAAGCTAGGTCTCTGAGATAGCTCTTTAAGCTAGGTCTCTGAGATAGCTCTTTAAGCTAGGTCTCTGAGATAGCTCTTTAAGCTAGGTCTCTGAGATAGCTCTTTAAGCTAGTTCTCTGAGATAGCTCTTTAAGCTAGGTCTCTGAGACAGCTCTTTAAGCTAGGTCTCTGAGATAGCTCTTTAAGCTAGTTCTCTGAGATAGCTCTTTAAGCTAGGTCTCTGAGACAGCTCTTTAAGCTAGGTCTCTGAGATAGCTTCTTAAGCTAGGTCTCTGAGATAGCTCTTAAAACTAGGTCTCTGAGATAGCTCTTTAAGCTAGGTCTCTGAGATAGCTCCTTAAGCTAGGTCTCTGAGATAGGTCTCTGAGATAGCTCTTTAAGCTAGGTCTCTGAGACAGCTCTTTAAGCTAGGTCTCTGAGATAGCTCACTGAGTTCTCTGAGATAGCTATTTAAGCTAAGTCTCTGAAATAGCTCACTGAGTTTTTTGAGATAGCTCTTTAAGCTAGGTCTCTGAGATAGCTCACTGAGTTCTCTGAGATAGCTCTTTAAGCTAGGTCTCTGAGATAGATCACTGAGTTTTCTGAGATAGCTCTTTAAGCTAGGTCTCTGAGATAGCTCACTGAGTTCTCTGAGATAGCTCTTTAAGCTAGGTCTCTGAGATAGCTCACTGAGTTCTCAATTAAATGCAGACCTCGACTGCACCACTGAAGGCCAACAGGGAACCTCAATTTGAATGACCTTCCACTGAGCAACCAAGGTCAGTATATTTCTCTCCACACGTAAACTAGACAGACCTAATCTTGGCCTCTGTGATCTTCTCCTAACCAATCGCAAGGCTACGTCTTATGCCCCACCCACACAAAACTTAGCAAACTAAAGCTGACCCAGCAGAACCAGAACTTCCTGTCTGTAGCTGCCCGTCAACTGTTTATCCCTGTATTCATACGCTAACACTGTTCACTCGTCTATTCCTTCATTCATGCAGCGCTTCGTCCATCAATCTTTTCAGCACAAGCTGAATAATGACTTCAGTTCTGTATGAGAGACAGAGCAGGCTTGGAGCGTTCGACAGAGAGCTGTCAATCAAGCTGGGCACTAGCCACGCCCACACAGTTCTCAGACAGGCCAGATCAGTTCTGAAGCGGACATTTCAGGGTTGAAGCACTTTATGTGAGACGAGCATCTAGAAGGAACCTATATCAAGCCATCCAGGATCTTCTGCTGATCTCGCTGACGACACCTGGACCTGCTGCTCCCGAGTGGGCAGCTGAGGGTGAATGTCAGTAGGTGAATATTAAAAGTGAGGGACGGACGGATTACAGCCTGATAAGGAAGAGGAGGAGGGAAAGAAAGAAGACAACTAAGATACACCGAGATGCTGAGGGGTTTCTATGGCAACAGGAGGGGCGGTGCACAGTCACAGTCACATGACACAGCACGAGCAGCTGATTGGTGCATTACCCTGTCAGGTGATAGGTTGGAGATGCAGCAAGCAGAGAGTGGGTGGTCCACACCACAAAGGAGTGCTGGTGGCTGCCAAAACAACGAGAAATAGATATCACTAAAACTCACACGCACACACACACACACACAGACACACATACACATACACAGAGAAGAACGGCCCAAAGTAACCCCCACGTGACACACACACACAGGTTATACTGCATATACAGTATAAATCAAATAAATCCACAAACACTGAGAAACAAACACAAACAAAAAAAAAAGAGAGAGAGAGAGAAACTGATGGAGTGACAGACAGACACAGACAGAAAGAAATACAATGATGAAGAATCAGTCTGTACAGCTCCACACCGACTTAACTCCAACACTGATCTGATAATCATCACGTCTCAAAATGATCCAACACAAAGCCAGTGCGCTGCTCCACCCCGGCACGTTCCCTAACGAGGAGCTAACGAGTGACCGCACTGACCAGAAAATCATCTGACACAGCCTGAGGTGTACATGCTTCATCAGTCCAATCAAAGAACAATAATACATCACGTGGTAACAAGTAGACCAACAAAAAGCAAAACACATACCATCAGACAAACAAACCCTATAGCATACTGTGCCAGGCACAGGACAAATATATATACACATACAGAGAGACAGAGGCATATATACACACAGAGAGACAGGCATATATACACACACAGAGAGACAGAGGCATATATACACACACAGAGAGACAGAGGCATATATACACACAGAGAGACAGAGGCATATATACACACAGAGAGACAGAGGCATATATACACACAGAGAGACAGGCATATATACACACAGAGAGACAGGCATATATACACACAGAGAGACAGAGGCGTATATACACACAGAGAGACCGAGGCGTATATACACACACACAGAGAGACAGAGGCATATATACACACAGAGAGACAGAGGCATATATACACACACACAGAGACAGGCATATATACACACAGAGAGACAGGCATATATACACACAGAGAGACCGAGGCGTATATACACACACACAGAGAGACAGAGGCATATATACACACAGAGAGACAGAGGCATATATACACACACACAGAGACAGGCATATATACACACAGAGAGACAGAGGCATATATACACACACACAGAGACAGGCATATATACACACAGAGAGACAGAGGCATATATACACACAGAGAGACAGAGGCATATATACACACACAGAGAGACAGAGGCATATATACACACACAGAGAGACAGAGGCATATATACACACAGAGAGACAGAGGCATATATACAAACACAGAGAGACAGAGGCATATATACACACACAGAGAGACAGAGGCATATATACACACACAGAGAGACAGAGGCGTATATAAACACACAGAGAGACAGAGGCGTATATACACACACACAGAGACAGAGGTATATATACACACACAGAGAGACAGAGGCGTATATAAACACACAGAGAGACAGAGGCGTATATAAACACACAGAGAGACAGAGGCATATATACACACACAGAGAGACAGAGGCGTATATAAACACACAGAGAGACAGAGGCGTATATACACACACACAGAGACAGAGGCGTATATACACACAGAGAGACTGAGGCGTATATACACACAGAGAGACAAAGGTATATATACACACACAGAGACTGAGGCGTATATACACACAGAGAGACAGAGGTATATATACACACACAGAGAGACAGAGGCATATATACACACACACAGAGAGACAGAGGCGTATATACACACAGAGGCATATATACACACAGAGAGACTGAGGCGTATATACACACAGAGAAACAGAGGCGTATATACACACAGAGAGACTGAGGCGTATATACACACAGAGAGACTGAGGCGTATATACACACACACACACAGAAACAGAGGCGTATACACACACACACACACACACACACAGACAGAGGCGTATATACACACACACAGAGAGACAGAGGCGTATATAAACACACAGAAAGACAGAGGCATATATACACACACAGAGAGACAGAGGCGTATATACACAGAGAGAGACAGACGCGTATATATACACACAGAGAGACAGCGGCGTATATACACACACACAGAGACAGAGGCGTATACACACACACACACACACACACACACACGTGTATATACACACACAGCAAACAGATGGGTATATACATACAGAGAGACAAACGTGTATATGCACACACAGAGAGAGACAGACGTGTGTATGCACACAGCGAGAGACAAAGGTGTATATACACACATACAGCAAACAGACGGGTATATACACACAGAGACAGATGTGTATATACACACGCAGAGAGAGACAGACATGTACATACACAGAGAGAGAGAGACAGACACTCCAAGAGAGACCAATGCACATATACAAAGAGTAAGCGTGAGAAAGATTTTATGATGTTGTCAAGGAGATGTCACTCCTACAAGAAACTCTCTCTCTCACTCTCACTCTCTCTCTTCCACAGAGACATTATCATTAACATATCTCCTTTAATAATTCATCATTATGAAACACACGCTCACACAGATCATCATTAGGAGGAGTGTGAGGGCTGCAGGTACGACCTGGAGAACAGCTGTTACCATCTTACACACACACACACACACACTGACCTCAGCACACTCAACATCACACACTCCTCCTGTTCTGCGGGAGTGTTTCGGCGTCTCCTAATTAGACTGGTAGAGGTCCAAACACAGCAGATCTATCTGGGCTCATCCCGCTGCACTCCTGACCAGCACGCCAACTGAATCCAGAAACACACCGACGACACTCCAACTGCTCTCCTAATGAACATACGCTAACACGAGACAAAGCCTTTAAAGGCAGGACAAGTGGAGTCAGGACTCAGTTCAGGGACACAGAGAGGAGAGAGACAGAAAGAGGAGGAGAGTGGTTTCAGAACATTAGAAGCATGATGAGGTTCTTCTGGTATTATTAGGACTCGAGCGTCACCAAGAAACACAGCAGAACCCATCACTTCACTATGTGTGTGTGTGTGTGTGTGTATGTGTGTGTATGTGCACGTATGTGTGTTGGTATGTGTGTGTGTGTGTGTATACGTGTGTGTGTGTGTGTGTGTTCTGGAGCAGACTGCCACGTGACGTTGACATCTTTATTTTTATTTAACGTCAATAAAAACACCAAAACAACCCCGTATGACTCACACGAGAGAGAGAGAGAGAGAGAGAGAGAGAGAGAGAGAGAGAGAGAGAGAGAGAGAGAGAGAGAGAGAGGTCAGCAGATCAAGAGATCAGATAGAGGGACAAAGACAGACAGAGAATAGACAGAAAGAGAGAAAAGAGAGACTGAGAGGAGAAGAGAAAGAGACAAGCAGACCCTCTACGACGCTGAGCAAACAGGCCAGCCAATGAGCTTCAGCGGACTAACGGCTACAGCAGAGTCCAGGTAGACGGAGATCTAGCTGATAGCTGACGGCTGTCGTCACTGCCGTTTGTTGTTGTGATCTGATACGACTGCGACTGCACGATCCACCAAACAGGTGATACTTTTTCCATGTCTAGAACATCACAAACGATTCAGAACTTTAGCGTTCAGTGCTTTCAGTAGAGTATAGAGTCCAGTAACGGGAACCCCGGCTGGTAACACATGTAAGCCTTAATATGGTGTAATGACTCTAAATTATTAATAAATGTTGTAGAAATCACTAAAAGTATCAGATTTATTACATTTTCTGTAAAATCCCGCTGGACGTAGGTCTCCATTGTTGTATCTACTGATGGGTGGTGGTGGTGACGGCAAATGGTTGCAGTAACCGGCCTAGCAAGCTAAACATTTCTGACATTAGCGACGACGACACACACCAAGGGAGTCTAAACTAGAGATGGAAGGATCGATCGGCTATGTATCGGTATTGGCCGATTTTGAATCAAAATATGTGATCGGGCGATATTTCTCCAATTCGATCGATGGCGTTAAACAAATGAGCTTAATTTCTGGATTTCTAGTTAGCGTTTCATCCAGGAGGAGGAGAACCCTCTCCCTGCAATTCCTATCTGAACCACTAGGTGGAAATACACACCCTTTCATTTTCAACAGACTGACTGAAGCAGCGTCCTTGTGAGAAAAGCATGCGCTGATAGAAAGCATGTCGTCCGCCTGGCAGTGTTTACCGTATGTGACGTTTTTAAAATGAGTAAAATCAGCATGTCTCGTTGGAGAACCAAGACAAAGACATTTAACTCTACTAATCTGATACAGCACTTAAGAGTAGAGATGGAAGGATCGATCGGCTGTGTATCAGTATTGGACGATTAATCAAAATATGTGATCAGTGATCGGACGATATTTCTATAGTTAGTCAATCCCGAGAGCTGATCGATGGCGTTAAACAAATGAGCCTAATTTCTGTATTTCCAGCTAGCGTTTCATCCAGAAAGAGGAGAAGCCCCTCCGGCCACCTCCCTGCAATATCTCTGAACCACTAGGTGGAAATACAGATCTGACCGGTACGAACAGAACAGCAGCAACAATTCAAGATCTACACTTAATGATATAGATTTAGTTTAAAATAACAGAGTCTGCGTTTAATGACTGCAGTTTTTACTGTATTTATTTAATTAGCTTTTTTCATTTTAAATTAAGGGTCTAAATGTAATGATTACAGTTTTGGGGATATTTGTTTGATTTACTTTGTTTATTTACTGATAATTTAGTTAAAAATATTATGCTGTTTCACATGAGCTCGTTAGAGCATGTTTCGTGACTTGCTTGTGCTAATAACTACATGTAGCCCTGCCGTGGTATATAGCCCCGCCCTCTATCAGTATCGGCTGATCACGCTGAAAGGTGATCAGCGATCGGAATCGGCCTCAAAAACGCTGATCGGTCCATCTCTAGTAAAACTGAGGAACAGAGAGGGTGGAGGAGAGAGTGGACACAGTGCTGGAGTTGTTGTGAAGCTGTGTGTCGGTGTTGACGGAGAAGGAGAGTGCCTGTTAAAGGAGCTCCGCTTTCTAGCAGGAAACATTCACGCTCAGTAAACAGCTCGATACACTGAACGGGAGTGTCTCTGAGCTTCACACTCCTTTATTAGTGAAGTAGTATGTTCACTACTAAGACTGTACTTTCACCTTCAGGATCTGCAAACGAGGGAGAAGCAGCTGACGCTAACGCTAAACGTTGTTGGTGGGATGCCAGGAGAGAGTCCAGCGCATGTTCATCTTCACGGTTCTTCTCGCGGTTCTCCATAATCTGGAGCTTTTGGACGTCCTGTGTTGGAAACAGACTCGGTTGAGCGGCACACGCAAGACAGCAGTAGCCCACTATGCTTAGCATGGCCATGCCCACAATGAAAGATGTTCTCTCACCTGACCAGCCCCCTGACCTCCACACAGAGCTGAGAAGTGGACAGGGTAGTCAAGATAGTTGAAGGACACACTGAGGAGCTTCACTAAACTTCACTAGCGATTACTAATCCAGCTGTTTATGCGCCTGGGATAAACTAATTTCTCGTCTTGCCGTGTGACTGTGTTTCCTTCGCTCTCAGGCACGCAGCCTGCTAATCATTACATTGAACGTGGGCTCATTTTAAAAACTGGTGACTAAAACAAAGCAGTTTATATTCCTGTGTTTTTTTTTCTTCCAGGTATCGTTTTGGTATCAATAATCATGATACTACACTTGGTATCAGTATCAAAGTTAAAATTCCGGTATTGTGACAACCCTAGATATGGCTGAGCTCTTGTATACGCGCCTGTAGAGGAGAACCTGCTCAGCAAACCTCCCTCCGAACTCCTTTATTCAGGATGAAGCGTGATCACACACCAGCGTGCACTCTCACACCGCTTACCACGAGTCAAGTACAAACCTAGTATACAGCTGTACTGACTCTTGATGTACTGATGATGAAAGTGTGTTCAGACTCGGAACATTAAACGCAAGGTGAGCACGAGCCAGTAGAGGAGTGGAGAGGGGGTACAACCCATTGGTAATCTGACGCCCAGGTCACGTCCCACCTGAACTTCAAATCCAATTAGAAACACAACCCAGTTCCAAACCCAAAGGTGCTTTGGTGGGCTGATACTTCTAGATATCAACACAACTCTAATCTCACTCCTACAGAGCCGTCCACAAAGAAGCTGAAGAGTCATTCATGTTTAGCTGTCTCATACTGAAGAGTCTGATCTCCATACTCCGCCAGACGAGCAGCACCAAGTCTTATACGTTGCTTAGATATCTCTCAGTTTGGACGGATCAGAAAATTATTACACATGCAATTAATAACCAGGCGGTTTATTTACCAGCTGCCGTTCTCCAGCTCAAGCACTCTTAACTAGAACCCTGAAAAGCAAAGTGATGGAAGTTCTGATGGAGGGCTCTCCACACGAACATCCATCTATTATATCCTGGTACAGCGAGCGATGCGTTCATCCCTCTTCATTTCTTCACTCTCTCTAGAGAGAAGAGAGAAGTGCAGCACTGCCTTCCTCCATACATCCTCATCAGGCCGGGAAGTAAAGCATCTCTCTGTCCTCTACCGTCTACCATCTGTACTGAAAGAAGAAGACTTCCTTTCTTCGCCATCTTCACGTAGATCGTCAACAGCAACAAACGTAGTTTGGATCGTCACTTACGTTCAAGAGGAATTCTACCGACTTCAAAACCTATATGGTAACGAGACGACTGGAAATAAGCCACTCAGGTGTCTGAAGGTCAACGTGTTTTCTGTTCTTCAACGTTCTTCTACATCACAACGTGCCACTGCTTGGTTTTCAGAGTATGTTCAGGCACTGTTAGCCCCTTTAACTGGATTTTGTGCACATGAAGTACTGATTATATAATATTCTAACAGCATGAATACAGTAAGTAGTAAGTAGGGGTGGGCGATATGACCCTACAATAATATCATGATATTTCATGATATTTTTGAGATAACGATACTCTTGGCGATATGACAAAACATTGAATAAAAAAAATATTTCAAGAATACACTACTGCAACAAAATGAAAATTAAATTTTATTATTGCATATGATACGATATGGCACACCTCTAACTGAGATATTAAAAAATACAAGAATTTTCATCAGATTGTAACAGAAGTCAATGATCCAGAATGTCACAATACTAAATAATGCACTCCAAATATCTCCATATATCCAGGACTGAAGTAAAGTAAATGATACTGGACAGATAAAATCTGTCTCTAGTAGATTTATAATGGGAAATGAGAAAAGTGTGAATTTTTCTTTTACTAAAACCAGTAAAGGTAGTTCCTGATGTGATAATTAGTGATGGGTGATATGGCACGATATTTCAGGGTATAATTCAGAAATGTTGCCGATATTATTGTGTACGATCCGAAATAGCACACCCCTAGCAGTAAGTAATGCAGTTTACATACTGTCATAACTTTAAAAGAGAGGACAAAAACTTCACTTTCAATGCAAGTCAATGGAACCAGAAGCTATTATATAGTGTATATATAAAAATAGAAACCAACAGAATCGGAGATGCATGTTGTTCATTGGACAGCGACCATACATCAGTGAGTTTATTTGAGCCTTTCCTAACTTTCCTAACTAAACAACCCAGTGTTATTTACAGTTCTCATCTAATACCTGCTTTGACTGCTCAGTACTTCATTAAGCTAAATCAAGATTTGCTGCTGAAGGAACTGAATACATTCATACAATGTCTGGGGCGTCCAGGAGAAATCTGGAACCTAACTTTGTTCTTCAAACTGGAGTCAAGATATGATCTACTTCTCTCACAATAACATATTCATGTTACTTTGTTTCATCTATTTTAAAGATCTCCGGTGTTCTTACTGGGGAACATACACATATTGATAAGATAAAGGTTTCTAAACAATCAGCTCAGGTGCCCAAGACTACTGTGTATAACGTGTGTCTATATATTTATATATAAATGTATTGCGATGTTGCTCGTCACCCAACACTAATGCTCATATGCTCAACACCCTCATATACACTACCGCTCAAAAGTTTAGGATCACTTTAGAATTTCATTTCATGCAATTTTCATGCAATTTACAAACAATACCGTCCATTTCTCAATTAATGTAAGTGTATCAGATGATTTCTTAAGAATAAAAATGTTTGTATTAAAGTATATTTTTGTATAAAGGCTTATTTTGCATATAGTTCTATTATCAGCAATTCTCAGTCCTCTGTCTAAATCTCCTGGTACGACCACCAATCCAAGTTAAGGATGTTATTGGACTAATTGGTTGTTAGGACACTCTTGCTCAATTGTGATGCACAGCTGAAGAACATTCTACTAATAAGTGAGTATAAAAGGGAACAACATTCTAGGTTAGTTTAGTATCTGAAGCATCAGCAGTTGATGGCTTGCTGACCGACTCACAATGACCAGAAAGAAACAACTTTCTTTAGAGACCCGTCAGTCCATTGTTGTGTTCAGGAAGAAGATACTCCATTGAAAACAAGAACATTTCACTGTGATCCCAAACTTTTGAGCGGTAGTGTACCCAAGACAGAGTTGCGAGAGACGGGGACAGGGCTTCCTCAGGTGTCTTGTTATGCAGATGGCCTCGCTGTCATGATGCCGCCCGAGCACTCTGCCTCTATTCTGTCGGCGTGAAACCTCACCCCACCTGGCTGGCGCTTTGATGTCCATTTCAATCGGGCCGTGCTTTCTCTTCCCCTCTTCCGCTCTCTCTCGCGAATGCCTCTTCAAAGCTAATTACGAGTTCATCTCTCTATTCGATACCCCCCCCACCGCCCGCCGCGATCTCTCTCTCAGCACTCAGGTCCTCAGAACCTTATTGGACGGCTCTGACCTCACATTGAGGTCACAGCGCTGGTGGCAACTCTTCCATTACCATGCAGTCACGCAACCTGTCAACAGTCTGATCACTGCGCTCGGTAAACAAGGTCTTATCTGCTTATCTAAGTCTTTATTCTTCACATCCGTATCGCTCAGCGTTGTGAAAACTGCCCATCACGCCTTCAACATGCTAACAAATGTTTCTGTTAGCTTGTTCTACCCACAGAACACTGGTGTTTCAGATTTAGCTGAAAGCATGTTGCTAAGTTGGGTTTACTGGTGTCAGAAATTGCTGGACTCCATCGCCGAGACTAATTCGCACGTCTGATGCTTTCAAAAACTAACTGAAGACGTTCAAACCACCACCAGCCTGAAGACTTGCAGAGCTTCAAGACACTTCGATCGCCAAAGTCAACGTTGGCTCCGATCTAATATAAACACACGGTCCTCCAGTGAACCCCCCATGAGGGAGGGTCTCTGAGCTAGCTCTTGTGGGTTAAGTGTTAAGAAACAAGTGTTAAGAAGCAAAATATCACCAATCAAAACTTAGACAGTGTTTTAGAGGTCTTCACTCTCTGGTCCAAGGGAGAGCTCAGTATGAACAGAGATCTGAACCAACAAGGTATAAAAAGCTTTCAGGTTCACTTGAACTGCACCTAATATGAAGAGTTAACAGTGTTTTTACATGTAGACTTAAAAGTCTGGCCTAATTGCCCAGTGATACGAGAGTTTATGCTAATTTTACACTAAAGCTTCTTTATCTGTTCCTGCCGAGCTTTCCTTAAACGCTAAATCGAGCTTTTGAAGTCTCTTTGCCAGCAGAGCCCCCGTGTGTGTGTGTGTGTGTGTGTGTATTAGCTGAAGTCCTCAGGCTGAATAATGGCGTGGTGTGACTAAGCTAAAACGAAAGTGTTGATTATACTGGTTCTCTTCCTCCACACACATCGCTCTACCTCTCTCTCTCTCCTTCTTCTCAGTTGTGCTTCATCAGTTCTCACTCTTCTGTCATCTTTCTTTCATCCTTTCACAAGAATGGAACTAACTTTGGGAAAATATATATATATATATATATATATATATATATATATATATATATATATATATATATATATATATATATATATATGCACTAAGCAGCTGCATCCAAGTCTTACATTATTAGTGCACTGGACTCCGTCTGGCAATCCGATGGACGAGTCTGGGTTTGGCGGTTGCCAGGAGAACGGTACTTGTCTGGCTGCATGAGTGTAAAGTTTGGTGGAGGGGGGATTATTGTGGAGTTGTTTTTTCAGGAGTTGGGCTCAGACCCTTAGTTCCAGTAAAAGGACTCCTAATGCTTCAGCAGACCAAGACCAATTGGACAATTTCATGCTCCCAACTTCGTGGGGACAGTCTGGGGACGTCCTCTTCCTGGGGGTTTGTTGGGAGATGATGGAACAGGTTAGCTGTGGAGAGATCTTTAACGACTGCTTTCTTAAAAGTCTGTAAACTGCCGTCCTCTAAGCAAACGTCAGTCTTTTCAGATTCAGATCAGCTCCACGCCAGTGAAGATGATCCTCGTCTAGAAGTTCAATCTAAGGCGGTAGGCTGCGAGGCTGGCGTAGTTTCATCTCTTGGCGCAGTGTGTTAATCAGTCACGATTCAATATATCATGATCTAGTGGTCAGAGGTTTAAACACTAGCTTTAGCCTATGCTAGCACAGTATGAGCATTCTAAATGTATACTCACAGCAGCCTACACTAAAGCATGAAGTAGTGAACGCATGGAGTCGAGACGTTCTGTTTTTTACTTAATAACGTCAGCCCACGTATTGTTAACACAGCAATTCAGATATTATCCTTGATGATATATATACACACACACACACATATATATATATATATATATATATATATATATATATATCGTACACACCTACCGCCAAGGAGTTGTTCAGTTTTACACATCTGATATTAGGGGTGTCAGAAAATATCGAAAACACAGTATTGATACACAGATTCCCAGTGACCCTGTGTGTTGTGTTTAAACCTCTCACCACTAGATGGCAGTGTTCAAATCAATTTTCAGCTCCACTCCAACATTAACTAGCAGCACAAGGGTGCAGTGCTATTGTAAGCATTGGTAAACCTGTTCATATAGTGGTTTTATTAGTAGGATTTGAAAAATCACTTTACTTGCAGTATCACGATATATCATGATATATTGAATCGTGACCGCCGTATCACGATACTGTATTGCATTGCCAGGTTCTAGCCAACACACAGCCCTATCTGATATAGACGCTGATAAATGGAACCGTGCTCATACTTTTGACTGGCAGTTGTACTCTATAAGCTCCACTGCTGATAGTTTACTATCCACATTTACAGTGTTGCTCAACCAGTACAGCACCAAAGCCACACCTACAAAACAGTCACATCTAGTTTCCAGATAACAAATAACCTAAAACACGTTTCTATATCCCATGCCATGGAAAGACATAACTGCAGAAATCAGATTCTGCCCGTAATCCATTCTCCAGTAATCAGATAGTGAGGCCACTCTGGGTCTACATGAGTCCGGCAGTAATCAGATTGTAAAACTCAAATTTCATGCCTGGTTCTGTGATGTAGCAGGTTCTAGATTATTTACAGCTTTATAGACAAGTACAGAAGTTTGAAGCCTGAAGACCAGGAGTGGTCTGAGCTCTGTTTCTCTCTACTGTTAGGATCTGACCATGTATGTGGTTGGTTTCAGCCGCACACCCAGAACAGTTTGGTTACTGTGCTCTACAGGCGTTACGGCCCGGTTCCGTACTGAGTACTGAGGAACCCGGTATCTGAGCTCTTTCTGTGGGATCTTAGTCGTACTCTCAGGCCGGAGTCTGATCTGAGAAGCGGGAACAAGCTGGCTATACCGTCTGAATCAGCGTCTGAATAATCAGAGAACAGCAGGAATCTCATGAATAGAATATTAAGAGCGTGTAAACACACTCGCTGGTGAAGTTGCTCAGAGTGTTATTCACTCCCCCATCAGTACAGCCCTCGCACAGCAGCTCAGCGGCAAACACAGCTCGTCTGGAGTACAGCGATGTGGAGGCGTCATGGTAACCAGCTCATTTACATAAACACACCTACAGCGGCTGTACCTGCAATGACGGTGTAGGACTGTTTAGGCCAGACTGCTGTGTGAATGAGGTGTGACTGGGCCAGAGTGACTGTAATCAGATATTGGTGATGATTGGAGAGTGACCTGATGCTGATATCAGACACAGTACTCGTGCACACTGCGTGGAGAAAAGAGCTTCAGCCCCTGCCGTGTCAGACGCTTAGGAGCGGTCCTGAAACGGAGATCACGGACAAACGGCAGAACACGGAGACACGATGATGAACAACAACAGCGGCCAGCTGTCACATCACAACAACAATTACTAACATACACTTACTTACTCACTCACACACACACTCCAATACTCTCACTCATATACACACACACACACACGTACTTACTCACACACACACTCACACAAACACTCACACACACCCACACACACATTACATCACAACAACAATCGCTAACATACTCTCTTCAGAAACACTGCAGCCACTAAACACCTCTCAGTACATTAAAGAATAGGACACTTCTACTCACACACACACACACACACACACACTCTCACTCATTCACTCACTCACACACACATTCATACTCACACACACACACACACACATTTATACTCACACACACACATACCCACTCATACTTTCTTACACACACACACACATAGTCTCACACACATTCATACTCACACACACATACAGTCTCACACACATTCATACTCACACACACACAGTCTCACACACATTCATACTCACAAACACACATACACACTCATACCCTCACACACACAGTCTCACACACATTCATACCCTCACACACACACTCATACTCACACACATACCCTCACACACACAGTCTCACACACATTCATACTCACACACACACATACACTCATACCCTCACACACACACACACACATAGTCTCACACACATTCATACTCACAAACACACATATACCCTCACACACACACATAGTCTCACACACATTCACCCTCACACACACACAGTCTCACACACATTCATACTCACACACATATACCCTCACACACACACAGTCTCACACACATTCAGACTCACACACACACACACAGTCTCACACACATTCATACTCACAAACACACATACACACTCATACCCTCACACACACAGTTTCACACACATTCATACCCTCACACACACACTCATACTCACACACATACCCTCACACACACAGTCTCACACACATTCATACTCACACACACACATACACTCATACCCTCACACACACACACAGTCTCACACACATTCATACTCACAAACACACATATACCCTCACACACACACATAGTCTCACACACATTCACCCTCACACACACACAGTCTCACACACATTCATACTCACACACATATACCCTCACACACACACAGTCTCACACACATTCAGACTCACACACACTCATACCCTCATACACAGTCTCACACATTCATACTCACACATACACACTCATACCCTCACACACACACACAGTCTCACACACATTCACCCTCACACACACACAGTCTCACACACATTCATACTCACACACATATACCCTCACACACACACAGTCTCACACACATTCAGACTCACACACACTCATACCCTCATACACACAGTCTCACACACATTCATACTCACACACACACACTCTTACCCTCATACACACAGTCTCACACACATTCATACTCACACATACACACTCATACCCTCACACACAAACACTCATACTTTCTTACACACACACACACACACATTCATACTCACTCACTCACACACACATTCATACTCTCCCTCTATACATCCATACATCTAAGAATGAAGCCTGAGTTGAATTCAGCGTACTGGGTTGAACTGAGCTGAAACTGAGCTGTAAGAGAGCTGCGCTATACAGATGCAGCAGAATTATCATCTGCTCCTCCGTGTGACCCTATCTGCCCTCCCAGCTTCTCTCCTCCTGCTTCATATACAGACCCTCTCTCCCAGATATCATCACTCTAAAGAGGAAATTGAACGTGTCCGCTTCCTCTCGGTGCCACAAGATTAAACACCTCAGTCCGGGACGAGTGTGAAGAGTGTGTGTGACAAATCAGCCGCCATCCTCTTCCTCCAGTTTAATGACGAAGGAGGAGGAGGAGGAGGAGGAGACTCATTAAATGATGAATATGTTTTTAGAGCTGTGCGCACACACACACACACACACACACACACGATAAGGCCGTTGTCTTCCTAAGCAGCTTATCTGAGCGGAGGAGAAATAACTGATCTTTAAATCAGGGCTGGGCTGTTCGTCCGTGCTGATATGAGGACAGTAGGTATAGGTAGGAGTTAGATAGTGGTCCTTTGGGACACATTCACGGCAGGAAAGGTTATAATCTGTTCTTTATTTACTTATTTCAGTTGATTGACTTGGACAAGTTTTGTCTGTTCTCTGTGTATGTTTACTGATGTGTGTTTTGGTTTTGTTAGGAGTGCTGTTGCTTTCGTCTGGGTAAAGAGTTGGTTTATGGTTTGTGCTGACAAGGTCTGTTGTTTTTGTTGGTTATAGACGATACAGTCCAGCAGTACATGGTATATTGTAGTCTGTGTTTGGCAAGTTGCACCATATGGGACAGTCTGGATAGTAAGAATAATATATATATATATATATATATATATATATATATATATATATATATATATATATATATATATATATATATATAAAACTACTTCAACACATTCCACTTTGCATATATAAACATTTTTAACATACTGAAAATCAAGAGACTCTCCACTGTCTCCATACTTCAACTCAACATTCTCCACTGTACTTACATTATTCCATTATTCAGTGCTGTGCAAAGGTTTTAGCCACTTTTGGGGACATCGGTATATATAAAAAGCTACTCCATCCAGACAGAAAGCTTTTATTTACTCAGCAAAATACTATTATTTAAATAAAAACAAAGAAGGAAGGATCGATCGGCCATGTATCGGTACCAGCCCAGTTTTCTCCAATTTAGCCGAATGAATTAAACCAATGAGCTTAACTTCTGTATTTCCAGCTAGCGTTTCCTCCAGGAAGAGGAATACAGTGAGTATCAGCAAACAGCAGAGCTAGCACGCACAGCTAACACAAAACAAACAACCCAGAACACCTACAGACCAGATCTGACCAGAACAGCAGCAGCAACAGCCAGAGAGCTAAAGAACCACATCCAGAGTGATTGAGTTTATAGTTCTAGATAAGCAGCTCTTCTCGGCTATAGAAGACGTTCATTCTGCTGCTTAATATTCCACCTGGATCCACGCTCTGCTGTTCCTAGTAGAAAGCGAATTTACTCCCACATAGACCAACTTCTAATTTAGTTAATAATATTATGCTTTATCACAGGAGCTCGTTAAAAATGGTAATACACCAGTTTCCACCATGTTTCATGACCAGCTTGCGCTAATAATATATAGCCCCTCCCTTGATCGGTACCTGCTATGGGCCAATCGCGTTGAAAGGTGATCGGCAATCGAAATTGGCTCCAAAAACGCTGATGGATCCATCTCTACTTATCTTATATACTGATGTTCACAAGAGGACAAGACTGAATTGCAGCTCCCAAGTTTCTTTGTTTATAAGCTTCTCGGCTATCATGAGCACAGCGCTATATTACATGAGGAAGTTTTTTTTTTTTATTATTTAGCACATTCGCTTCTACCGGCACGTATTCCAAGAAATTCATCATAACATTTCATAGAATCAACTGAAACACTACATCCTGGCTGCCAGAGTTGTGGTTTTCCTGACAAATCCAGCTAGTCTGAAAACAGTGTAGATAGAAATCAGCAGCGTGGAACATCATGGTTTGGACGTCTATATATAAATATATACCACTACTGTAATAAGCATGTTGTGTATGTAGGCTGTTATTAACAGCCTAATCTGCATCTTTGCTCGTTGTTCATAATCACTCCTGAAACAGCTCTGCACGTTTGTTTACCTGGACAACATTCTGACTCTGACTGGGTAATCGTCTCAAGCCGGGGGGATCAGAAAACTCTTAAGGGTGACTGAGAAAAACAAAGCAGCTCATAAAACCGTACATAAAGCGTAGGGAGGAAGCGTAACCAGCCTGGAATAGGGCTCCCTGCTTGTTAGATACAGCCTGGTACTGTTATTACTGCTACTGTTCTCAGATTGTGATAACAATTTAATGATAAACAACATACTTTTAAGCCCATATCGCCCACCGCTACCATTGCGTGGGTATTAACAGCTACTTAACTGACCGTTTCAACGGAGGATGCAGGAATCACTGACATTCACATACTGAGCACATCCATCCATCACTGGTCATAAAGCTCTACACTTAAAGAAGGCTACGCCACGTGTTTCAGCCTCTTTCACTGCACGGATCTCGATATATCGGCCAAGGAGAAGAAAAACTAGAGCTCGGTCAGCTTGTGGCGACTCCCGGTATAACGTTTCAAGAAAGCCCTTAGTCGACCTAACACTGTGTAGCATGAGGAGCTGGCGACAGCTAACATACACCTGGACCCCTTCCTACAACCACCATGCACTTCCCATTTCTAAACTTGCTGTAAGTCTCGACTTACTGGACAGTTTAGAGTTTACCATGCTCACACTGCTGCCTTAAACCACCACCCATTGCTAAACACCCATTCCCTGTTTACTGTCAATGACCACACCACTGTATGAACAGGTTTATCAATGCTTACAATAGCATTGCGCCCTTGTGCCGCTTGTTAATGTTGGAGTGGAGCTGAAAATGGATTACAACACTGCCATCTAGTGATAGAACTTTAAACACAACACACAATGATTCACTGTCTGCCAGAATCTGTGTATCGATACTCTGTTATTGAGAATCGATACAGTATCACCAAACATAATATATTCTATATTTCGATATTGTCTTACACCTCTACTAAACATGCTATCCCAATATTTGATATTTCAATATTGTCTTACACCCCTACTCTTGACTGTGCACTTATTGTGGGTGTGTCTCAAAACCTAGTGAGCTCCTACAGAGGCAGCATTTTACGTCATAGTATGCACTCCCCACATGTAGACTGTTCCAATTCTTACACACCTTAAACATGTTGTCTACTGAGGAACCTTATTTAGACCTGATTTTAAGCCGCTAAGACAATCCCATGATGCAACACAGGCTAATCTACGAGCAGTAAAGTGGTTTTAAAAGTTAGAGTTTTAATGTGTTTCTGGTCTTATAATCACACAAAACAGTATTTTAAGCCTCAGGCTATTGTTTTGGATGCCGGCCGGTAGCTTAGCAACCAGCTAAACCACCGGTGGTGTGCTGTAGGGGGTGGGAACAAGCCGTGACGCAGTCTCTCTCTAACTAGAGCGTCTCAGTAATCTGTTTTATGAGGAGAGATGAGGAGAGCTGCCTACCTAGACAGCCTACTTAGACACTCACTAGGGTTTGAGACAGACCCAGTATGTTGTATGTTCTGCACAAACCATGCAGTCCTTTTATTGTGCTGTTGTGTTTTGCACCAGGAGGCCTGAAGAACGACACTCCAACGTTCCAAGCCAGGACCGGCACTTGTGAACCACATAACAAACTAAAGCCACGATGATTCTAAAAGACGCAGCCCAGTCAAAACACGCAGCAGTGTCATCACAGCGCCAGCGCTTCATCCGTATCACGCAGCCCGTGTGTGGAACAGAATCAGTTCTGCTGTAGGGCACTCTTGTCCTCGCTCATGTCTTCTCGCTCTCCAGCTACTGCGTGACCTGCAGCCTTTGTGTGTAAGTGTGTGTGTTCCAGTTCTCCTCCAGCATGAAATCCTCACCACAGTCCACTATGTTCACTACATTCACAGGAATGTCTCTCTCTCTCGTGTAAAAGCTCTCAGTGGCACAAAACTTCACCATGTAATCCACCGCGGACGCTTAAGAGCACACGCACAATGTTCTAGAACACTGTAATCCCAACCTCTGACCCACACACACACACACACACACACACACACACACACACACACAGAGTGAGCATTTTTATAACTACCACCATCAGATCATCCTGCTATTCTACATCTCACACACCAGCCAACAAAGCCCCAACACACATCTCACATCACTCTAGTTCTCCAGCATGCAAACTAGGGGTGTAAGAAAATATTGAAATATCGAATATCGGCATATTATGTTTGGTGATACTGTATCGATTCTCAATAACTCAGTATCCATACAAAGATTCTGGCAGACAGTGAATCACTGTGTGTTGTGTTTAAACCTCTGACCACTAGATGTCAGTGTTATAATATATTTTTAGCTCCACTCCAACACTAACACGCAGCACAAGGGCGCAATGCTATTGTAAGCATTGACAAACCTGTTCATATAGTGGTGTGTTTTAATAGTAGGATTTGAAATATAGCAATATATCATGATATATTGAATCGTGACCACATATCGTATTACCAATACACAGCTCTAATGTGAAAGTTAGACATGGGTAATATAGCAGATAATGTAAAAAGAAACATTCTGATTATACCACAAACTAAACAGCCAACAAAAACTGGGATCTGAGGTGTCGTCCTGGCAGCAGCGACAACTTTTATAACACTATTGTTTACTGTATGTGTGTCTCTTTTCTGTTTTCTAATGACATATGTGATGTAAACAACAAAACTCATAGTTACTGTTAAGATGAACAGCAAAATCTTGAATACTGCTATGGTCAATACTTCACTACCGCTGTTATATTTTTAATACAACAAAAAAAACCCCCATAAAACTATTAGTTTAACCCTCCTAATGTGTTAAATTACATTCAGAAAGTTACGGCTCAAACTGACCCATGCAACAAGACAAGACACAACACAACTTGAAGCACGTTTTAAAAGACAGCAAATGTCGACCAAAGTGAAAAACAATAAAATAAATAAATACAAATAAATACGGTAATAAAAGGTTCCTACTTTGGATTATTTTATATATATATATATATATATATATATATATATATATATATATATATATATATATATATATATATATAATTATACCTAATAGAAAAAGTCACTAATATCAAAATAAAACCAGTACATCAGACAGTCTCTAATCTCTTGAGATTGTTTTAGAAATCTCTCGTGTTGGAGAAGATCCAGAAGTGGAAGGCCGTTCCAGAGTTTAGGAGCGGCGACCGAGAATGCCCGATCGCCCCTTAAACTTCAGCCGAGACTGTGGGACGGCTAAAAACAGCTGGTTTGAGGAACACAGTGACCGAGAGGAGGAATAAAAACAAAGCATGTCAGAAATGTAGCTCGGAGCCAAACCGCGTAAAGCCTTAAAAACAAACAGCAACATCTTAAACTCGACTCTGAATCTCACAGGTGAGCAGGGCAGGGCGGAGAGTACAGGAGTGACACTCGCCCTTTACGTTCCACCTGTCTGGAGCATTATAACCTACTGCAGACGAGCCGGACCAACACCGGAGTACAGGGAGCTGCAGTAATCAACACGAGAGGAGATGAACACGTGGATGACAGAAGGTGTTGGAGTTTTGCAATGTTTCTGATATTCTGTATAGAGATTGAAGGATCGATCAGCTATGTATCAGTATCGGACAATTTTTAATCAATCAGCCGATATTTCTTCAATTCAGCCAATCCCAAGAGCCGATCGATGGCGTTAAACAACGAGTCTAATTTGTATTCCAGGAAGAGGAGCCCTGTGTGAAACTCCTTCTGGCCAGGTCCCAGCAATTCCCATCTAAACCACTAGGTGGAGATACATACTCTTTCAGACTAAAGCAGCGGCCTCGCAAGAAGTTTGTCGTTCACTGCATGTGCTGATAGAAAACATTGTCCATCTGCCAGTTGTTTACCGTACGTGACACAGACTCATCCAGGTGTTCTGTAGCATCAATCTCGTTGGGGAACCAAGACAAAGACATTTAACACTACTAATCTGATACACCACACAGCTGAATACAGTGAGTATCAGCAAACAGCAGAGCTAGCACACACAGCTAACACAAAACAAACAACCCAGACCCCCGTACAGACCAGATCTGACCGGTATAAACAGAACAGCAGCAGCCAGAGAGCTAAAGAACCACAGCCAGAGGGATTGAGTTTATAGTTCTAGATAAGCACGTTTCAACCATGTTTAATGACTTGTTGCGCTAATAACTACATGTAGTCCTACCGTGGCATATAGCCCCGCCCTCTATTGCACTGATAGGCGATCGGAATCGGCCTCAAAAACGTCCAACTCTAGTTTTGTACAACGTTACTAATCTGCTCGGCAAATGCAAGAGAGGAATCAAAACAGTTGCCAAGATTTTTTGCATGCATGTGTACATTGAAAGTCAGTATACACAACAAACACACTCAAAACTAGTTAACTAGTCAAAACAGCTAAACCTCAGCCTCATATATATATATATATATATATATATATATATATATATATATATATATATATATATATATATATATATATATATATATATATATACACCATTTTAACAACAATACAATAAACATAATCTTCTTCAGGGAGAGCAACCAGCATTTCAGACATCTCAAAGTGGAAACAAGTCAAATTGAGCCACAATATCATAACAGGAGGGTTAAACGTCACAGCTCCTGTTTACTCTCCATTCTAGCTGAGCAGATATTAAAAACATGAGCTGCTGCGTAGAAGAACGTTCTTCAGAGTGTCAGGAGAATTTGGTTGGACCTGTTATTGGTTTTCCTACAAAAGTCAGGACGTAATTATCCAGAAAACCTGAGAACACACACGTTGTGCAAAAATAGACTTGATGCGAGTCCACTGCTGGGGTTTCAGTGGGAGAGGCTGAACAGGGAGGGTCCCTTTAAACTCCCAGCTGCTCCAGTAACACTGGAATCTACAGCCAGCCTCAGGTTCAGCATCTCCACACACAAACACACACGTTCTAGCTCTTCAAATATGAGCGAAATGAGCAGGCCTCACACGGCGTGCTCTATATTTGACGTTTTAGGCACCTGTGATTTAGCGATCCTGCCGGCTGACATACAGAACTATAACTCACGCTGACTGTACTCAGTGGGCGCTCGTGTTCAAGACTGTCATATTTCATATTTCCACACGCGGCTGGGAGGAGACGTGGCCACGGTCCCTTCAAAACACTCCTCTGAAGGAAAAAAACCCACAACACACTGTTTATTTAATCTGTACTACACTATAAATCACTTACTCAAACATATACTTGGGTAAACAGGTGGAGTTTGGATATCTGTATACTGAGAACCACTCAGTTCAGTTAGAGTCTGCACTCATTCACTCAGAGAGACAGATATTTAAACTATAGTCTATAATCTAAATGATAGGGTTCTGAGCGTAATAGCAGACTACCGTACCGTTTCAGAAAGCTGTAAACACTTAAGAAGGGCATCTGTGGTCAGACTCTATTTTCAGAGTTACATAATGCAAACAGGGGCCGCTCGCTTCAGCGTCCCTGACAATATAAAGAGTCTTCTAGTCCCGACGTATACGGCAAGTTTCACAGCTATGTTCCGGCCCCAGACTTCAAATACAGAAATAAATAAATTACAGAAATATAGAAATATAGAAATCCGGTATTGATAATCCGATTTACTGTGAAATTTAATCCACGGCGAGGTCTAACGAGTGAACAGAACTCACTGAGATTAACCCCAAACAGGCTCTGACCGAGCACACGCCCGCTCGCAAGCTCCCAGACTGACCCGGTGACTAAACGTTACAGCTTAGTCTGAGCTAAAAATACCACTGCATTCACACACACACACACACACACACACACACATATACATATATATATATATATATATATATATATATATATATATATATATATATATATATATATATATATATACATAGTCGCTGTCCAACTTTACAGGAGAAACCAAAAACATACTTTACTTTCAATGCAAGTCAATGGAACCAGAATTATTTCCAAGCTATTTTGTAGCACTTCTATTGGTCCATTAGTCATAAGATTTTCACACTGTGTAAACGACCATTGTCGTGTTCGAATGATGCAGAAAACTTAAAAACAAAAATGAAAATACATGCTTGTTATTGGACAGTGACTAATACTATTTTTACTAATATACTATGTTTTATTGCCTATACCATCAACATAAGATAAAAGCCACTGAGATATCAGAGAATTACACTTCTCATCCTTTAAAATCATTTCCTTTTTGTTTTTTTTCTTTTTACCATAACAGTACAGATCATAGTGCACAATCACATCCGCATCTGGGTCCCAGGATTTTACTGTCACCTGACAATATTTCGAGGCGCTCACTCCTGCCTCTAGATCAAGGTTGGCAACCAACAAGACCTGACCTCTAGAATCCAATCACCAATAAAACGCCTAGCTCCAGCTGTATATCTCTATATTTCCACTGGCTACATAGTTTTCAACCTAGTTCTTCAGCTGGTCAACTACGATACAATATGTTATGGTCAGAAAAGCATCCTGTACAGGGATAAACTGTCTTGCTCTCGTCCAGCTCCAGTCAACGTTTGGGTTTTACTGACTGTTTATAGAAATCTTTCTATAAGTTTCTAGAAGCAAACACGCAGATGGGTCCTGACCAACCTCTGGAAGTCCTAAAAGCAGCACGAAAGATGTTCATTCACGACTCTAGTTCTCGCTTCGTATAGTTACAAAGCTGTCCTCGAGTATGACAGGACAAAACCACCAGCTGGGGGGGATAACTGGCCCATTTCAGACATTCAGACACTCTGATGAGCGTCAGACGCAAAGATTCCCAACGTCCAGCGGGAAGGACCTCTTTAATTTCTACCCGAATAGTAATCAGTGAGGTTGTTTTGGTGTTCAACACTAAAATGAACAGCGGATATGCTTAAACGAGCGCTACGGCTCAGCGGCGCGCATTCATTAACAAACGCTGACCCAGTTTAACTGAGGTTACTGAACCACCAAACACAGGAGACAGCCCGAGACAGCCGGAGACGCTCGGCACGCTAAACCTGCCCTACCATCCGGAAAAGAGGGAGACGAGAACGGACAGGGGGGAACAGAGAGAGAGAGAGCAAGCACACACGGTGACACAGAAGATGCATGAGAGGGAAAGAGAGGATGAGAGACCAAACCTCAGAGAGAGATAGAGAGATGAATGGATGGACGGAAGGACATCAAAACAGAGACATAACGAGATTGAGAGAGAGTGGGGTGGGGAGGGGGCGAGATAGAGAGATGCAGAGGAATAAAAAGGGAAGAGGGAGGGAGCGTCCAAAAATAAACAGAAAGAAAGCCGCGGGTGAGTGAAAGCTGATAGAGATAAGAGGAATAAATCAGAAACGGAGAGAGAGAAAGAGAGAGAGAGAGAGAGAGAGAGAGAGAGAGAGAGAGAGAGAGAGAGAGAGAGAGAGACCCCACCACCTTAAATAACACGGTTATATTCTGCTGCACGGTTTAAGGTGGAGCGGAGAGCTCTCACACACACATACACACCCCTCCCTCCGCCCCCCCGCGCCGCTATCTGGAGACGATCCGCTACTTACATGTAGGCGGGAGACAGCGGAGACGACCTGGACGTTTTAAGCACGGGGACGGGAAACTTCCAGCTGACCGGAGATCCGCTCTTCCATTTCAGAGGCATGATTAGCTACCGGCTCACCGAGCTCACGCGGCGGGAGGAGAACACGGAGAAGCCAGAGTCCGTGAGAAAGAAGAGGCCGGAGAGGAGTCCCATCTCCAGCTGAGGGGTGGAGGAGGCCGGGCGGATGGACGGACGGACGGACGGACGGAAGGATGGATAGATAGATGGGTGGATGGAAGGTGACGGATATCAGGTTAGCAGCCGAGGCTAAAATATCGACGCTAGCGCGGCTAAAAGATTAGCCGTCAGAGAGGCGCGCGCGCCCGCTCAGCTTCACCATGATGGACGAGAGGAAGAAAAAAAAAAATAAAAAAAATAAACGGATGATGTGAGGAGGAATGGAGATGAAGATGTAAAAAAAAAATGAAAAGAAATCCACCTCAGGTGCCGAGAAGAGGCGCTGCAGCGAGTTCGGAGTGGTGGATGATGTGCAGGGAGGGAGAGAGAGAGAGAGAGAGAGAGAATGAGAGCGTGTGCAAGTGAAGGAGAGCCGACTGCAGTGGTGAGAGGATATAGAGGGAGATAGAGAGGAGGGGTGGGGAGAGAGCAAAACAGAGGAGAGAGAGAGAGAGAGAGAGAGGGAGGGAGAGAGTGAGGAGGGGGGTTGGGAGAGAAAGAGAGAGAGAGAGAGAGAGAGCAGAAAATGGACAGAAAGACAGATTGAGAGGGGAGAGGGAGAATGAAGGAGAAGAGAGCAAAATAGCAGGAAAGAGTGACAGAGAGAAAGAGAGCGTGAGGTGGGGAGAGAGACATGGAGTGCGAGACAAAGAGAGAGAGGGGGAGGGGGAGAGGGGAGAGCTACACAGAGAACAAAACGGAGAGAAAGAGAAGGAGGGAGGGAAGGAGGGAGGATATAATATCAAATAAAGAAAGATTAAAATAAAGAAGGAGACGCTGACAGCTGCTGCGTGATCTCCGGTTCATGTAGAGTGAAGCTCGAAATAAACCAACTAACAGGAACCAGTAATAATAATAACATTAATAATTAGAATTAAATTTAATGTGTGCGTGTATATATAAACACACACACATATATATATATATATATATATATATATATATATATATATATATATATATATATATAAACACAATTAACCAAAATATCAATAGAATAGAATAGAATTAAAAAAAAGAAAAAAAAAAACGTGAGTGAGAGATTAAAGGAGCGGTGTGCAAATGTATTAGCAGCCTATTAGCAGACGTACAACATAATATACATAACTATGTTTTTATTAGTGTATAATAACCTGTAATATATATATATATATATATATATATATATATATATATATATATATATATATAAGTCGTTGTCCAATGAAAAACAAAATATTAATTGGTCTTTAGAGGAGAGACCAATTACTTTCAATGTAAGTCAATGGAACCAGAATATTTTCCAAGCCATTTTGGAGCATTTCTATGGTCCATGTCATGAAGTTTTCACACAATGTAAACGACAGTTGCCATGTTCAAATGAAGTGACAGCGTTGATACATATATATATATATATATATATATATATATATATATATATATATATATATATATATATATATATATATATATATATATCTCAGTACATTAAACTGTATCCATTATTTTATAGTAAAATGAAAATGAGGACAGGCCCTGAGGCAACGGTGTGAAACCTGATGGCCACCGTAGTTTCTCTAGGAAGAGAGGGAAGGGTGGTGGGAGTGGTGGCCCAGTATATTGCAGTACTCGACCTCACCACTAGAGGTTACACACTGCTCCTTTAATCTGGATATGACTATAGTAAAGCAGTAGTAAAAGCACAGGTCCAGAACTACATTCCAGTAAAGTTCAGACCCAGTTGAGCCTGTGTGTGCTGTAACCCCGGGCTGTCTAACTTCTGAACTGTGCTGTATATGAGAAAGCCTCTCCACAAACTCCGCCGCCGGCCTTTTCTCCGGCTGTCTGAAGCGGTAGAGCGAAGAGAAGAGAGCGAGGGAAGGAAAAACGAGAGGAAGGAGACTCGTTTCTGCGATTACGTCTGTCACCGTTAAAGGGGCTGACGGCGCGTCGGAGGAGATGCAGCTTCTCGGCCGCAGACACGCTTTGATGGCTGTTGTTTTTCCCGCTTGCACGGATTCAAAAACCCGCGTCCAGGGAGCATCACTGCACCTCCTTCCTCTACGTCCTGCTCCTTATGTACAGACCAGCCAGCAGGAGCTACGGGACTGATGTGGAGGACGAGTAATAGAAGCCCTAGTACATGCAGTAACACTTCTTCATGCATCTGCCTCAGACTCTGCTGAGCTAAGGAAACATATGTATGTATATATACATGCGCGCGCGCACACACACACACACACACACAAACACACACACACACACACACACACACACACACACACACACACATACATATACATATATATATATATATATAGGGCTGCTTCCCTAAACTCCAGCCCACGACCGCCAGACTGAACTCTTTGCTACTTTACTTCTAGACTAATTTACTTGTAATGCGAGTCAATGGAACCAGATGTTCTCCCCAAGCAGTTCTGGGCCATTCCTTCTAGATCATTGGTGAGATCTTGCAGGCTTTGTGGACACTGTGGAAATGTAACACCTACTACACAGTAACGAAGACCTTCGCTTAGCGGCAACACACCAACCAACCACTAAAGCACCCTCAAAGAACTACAGGCAAGTCATATTATATAACCATATGTTCACCCATCATAGTAGTTATAGCCTCTGAGGTCAAGTTGTTTGGGAGTCTTGGAGCTGGTGATGAAGTTTACCGCTCACCACACCATTTCTCAAGAAATGTACACACCGTGTAAATAAAGGATAACTATCGAAACTATTTCAAACTAAGAGCTGGTTGCATGTAAACGACAAATAGAGGAGTGTAGGTCGGTGTGTCTGAGGATTAGAGTTAGGGGATCTGCCCTGAGTGAGTACAGATGTCTGTAGGTGTAATTACACCATGAGGTTTGGGTGGGATCGAAAGTAAATGGGACTCTAAGGGAAGAAAAAAAGGGGGATGGAAAAAATAAACAAACAAACAAACGAGTGCAGGTCAAACCAATGATGAATTCATCGTCGGAGGTGGTTGGAGGTCTATGAATGCAGACAGAAGCCAGATACTTAACGTCACTGCTAGGACGCTGGAATCTACTTATTTCAAACAGACCCCCAAGATATCTGCCCCAAAAGCAATTGTAGCTTTTCCTCCCACCTCCTCCCACCACACTGTTCTCCATGAAAACAATAGTTTTAGTTCAGATGTCCAAAGAAAAGTCTTTTTAGGAAAGGCCAAAAACTATCTTCTCTTTCAATGCAAGTCAATGGAACAAGAATTCCTTCCAAGCTATATTGGAGCATTTCTATTGGTCCACTCATCATGAAATTCTTATGCGATGTAAATGGCAGCTGCTGCAGTCAAATGACGTAGAAAAATAATAAGTGATAAACAAAATAGACAGCGATCATATGCTACATTTGGTGAGCAGTTTCAACAGTGCTAACTGGTGACCCTTGAAGCTCTGGTACAAAACCAAAATGGGGTTGATTGGCTACTTTGTTGGGGTGAAAGGTTGTCAACTGTCTAGTAAAAGAATACGAACGCCAATAAACGACAGGAGGTGAAGCGAATCCCAGGAATTTGGATTAACCCTGAGCTGGAACACAGATTGCGTGCGCAAGTCATTCGGGTCAGCAGTGGTGAATCGCACCGGATCCAAAAGAGGTCAATGAGAAAAGGTCGGGCGTCAAAAAGAGGTAAACAGAAAACGCAGTCGCCTCCCTGCCAGGCTTCAATCCTTTCATGGATGCAGGAGGACCAGGTGAACCACCGTGAAGCCAATAAAGCCAATTAATTCATTAACACAGACTCACGCAACGGCGGCTGTCTGGAGTACAGCAGAGCCAAGTCCACCAGCACAGCAAATCCCAGCTAACTCTATTAGCACAGCAGCCAATCAAGTCATACAGCACGACTGCAGGCACGCAGTGCAGTGCAACCACCGCGATGACCTCAGAGTCTTTAGCCCTGGACTGGTACATCACGATACTCAGAAAGCTGGCAACTTTACAGGAGAGGCCGAAAACCTTCTTTACTTGTGATGGCGTAATGGAACCGGGATTTTTCAAAGCTATTTTGGAGCGTTCCTATTGGTCCATTCGTCATGAAATTGTCACACAATGTAATCGACAGCTTAATAAGGTTAAAAAATAAAAATTGGTATTGTATGAGCACTGTATCAAATAATTCATTAATTAAATAAATTAAGTCCGGTGTCCAAGTTTATTTTTTAGTTTCATTCTATCTACGTTGGGTCATTATATATATATATATATATATATATATATATATATAGCTGTGCTTTGATGATTATCCATGTTTTCATTATTTAGAAGCAGATATTTTGCAGTTATATATTCTGCAATATTAAATAGTTAACACTTAAATAGTGTCACTCAGAACACTTCTATCTACAGTAACGTGTTCACAGTGGGGCTGACGAGAACTTGGATGTCTGGTTCTGAAAGCTGGTCATAGTTATAAACACAATACCTCAAGTTCGTCGCATCAAAGTTTTGAGAACTAAAACAGATTTTTGTCCAATATTTTCCAATAAAATGTGCGTATAATAGTAAAAAATAAATAATAATAATAATAATAATAATTCCCCCCTCTGATTCAGAAAAGTTGTAAACATTTGAAATTAACATTAAGTTTATTTAGTTTATAAATGTAAACAGATTCAGTATAAGTTGTTCTAGCACAACACAGCCTCATTATACATTCCATAGTTAACTACATTATTCTAAATTAACTATCATAGAAGTAACGATACCAAAGTATGAAACGGGTCCCACTAGACAAACACATAGACAGACAGTTTATTAAACCCATAGGGAAAGTCTTACAGCAGCACAGATACACAGTGAAGAGCAAGCAGTAGCAAATGAACCGCCACACAAACATATAAACATAAATAAACACATAATATAATAACAATATAATAAAGTAATTGAAGTGTAACGTCTGGTAGGTAGGTGAGTGTAAATAAATATTATGCATGACGTAGCATTCGTCATATGACAATAGAGTAAGTAAGTAAGTAGCAGATATAACTAAATTGTAAATGGATGTACAATATGAGGCGCATGTACAAAGTTGCAGATGGTGTTCAGCTGGTGCTCAAAGAGCCGTCCTGATAGGCTCCGTATTTAATAACGTCCCGGCACAGTGATGAGATGATCTTCAGTATGAAGGGTGAAGTACCTGCATGTGCTGAAGTGCAGGCGTGACTAAGAGACAGTGTCCTATGTGCGTTGGTCAGATTTGGTTAGTGGTGCTGGCTCTGTACGGTGCTGTAAATCACCCGGTGCTGTAAATCATCCACCTTCCATATAAAAACTCAGAACTCGTGAAGGTGAATAACGCAGACGGAGGAATCCCCCGTTAAACACTGCGCAGGACCGGATCACACCGGCTCTTCTATACAGTCAATCCAGCACTTTCTGCTGATGTCAGCCTGAAATCCATCAACACTGATATGCTGTTTCTAAATAGGGTCATAATAGCAGAGCTGAGAGAGACAGAGAGAGAGAGAGAGAGAGATGCACCCATTACATACAGGGGACAGGGCCGGATACAGAGATTCTACCCTCTGCTGGACATATAAGGCACTGAAGGAGCCCACATACACAGAGCTCTCCCTCCGCTCCGGTTTAATGAAGTGCTAAATGTGTGGAGTGGTAGAGGAGCGTCTATTCATAGGAGTCTATTATTAGAGCTGATTAAGAGCAGACTGAGCTCCAGAAAGGAGGAGAAAAAAGAAAGCTGTTAACGGAGACTGTGAGCGTTTCGGGCAGAACACTTCCGTTGCACACGTCTCAACGTGTCTGTTCATCCCACTTCTCATCAGCCCGACTCCTAAGACCATCACGTTCAGCTAATCGGACCACTCAGCAGCTCTACACACCTCCCAACAGTTATTTACACACCTGCACTGCCTCAGACACTCGATTCGTCTGTTCATCTAACTAACCTTCACACTGCAGCCACAATCAACCCACATCTCACTATAGTGGTGAACCACTGTGCACAGCCTAATATAGTGGTGAACCATTGTGCACAGTGTACTATAGAGGTGAACCATTGTGCACTATACAGTGCACAGTGTAGTATAGGGGCGAACCATTGTGCACAGCCGACTATAGTGGTGAAATGTTGTGTACTATATAGTGTATAGTGTACTATAGTGGTGAACCATTGTGTATAGTGTACTATAGTGGTGAGCCATTGTGTACACTGTACTATAGTGGTAAACTGTCGTGCACAGCCGACTATAGCGATGAACTGTTGTGTACTATATAGTATACTATAGTGGTGAACCGTTGTGCACAGCCGACTATAGTGCTGAACTGTTGTGTACTTTATGGTGTATAGCATATCATAGTGGTGCACTATTGTGCATTATATAGTGTACTATAGTGGTGAACCATTGTGTACTATATAGTGTACAGTGTACTATAGCGGTCAACCATTTTGTACAGTGTAATATAGTGGTGAACCATTGTGTACTATACAGTGCACAGTGTACTATAGCGGTGAACCATTGTGCACAGTGTACTATAGTGGTGAACAATTGTGCACTATATAGTGTACTAAAGTGGTAAACTGTTGTGCACACTGTACTATAGTGGTGAACCATTGTGCACAGTGTACTACAGTGGTGAACCATTGTGCATAGAACCCTTTTTAACCCTACAGACTCACTGTGCATTGTGTGTTTAAGAAAGTGTGATGTGTTTTGTTTTCAGTGGCTCGGCGGTCGCCGTTCATTCAACACTCTCACAGTGAAGTCTGTTTACACTCAGCTGACGTAGTGATGTTTGATGTTCACTACTTTCTTCTAAACTTTTCTAACTCAATGACCAAGATCACTCCGGCGTTCCATTTGATATAATTTGGCGTATAGTGTAATAGCTCGTTTTACATTTTCTATACACAATTATTTAAACACGTCTTTAATCTGTTCAAACAGTACTGGTTTAAAATCGCACATGTTCAAACAGCAAAGAATATTTAACAGTTAGTCATGTTTCTTCTCTACTGGGACGTACTCGGAGTGAAAAAAAGGCGACAGTGAGGGTCTCTGAGCTATAATAGGTGGGGGGGAGGTGAACTATGACGACACTGGCTGTGGTGGTCTTAATGCGGTCCTGTGCGGCGCTCGCTTAACGTGATGCATGCTGGTTAAATATTTAGTGACTACTTTCGTTGGCGCTGCGGAACACTGTCGTGTCACAGGACGTTAAAGTACCGCCGGAGCAAAGCGGCAGGAGCTACACGAGCTACAACACCTCTCTGTGACATCAGCACATCCCCTTTACTGCCTGGGGTCTCTTATGACAAACATCATCTGTGTGTCCCACGTTACGTTTATACTCCAAGACCTCCTGGCTCTCTCCCCCAATAGGGAGCCATCTATTCCTCCTTCAGGCAGTTCACAGTTGACATATGGCCAAAAGTATTAGGACACGCTTTCATTTCAGAACCAAAAGGAAAGATGACGTATCTGAATACTCGAGCAAGTAACTGATTTTTTAGGCTATGTCCTGAACATGGTCAACATCTTGAGCCGCCATATTGGATCAAGGGCAAGTTCCCAATGGGAAGGTGGTCGTGTACAGTCCAGAACGGTCTCAGAAATCAACTGATGCAGTCAGATGTGTAATATCTCTTGTGGTTCAAACGTTATCAACACTAAGTTGCAACAAGAACCACACTGAACAACGTGTTCAGTCCCTGGTTCTGAACACAGATTTGAAGGTGCAGTTCAGAACCAGGGACAGCACCCCGAACACGTTCAATGTGGTTCCTCCCATAGAGCCCTACTCGTATTCGATCACACCCAAACATCATGGTTTCATTTAATCTTTACAACCTAACTGCCTGTACTCTTCTAACCCTCCTATTATGTTCTGGGTCAATTTGACCCATTTCCACTTTGAATTGTCTCAAATACCACTAACCATGAAGAAAATGTTTAATAAATGGTGGTTAAAACGTTATATATAGACCATGTGTCACTATATTTGATCTTTCTGAAATTCCTGAGAATTTATACTAAAAGTTTTACTGTTTTGACTTGACCCTTTGCTTATTTCTGAGTAAATCTATACTATGCAGGTCAATTTGACCCATAATATTATGAAGGAACATAATGGGAGGGTTACGGCAGATGCCCAAGTATTAATCCACAGACATAGCGACCTGCACTCTTCTATTTGTCGTTTATACGCAACCATCCTGCGTTTCCTTCACTTTTCTAGATACTTTTGTTGTTGTGGTGCATAACAATGGCAACTTCGATTCAGGACTTCGGCCCATACACAGCTTTTGGACCAATCCGGGACAGTCACTTGGGTGGTCACTTGAGTCCCTGTTGTTAAGCTGACTAGTACGACTTGGATAAAGAAGGCGAGGCAATGCATTGATGTAATAAACAGTAATACAGGGTAAGAGTGCTGCCTTGTTACACGGTGCAGAGCCTGAACTACCGGACTCTGGCTACATGAAAGTAATAATGAATAATAAAGAAGTAGGCGATAAGAGATGAAACCCTAAAGTGGGCAATGGAAAAAACCTGGAAGGATCATTCCCGGATAGGAGCGGCTCTATTCAGCTATTCCTTCTCAGCTGGAGCGAGCGGCTTTTGAAAGCCCGGACTATTTTGATCTTTCGCAGACGGAGCTGGTTCACGTAGAAGCGTGTTGATCATTACCAACTAAAAGGAATTCCAAATCTCAGCCGCCGTGTTCCGCTCCTGAAACCCGGCGTTGGCCTGTATGACGCGGAGCCGGTAAATACGGACGCGAATCGAAAAAAGCTGAAGTGCGTCCGGTCTCATTAGAGAGAGAGAGAAAGAGAGAGAGAGAGATGGAGAGAGTCTGACAGAAGAGCCGGACATGAAAGAGCTGAAGGAATCAAACGCGAAATTGGGAATTATGGGAAAAACGGGCTGGCAAAGCGGAAAAACGCGCGCGCTCTCACACAGTTGTTATAACAGCGCTGGAAGGAAACGAGACAGATCGACGTGTCGGGGTAATACGACGGCACGTTGGGCGACTGAGCGTATTTTTGGCAGGGCTCAAAGAAAATCCAGCATTAATCCGCATTTATCATTTTCAAAGCGCTTCAGCAGCGGAAGAAAGAGGGAGGTAGAAAAAAAAAGAGAGAAAGAGAGAGTCAGGGAAAGATAGAGAAAAGAGTGAGAGAGCAGTAGAGAGGAACTCACTGAGAGTGCTTAAGTACTTAAGAAGGCAGGAAGGAGAAAAAAAAAAAAGAATGCCGTCAACACTACAGCGGGAGTGGTGCAAACAGATGCACAGGAGGAACGAGGGATAGAAAGGAGAGCGGACAGAGAAAGTTTGATAGCAAGACAGTACAGTACAGACAGCAGCTAGATGGACTGGGAGACTCAGGAAGGTCCTGGTAGGTGGTTACAGGTATCTGGAGCCCTGCTGACTGCAGTGCATCCCACAGCTGCTGGAGGGAGCGTGGAGGAGATTCAGGTGGACCCATAGAAGATAAACTAGGTTCTTAGGGGTCCAGGGTAGTACTTGGAAGTCTTGGTCAGCTCTTCCAACCAATGTGGGACATTTCTAGCCGTGTCATTTGAGAGAACCCCACTCGTCCCAATTGGCATGTATGGTGTACGTGATCAGCAAGGAAGGACTCCTTCCACATGGATGAGCTCCTCAGACCAAAACACTGCTGCTGCCACCATCATGCACAGGAAAGTGGTCATAATAATATGACTCAACTGTGTAAACCCCCTCATTAACATCAACGGTAACTAGAGAAGGACCGATCAGCGTTTTTGAGGCCTTTCAGCATGATCGCCCGATAGTCGATACCGATCGAGGGCGGGGCCAGATACCACAGCAGGACTACATGTAGTTATTAGCACAAGCGAGAGAGAGAGAGAGAGAGAGAGAGAGAGAGAGAGAGAGAGAGAGAGAGAGAGAGAGAGAGAGAGAGACAGACAGACAGACAGACAGAGAATGAGAGAGAGAGACAGACAGACAGGGAGAATGAGAGAGAGACAGAAAGAAAGAGAGAGAGAGACAGAAAGAGAGACACCGACAGAGAGAATGAGAGAGAGACAGACAGACAGAGAGAGAGACAGACAGACAGAGAGAGAGACAAAGACAGACAGAATGAGAGAGAGAGACAGAAAAAGAGAGAGAGAATAACAGAGAGAGAGAGAGAGAGAATGACAGAGAGAGAGAGACAGAAAGAGAGAGAGAATGACAGAGAGAGAGAGAGAATGACAAGAGAGACAGAGAGAGCGAAAGAGAGACAGAAAGAGAATGACAGAGAGAGAGACAGACAGACAATGAGAGAGACAAAGAAAGACAGAGGGAGAACGAGAGAGAGAGAGACAGACAGAGAGAATAAGAGAGAGACAGACAGAGAGCACGAAAGAGAGACAGAGAGAATGAAAGAGAGACAGAGAGAATGAGAGAGACAGGAGACAGAGAGAGACAGACAGAGAGAAAGAGAGAAAGAGAGAGAGAGAGAGAGAGAGAGAGATGATTGGTCAGAGTGAGCAGACAGAGCAGCAAACTGCCTAATACACACACATACACACCTCGAGGGTCTGAGTCACCACTTCAAAACCACACATATATATACACACACACACACACACACACACACAGTAGAGCGTGTTGAGAAGATGAGAGGATAAACAGTAATCAGAGTTTAAACTCCACTCATTCAGACCCGCGTTAAAGAAACGCCTCTGTTTAGCCTCGCCATCAACATCAGCGCTGAAGAGCTTTCCTCAACACTGCAGCACCAGCGCTCCAGCTCCTGACCTCCATCCTCCCTCCACCTTAAACCAGAGCAGGAGGTGCACTCCGGAGCCTCAGGCCTCTTACAGCTGTGTGATTTAAGGTGGAACTGAAGCTTCAAACGAGAAGTTCATTTAGCTCCACAGAGCATTACCACCAACTAACACAGGCTTTAAGAAGAGCGTTGATCACAATCTAGAACAGGGTGAACTAGGAGAACCTTCTAGAACAGCACAAATGTAGGAACACGTTCTATCAGTGACAAGACAAAACATTCCAGAGCTATGTGGAAGGGTGCGAACGCAGAAGCATATTCTAGAACAGCATGAAGAACATATTCTAGAACCGCTGGAATGGAGATAATATTCTACAATGCTCTACAGTGAGTATGAAGACGACTCTAGAACAACAAGAACGGTGGGAAACATTTGGTGTAAACTTGGGGGGCAATGCAGGATTAGAAAAAAGGAAAGAACAGACGAACCAGATTTGGGGGAGAACACTGCAGAACATAGATATGAAATTACAGAAAAGGGCAAATGGAGACAGAGCATTCTAGAACCACATGGGGTTGGGGAATGCTGTGAATGGGGGGAATGGTAAAGGCTATTCTAGAACATGGTGAATTTATAGAAGAAGTCACAGTCGAACACTGAATAGAGGGAACATTGTGGAACGATATAAACTGAGAAGAGCGTTCTAGAAACAGATTATAATAAAATAAATAATACATTTGGGAGAACATTTAGACTGCTCACCACATTCAGTTCTTACTAACATGTTCTAGAACATGTAACACAGTTAATTGGGGGGAGAACATTTTGGAACGCAGTGAATGGGGAGAGAAACATTTGATAATGTAGTGAATGTGGGGCATTCTAGAACACAGTGAACAGGGGGAAAACATTCTAGAACACAGTAAATGAGGGGGAAACGTTCTAGCATGCAGTGAATGGGGGGGAGAAACATTCTAAAACACCATGAACGGGGAATGAAACATTCTAGAACACAGTAAACGGGGGAGAAACATTCTAAAACATGGTGAAAGGGGGAGAAACATTCGATAATGCAGTGAATGTTGGGTGAAACATTCTAGAACACAGTAAACAGGGGAGAAACATTCTAGAACAAAGTAAACGGGTGGAGAAACATTTGATAATGTAGTGAATGTGGGGCATTCTAGAACACAGTGAACAGGGGGAAAACATTCTAGAACACAGTAAATGAGGGGGAAACGTTCTAGCATGCAGTGAATGGGGGAGGGGGGCATTCTAAAACACCATGAACGGGGAAAGAAACATTCTAGAACACAGTAAACAGGGGGAGAAACATTCTAGAACACAGTAAACGGGGAGAAACATTCTAGAACACAGTAAACGGGGGAGAAACATTCTAGAACATGGTGAATGGGGGAGAAACATTTGATAATGCAGTGAATGTTGGGTGAAACATTCTAGAACACAGTAAACGGGGGAGAAACATTCTAGAACACAGTAAACGGGGGAGAAACATTCTAGAACGCTGTGATTGGAGGGGAGCATTCTAGAACACTGAACTAGGGGAGCATTCTAGAACACTGAAAGGAGGGGAGAAACATTCTAGAACACTGAATGGAGGGGAGAAACATTCTAGAACACTGAACGGAGGGGAGAAACATTCTAGAACACTGAATGGGGGGGGGGAAATTGTAGAACGCTGTGAACAGTTCAGAACAGGGGGATTGAGTAGAGAAGGAAGGAAACATGAAAATGGCTGTCTCCAGTAAAAGAGATGATGAGCCTCAACACTGCTGTTCTGATTGGTTGGTGGGTTCAGGCCTGGTGTTCTACCTCCTGCAGTGGAGCACAGTGTGTGTGTGTGTGTGTGTATATATATATATATATATATATATATATATATATATATATATATATATATATATATATATATATATATATATATATATATATATATATATATATATGTGTGTGTGAGAGTATGTATGTATATATATATATATATATATATATATATATATATATATATGTGTGTGTGTGTACATGTGTCAGTATGTATGTGTGTGTCTATGTATGTATATGTATGGGTGTGTCTGTGTGTGTGTGTGTAAAAATAAGGAAGAGAAGCAGAAAAAGGACATACATTGCACAGTACCTGTCGTGCAGTCCCATGGACATGGTGTCTCCTCGATGCACAGGGTAGTCCATGCTGCCCGCGCACTCAACCACAGGGACCTCTACAACAGAGAGAAACCACTGCTGAGCACACAGCCTTCACCCATACACATTTCCTCTAGCACAACAGACCGCTTACAAACGACATGCTGCTGTGAACTACACAAGAAAGACAAAAAGTGATGTTCTACATAGGGGGCGCTATCACGCTCCCTCAAAACGCCTGTGGTTACGTTATTTACGCTCACTCTAAACGGGTTTCGTTGGGAACCCACCAGCAGCTTTTATTAATAACCGTAAGCTGTTTTGAGCCAGTGTGTGGATTTAAAGAGGTAAATAGGTACGCTTAGGAGGCCTTGATTGGCTAATTCCTGCACTGATTAATATGTTTAATCCTAACTGATGCGGTCAGTAGCTTCTCATTTCATTAGAACCCTGGTAAAAAAAAAAAACCTTGTGGGAAAGATGTGACTGTGTTTCGGAAGGGTCGAGTTATTGCTCTGAATCAAGCAAAGAAAACGACTGAGGAGAAGCTGAAATTACTTAGAGCTGGGTTTAGAACTGTCCAGCTCGTTACTAGAACCTGGAAGGCCAGTGGAGAACTTCATGAATGTAGCGTTACTGTCCAAAGACAAACAGGAATCTCCAAAACGGCAACTTTACAGGAGCGCCTAATCCCTTCTTAACTTTTAATGCAAAGTCAATGGAACCAGAAGTTCCCCCAAGCTGCAGATTCATGGTTTTCATTGGACAGCAATGATATGCTGAATGGTTAACTGGAAATCATTTTGAATGGTGGAAACTGCTTAGTGGGACTCACGACTATGGTGGAAGTAAGAACATTGCCACCCACCATGCATAGTGTCCACTGTACAAGCCTCTAGAGCAGCGGTCACTAATAGGTGGACCGGGGTCCGCGTCCGGACCCAGACGTTGTCCAATGCGGACCCAAACAGTGTTTCGACAGTGTCTATTTAGGCCGGGGAACGTGTCTTGTCTTTACGGGACTTTTTAACCAGAAATGGACCGAGACATGTTTATTCTTCCCACATGCAGCTCCAAACCAACATGGCTCATATGTTCTGAGAGCGTGGAGAATTAAAAATGACCACATATCTCTATTATGTGTGTGAGAATGGCCCTCACACCATTTCAGCCCAGGTTTAAAGTCCTGGCTGGACAACCAAGCTCACTTCTCTCACTAAACAAGAGAAAGTCTGAGAGAAGAATACAAGAGAAAAATAAACAAGATGACGCATATTTTATTTACTTTTTCTCACTTAAAAAAAATGCCCTTGTGTTAAAAAAAACATTGATTAGAAGTTTTATAAATAATTAATTAATTTCAGCATTTAAACAGTAAATATACTGAACGGTATGTGTGATGTGTTGGTGTTTCAGTAGTTGATGGTATAAGATGCTGATACTAGACTACTTTAGTAAACAGGATACACCACTGAATCAGAACACAAGTTAGAAGTTATGATGGTCCAGACCTTGTCCTGAAGACATTCCCACCAACTGGACCTTACTGAACTCTATTTAAACACCCCTGCTCTAGAGGCAGTGTTCTAGGGATGCTCCAGTTGGTTAGCTGACCATCTGAATGTTGGGAAAGGGTTGGGAAAGAGTGATTCCGGGATTATGAGGAATCATTTTCACCACTGAAAGTCTTTTTTTTTAAAGACTTATCATCAGTAGAAGAGCTCATCCAGAAATAATAATAATAAAAAAGGTAATGAGGTTGCATTGGTAACACAATGCCAGAGCAAACAGTGATCATACTACCGATGGTCCAATGAAATACTAGGGTGGGCAACTTTTTATTTTTTGTGGCCAGGCAGCGTAGCCCCACCCGTTGCCCACCTTCCCACCAATTTGCACTCTGCAAACTAACACACACACACACACACACACACACACTTCAGAACATATATACACACACACACACTTCTTTACAACAAAAAAGCAACAGAAAATGAATTAACACTTTCTACTGTTTATTTCTGCTTATCTCTCTCTCTCTCTCTCTCTTTCTCTCTCTCATTTGCGGAGGCTTGACAGCGTATGGCATTTCTATTAATATTTTGCTGCTCATATTTTGGGGCGTTGTCCACCATCTGCGAGTCGTAGCACCCTGCTGAGTTACATGACCCGGGGTTCACCACAGGGAGGGAGGGAGGGAGGAGGGGGAGAGAGAGAGAGAGAGAGAGAGAGTGAGAGAGAAATCCCTGAGAACACTGAAAAAGTGCAGGAGAAGACAAGAAGTCGATCAAACTGACTGAGAGAAGAAAATCTCTAGGAAACGGTCTACAAAGTCTAGAGACTTTAACTCCAGACTCAGTCCTGATCAGTGCAGCAGCTGTCTGACAGTGTTGGCCAACACTGAACACCCACAGCCCACACTGATGAAAACATGGCCGACGGATATAAACATTTTTGGGTCACTGAGATCCAATCTCCTGATCTCCAGACGACGGGCCAAGCCCTTTTGACAGATGTGCCACTGAGGAACCCAATGCTGTATTTAACAATCTCACAGTTGGGCTGGAACGCTACCTTCCCACTGTAAACAGTTCCAGTTAGTACTACTGTTTCAAATTCATATCCAACAGTGTATTGTGAATATTTACATCTGAAAACTGGGACAACGCATCATAAGGAATGGGCATTTTATTAATAACACCATGTAACGCGACTGCACTGATTAACACCAGCTCCAACCAACACCTCGCTCCTGCACTCCTCCTGCCTCCCAGCTCCAGTGGCATTAGAAAGCTGTGCAACTACATGATTATAGTCTTAAATGTTCCTGCATTTAAATCTGATCTAAAATATTGCAGGAACACTGAAAGTCGGTCCCAGTATCATGAACCAAATCACAGACTGAGTGTATCGTTATACCCCTAGATAACGAGTAATTAATAAATGTAATTAATAAATACTAGTGTTGCACCGATACTGGCACTTACACAGAGTACCGGTATCGGCAATAGAGAGCGCTGATACCATGAAACTTATTGACTAAATGGCTGCATATGTTTCTGCATTGTGGCAATTTTTATTTTTTCATAGCTCTGAAACTTTTTAATGTGCTTTTTTTTTTTAACTCAACCAGTGAATGGTGTTCTTTCAAGGTTATTATATCTTATTCAGGATAAGAAAATACAAAATACAAAAAAATACAACATATAAAAACTGGAACACTATAAATATCAGGATTTATAGCTATATATTGAGCATTTAAGTCAGAGTTGGTATCGGTATTGGTACTCGGTATCGGTACCAGTAAGTAACAAGTGATATCGATGCATTCCTAATAAATATATATACACACTAGAGATAGAAAGATCGATTGGCTGTGTATTGGTATTGGTGTGAATACAGTGAGTATCAGCGAACAGCAGAGCTGGCACACTCAGCTAGCACAAAACAAATAACCCAGAACACCATACAGACCAGATCTGACCGGTACTAACAGTACAGCAGCAACAATTCAAGATTTAATGATTGCAGATTTTTGTTTATATATAATAACTGCAGTTTTTACTGCCTGTATTTTTCCATTTTAAATTAAGGGTCTAAATGTAATGATTGCAAATATTGGTGATATTTGTTTTATTTATTTTGTTTATTTACTGCTAATTTAGTTAAACATAATATGCTGTTTCATATGAGCTTGTTAAAAATGGTAATAAACCAGTTTAGACCATGCTCCGTGACTTGCTTGCGCTAATAACTACATGTAGCCCTGCTATGTCATATAGCCTCGCCCTCGATCGGTATCGGCTATCGGGCCGATCGCGCTGAAAGGTCATCGGTGATCGGAATCGGCCCATCTCTAATACACACACATTTTTTCTACATGACAGCTGTCATTTACATCCTAGGTCAAGACAAGTGTATTTGTGTATCGCTTTTTAGAACGATGTTGTCTCAAAGCAGCGTTACAGAGTTTTAAAAAACAGACAGTTACAACATCTATACCCCAGTGAGCAAACCAGAGGCAACAGAGGAAAGAAAAACTCCCTCAGACTGGAGGAAGAAACCTTGGGAGGAACCAGACTCACAAGGGGAGACCCATCCTCCTCTTGTCAAACAGTATTTACAGCTTAATAAACTAAACACCAAAGAAAAGAGTCTCTGTTTGAAATCTGGATAGCAAAGCTTTAGAAGCTGCACAGATAGAGGCAGTCTCTGACTGAGGCAGTCTATGACTGAGTCTTTATGTAAAGAGGGCGTGAGCTAAAACAGTCCCATCCTATCTCAATGCTGGTGCATCTGGATGGTGTACAGTGATGTAACTGAGGATGTAGCAGTAGACACAGATGGACAGGTGAGCAGGCTGGTGATGGGTGGGGAGGAGGAGGCCCTGATGGTCAGTCCTCCAACAAGCGTTCAACAGACATTTCATGATGATTTAATAGAAATTACAAAACAGTTTTGAAACATTCTGGCTCTGCTGACAGTGAAGATTGTACTCGCCTGTAAAGTCGCAATTTATTTTCTGTTGCACGTAAAAGGCCTTAAACTCACCCCACACTTTACACTCCTCTAAACACACTAATACACTTCCTCCGTCACGAGGCACTAATATGAGGAAACCTTGCGACACACAGTTTAAGAATCACTGCAGTAAATATATATTTTTTTTATATTATCTGAATCTCACGAGCACAGACCGGCTGTTAGTGTTAGTATTCACTCTCCAGCAGCAGCTCAGCTCCCCCTCCGTGTTCAGAGCAGGAAAGCAGCTCACGCGCGTAGAGGCATGTCTCGCGATTTCTGGCTCGTTGTTTACATTAATAATAGATTTTTGTTCTTCAGTGTTCTTGTTTGTTTGAGGTTTTACAGAGTAGACACACTTACTTAACTGGATACGTCTGCGGCACATTTATCAGGATGATGGAATGGTAAGCGCCATCGACAGGGTGTGTGTGTATATATATACACACACACACACACACACTGTGTGCTAGCATAGGCTAAAGCTAGCATAGCTGCCTAACAACACACCTAAAGCTGAAAGTAAGTGGACACACTGCGCGAGGGGAAGAAACTCAGACAACACCAGCCTCGTCTACAGTCTACCGCCTTAGATTTAACTCCTAGACGAGGATCATGTTCACTCGTGTGGAGCTGGTCTGGATCTGAAAAGACTGACGTTACTCAGAAGACGGTAGTTTACAGACTTTTTAAGAAAACAGCCGTTCCTTATTAACTAACCTGGTCCATCATCTCCCAACAAACCACCACACAGAGTATGAGGAGTATGAACAGAGTATGAGGAGTATGAAGAGAGTGTGAGGAGCATGAACAGAGTATGAGGAGTATAAAGAGTGTGAGGAGTATGAGCAGAGTGTGAAGAGTATGAGCAGAGTGTGAGGAGTATGAACAGAGTATGAGGAGTATGAAGAGAGTATTAGGAGTATGAAGAGTATAAACAGAGTATGAGGAGTACGAACATAGTATGATGAGTACGAACAGAGTATGAGGAGTACGAACAGAGTATGAGGAGTACGAACAGAGTATGAGGAGTACGAACAGAGTATGAGGAGTACGAACAGAGTATGAGGAGTACGAACAGAGTATGAGGAGTATGAGGAGTACGAACAGTGTATGAGGAGTATGAACAGAGTGGAGCGCACTGTCTAAGACAGACCTAAATCAGATGAGGTGTCTGACAAAACACACACTCAGCAAACTTCAACCGAGTCATTCACTAAAGTGCCTTCACCCAGTGATGCTGGGATTGGCTCCAGCTCTGCCGTGACCCCGACTGGATGGATGGATGGATGGATGGATGGATGGATGGATGGATCCAGTAATCAGACTTAACACTGGCTCACACTGGAGCACAAAACACCACAAAGCTGCAAACGCCATAAACATGCCATCTGCTTCCACAGTGAACATCTACCACCAGATCCACAGCGTTAAACACCACTTCCATTCACACACTCAAAACCATAACGTCACTGAAACTCCCAACAAACCAAAACTACAAACAGAGTCTGATCACAAAACACTCCCCAGTGTCTGAATTTTATCTGCACTCGTCCAATTTTTTTAATCAATCAATCAATTAATCAACCTTTATTTCCACTTGGAGGTACGTTGAGGGAAACCCTCATTTTCAATATAGTTGTGCATTACAATTTCATAAAGGGATTGGAAAAAAAATAATAATAAAATTTACTTTAATATAGGAACATTAGGAAAGTAAAAAAATATATGATGTAAACATAGTGACAAGAAGATCATGAATCATAAAAGAGGATGGCATCAAAATGAGAGAATAAAATAAAGAATAAGACAGGAATAAATAAATAAATAGCTAAACAGGACATGTATAAATAAAGTTAATAGAACCAAAAGTAAGATTTTAATAACAAAGAGTGAATAGTACAAACAAGACAAACTGAAGAAAAAACATGGGTAATAACTCTAAAATAGTAAAATAAATAAAATTAATGCAAAATAAAAGAGTGGTAAAATAAGAATAAAATATAAATAAAAAAAATAAAAAAAATAAAATATTGAAATACATAAATAAATAAAATGATAAAAAAAAATCAAGAAACAGAAATTAAAAGTATAAAAAAGTAAACATTTAAAAAGCTATAAAACTATAAATCTAAAGATATGATAAGAGAACAAAAAGCTCAGTTGAAACAGTCACAGGCTGTCTGAAGGTAGTCAAAAACTAAAAGTTACAGATTACAGAATCACACAGAGTCAGACACTATCTTAAATAGACCACCTTAACAGGCGGACATGTTTTGAGGTGAGCGTGTAATGACTTTTGCGGGATGCTAATTTGTGTACACAGGTTTCTATTACTTTGTTAGCCACACTGGACATGTAGCTCCAGTTACACATACATACACTAGCTAACCAACTATATTTGAGCTTGGGGGAAACTTTAGCACAGTAGTGGCCTTGGGGAGGTGTTCCTGTATCCAGATGGCATCTTCACTGGTCAGTCATTTTTAGTTTTACCCTCCTGACCCCTTTGGAGCGCTGGGGGTAACGTGTAATTTAGAGTCGTGTTTATAGAAGGCTATAACAGACCGTTTTATTTATAACGTGTGTCGCTGGACATTATTAGAACAAGAGAAAAGCTACTAATTTAGAATCAAGGAGGAAGCAGTCTGTTGGGGGGCAGTTCAGGGGGCTTGCTATTCACCAACCTGTTTTGTGAATTTCTAATTCCACCTTAAATGGTGCTGCAGGTACATTCTGGTAATGGGACATCCGATATGGCGAACAGGAAGCAACTTCAACCTTAAATGAATATAAACACCTGTTGACGGTTCGGGTACACGGAAGGGGTATGAAGGGAGGACCACATAGTCCAGCAGGTTAATTGCAGTTGCTCCTAAGTTGCATCTAAATTTAGGAGGTGGTAAATATTAAATGAGTCCAGACTGTACGGTTGCATATCAGCAAGAACCTGGCAATGTGATATGTTAGTAATACAGGGCTTACAATTCAGTATGTAGATAATATTAAGATCTCAATTGTTGATATAAAGTTGTGTAAATGTTTATAATTAAGACGTTAAAACTCAGCAGACAATTCTGAAAACACTTCATTGCAATGAGTGGAAACCCCTGTACCAAAATGGTTCCAAAATGAAACCATGCTTTCGCATTAAACGTGAATAAATGGCTATATGCACATAATGCTTTATACTATTGAGCTAAAATTAATTGAGTCCTCTATGTGTCTCTAGCAGATTTCGTTCCCAACACAACGCCCTTGGATCTTTGTTACGTGTCAATCATCCAATATCCAATTACATCAGCCAGGCTATAACCTACCAATTAGCATCACGCTAACCGCACACTCAATTCACCACACAAGAGCCTGAAATCATGTTGACTATTAAACCCACCTTTAAAAGACCCGCTAACGTGCTTTCTGGTTCTATATGACAAGATGTTCTTTACAACCATCAAACCGAATACATCACACAGTCATGTGCCAAAGTTTGGGCACCTTAGTCAAAGGACGATGTGTTGATTTCTGGAAATAAGTTAACATGTTTTCTACAGACAGCACATTTTGATAATAATATTATTGTTATTATTATTAATTCTTATTTATAGAGCACTTTACATGCAGTAATAACAAACTTAATGGGTCTGTCAAACCATTTCTGTACATTATTTCATCTCAACATAGAAATAAGGGGAAAGTTGCCTGAAAGAAATGTTACATTAACATTAACTTAATATATATAAATATATAAGGGGAGGGCGATACAGCCGTACAATATCATCACAATATTTCATGGTATTTTTGCGACAACGATACTCTTGGTGATATGACCAAAATAAATAAATAAATAAATAAATAATCAAGAATACACTACTGCAACAAAATGAAAATTTAATTTTATTATATATATTATATAATTTATGCATATGATATGATATGGCACACCCTTTACTGAGATATTTAAAAAATACAAGAATTTTCATCAGATTGTAACAGAAGTCAATGATCCAGAATGTCTCGATACCAAATAATGCACTCCAAATATCTCCATATATCCAGGACTGAAGTAAAGTGAATGATCCTGGACAGATAAAATCTGTCTCTAGTAGATATATAATAGGAAATGAGAAAAGTGTGAATGTTTCTTTTGTTAAAAACAGTAAAAGTAGTCGCCTGATGTGATAATTAGGCTTCCTCGTGTAACGATCTGGTCTCTCATTTAAATGCTACATGAAAGGAAACTCTGATACTAAAAAAAAATATTCATGGATAAATGAGGAAGTACGCTGGCTTAAGAGAGAGTGTTGTTTATCAGAGCGCTTATGGAGGAAAACTAAACTGCAGATACATCATGATCTTCTCAAACAGCAGATCAACATCTACAATAGAGCAATGAAAAACATCCAGACAGTCATACATCAGTAGTGTAATTAATAAACATAAAGATCATACCAAAGTCCTCTTCTCCACCATAGACAGACTAATTAACCTTAATACTTATGCTATCGTGTCTCGTGGAGACAAATTTGTAATTCATTTTGAAAATCAGACAGCACAATCAGTTACAGCTACCTTCCTGACGAACCACCTACATCAGTAACCACATCTTTCTCTGTTACCAGGGTCTTTCAACTGTTGCACGGTTACCGTTCCCATACCCCATTTAACACAAGTTGTACAAATATAACACGTAACGTGACCATAAACAGCGAATAAATAGAAACTCTGCACTAAAACCCTGCAGACGTTTCTCCACTCAATCTGGAAAAACAAAGTAAACCAATCGCAGGCCGTTCACACCGCCAGCCGCTGCACTGGACGCTCTGACCACATCCCCGGCTTGTGGACGTCTCTGCATCGCCTTGGCAACTGCGGCGCCTTGGCAACGGGCAGAGGTCGCAGCGGAACAAGGTTAAGCTCTGCTAAACTAGCTGGGGCTTGACAAGCACGCGAGCTAGCGGGAAAACTTGGCCGCTCTCTTGGCTGTGACGAGTGGACAGACGGGTGGAGGAGTCTGAGTCTGACTCTCACACACACACTTAAATATTTGATGTATCTGCTTTTAAAAGCAGGCGTTTGGACAGTTCTTGCACTCTGTTTCGTGCTAGCACCCACTTTGTTCTTGCTAGCCACGTTTGCGCTGTCAGAGCGCGTCCCAATTAGCGCCAGAGAAGAAAAGAAGCAGACGTTCCCGTAATGATGGTTTTCTAAGACAACGGGGCGACGAACGTAACAAAACCCAGCGATCGAAAGCGTCCAGGAAGCTCGTTACGAGCAGAGTTAAACTCCGTGCTCTGCAGCTTGTTTTCTTTTGTTTTCGCGGTGCACAACACCGTTACTGAACAAACGCGGACAATCACTACAATTAGGCTGCTGTTACCGTATAAGCCTATTAGCCGTTTGAACAGAATCACACTTCCAGAGTACGAGGCAAGCGCTGCGTTCTTAAGCAGCTTAGCAATCAGAAGCCCAGAGCTGGCCTGCGAAATGTTAGAACAGGAGTTCAGAAGTACACAAAGTACTTTCAGAGTATTCGAGGTGGAGCTTGTTGGTTAATCAGCAGCAGGGTGACCAGGACTACACCACACAGGCAAAATACTAGTGTTGCTATTAGCGATGGCCCAAAGGCTTCACCAGAAACGACAGACCCACATATCCAAAGTTGAGTCACACAGTTAATATCCAGAGTGAGCACAGTGTGGACGGGCTGAGGGACTCAATAAGGTCCTGCTCGGTTATCATGGGTATCTGGAGCCATGCTGACTGCAGTGCATCCCACAGCTGCTGGAAGGAGGAGGATCCATAGAGTGAACGATCACAACGATCCAAGTGGTCCCACAGATGCTCGTTTTGGTTCAAGTCTGAGGAATTGAGGGGTCCAGGGTAGCACTTAGAAGTCTCTGTAATTTCTAGCCATGACTCATTGTCTACCCCGGGGCAGGTGGGATTTTCCACCAAGACAACCAGCATGTATGGGTGCTCGTGAGGAAGAGAAACTTTAGGCAAGAGGTTTGGTGTAATCACTGTTCATGTGCAAGTAGGGCTGGGCGATATGGACCAAAAATGATATCTTGATAAAGTCTGAATGATATATGATATGATAATCATATAAAATGATAATGATATACGATATATATCTCAATATTTTTCTTCAGATAAGGTGATAACAAAAAGGCCCTTCTCTGTCAAAGCTACATGTCCCAAATTTTGACTAGGGCTGGGTACCGTTTGAAAAATTTGGATACAGAAATTTATGTATTTATTTAACAGAAAACATGAGTAGTCTCATACTGTCACCATAAGAGGCTACTTTATTTTTTATCTTTTTATTTGGATCTTGTTCAAACAATGAACATCTTTGTGCTGCTTTATTAGAACAAAACATTAGCATTACTTATGCTTAAATTATAAAACTACGCAATCCCTTAACAATAAAATTGGTCACTGCTCCGTGGCGTTCATCCCTTCTTTCGACCGACATCCTCAGCTTTTCTGCTACAGTGAAAGAAGCTGCTTCTCCGTGAAGTCGATACACAAGTAACTGTTAATGTCATACTTACAGAACACAAGCGATACCTAACAGCGTCACAGGTATATTCATACACTGACTGAATGTTAGCCATGTCGCTAGCTAGCCAGCTAATAGGTGCTGGTACTGTGCTAATGCTAGCTGAATCATAACTGCCGCTCAGCACTAACAGGCGCAGTAAGAGTGTTAGTTTCTCTCGTAAAGCTAGAAAGCAGCTCATTGAACTGTTAACCTGCCTGATAATATTGGTTGTGTCTCAAATCCTACTGAGTTCCTACATAAGCAGCATTTTACGTCATAGTATGCGCTCCCGACAAGTAGACTGTCCTAATACTTACATACCTTAAACATGCTGTCTACTGAGAAACCTTATTTAGACCTGATTTTAAGAAAGCATCGAACGCTGGCTCAGCCGCTAAGACAATCCCATGATGCAGTACAGGCTAATCTACGAGCAGTAAAGTGGTTTTGAAGTGGAGTTATTTTGATTCTCTCTGGTGTTTTAATGTGTTTTTGGTCATATAATCACACAAAACAGTTTTTTATTATCAACTCTGTAACGAGTCGTTTAACATTTAGCAGTTTTGTACTCGAGCCATTAGCATTTATGTGGATTTTTAACTCCGGGCTATTGTTTTGGATGCCGGCTGGTAACTTAGCAACCAGCTCAACCGCCGGTGGCGTGCTGCAGTGGGCGGGAACAAGCCGTGACGCAGTCTCTCTCTAACTAGAGCGTCCTAGTAATCTGTTTTATGAGGAGAGATGACGAGAGAACGCTGCTACTTACACAGCTGCTACCTAGACAGCCTACTTAGACACTCACTAGGGTTTGAGACAGACCCCACTTTATCACTGGAAACAGCTGTTTGGCGTATTTAGCCCAGATTCTCATGTCTTCAACAGAGTCGTAGTGCTGCTCTTTGTCAAGCCACTGTCTTGAAGCATTTGCTGCAGCTGCTCAGAGACAGACTCTTTCAAAGTAGAGCCAAACTTTCAAGCGCTTCGACATGTTGAACTACTTTTTTTTATTTTGCGTTGTTTACCGAAGATAGGCCCTGACTTATTGGTACTCGGTTTTGTTATTGAACTGCGATACCCAGCCCTACTTTCGATAGCCATTGGCTTTCTATTTACTAACCAGATCCTCGTCGACAGCTTCTTTCGCGTCTCTCTCCGTCTCCATGCTGTCGCTGCCTGTGTTTACAGGTTTATAGTTTTGTGAGAGAGAGGATGGGCAGCGTGAAGTTAAGACAAACTGGGAGAGAAAGGCGAACTGGTGGATCTACAGGTATAACTGCAGCGCAACACAGACTATATGGATATAAACAATATTGTCTCATCTTACATCTCCTATAAAAACATATCGATATATCGCCCAGCCCTATGTGCAAGTATGAAGAGAGGGTACAACCAGGGCTGCCACAATTACACACAAATTGCCACAAAAAAAGTGCCTAATCGCAATGACTTGGGATATCGCAGTTACTTAAGACTATGGTTCTCTTCACATTTAATAGATTTAGGCAGAAGCAGAGTGTGCAGTAAAATGTATAATACAGATATTAAACATGTTGATGTGTTTAGAGGGCAGAGCTGAGAAATGTTGGTGTATTAGCCGTGTAGCGAGTATTAACTATTAATCAAACACAGCCATCCAGCAAGACAGCTAATCAGTTCCTTAGTTCACTTGTACTTCAATAGTTGCGTACAATGCACAATTAGTTCAGTGATGATTAATTGTCAGCTATAACAAACCAAGAATTTCTACATTACAGTTCTGACGCCACTGAGACAACAAAGACAGAAAAATAGCAAAGCATAACAAACCGCCAAGCACTTCCATTTCAGTGCATCACTACTGACCAGAGCTGTGAACTCAACACCGGCTATGTTTACATGCATAGATTTCCTCCAATCCGATTGAATTCAGTCTGATTCTAGATTAAGACGGAGGTGTTTATAGGCTCACTCTACTCAACAATCTGATGAAAATCTCCGTTTACATGCACACTACAAGTGATCAGGTCTAAAATACAACAAAGTACAACTTGGTGTAAACGTTACCATGACAACGAGCAGCAAGCGAGTTCAGTCAGAGTGAGAGCAGAAGTATGTTACCTAAGTTTTGAGTTAGCACGCTCATGTATTTAACTGCTTTAAAATGATGCAGACTCAGAAAAACATATTTCACGTGTACTTATTAAAGAAGGGGCGAGAGGAAGACGTCACCTCCAGCAACAGTGTTTTTATCCGTGTTAGCAAGGAGTCGATCTCCCGTGAACTTATCCATAATTTAGTAAAACAGGACAGAGGAACGAATTCTACTGTCCTGCTTTTTAGCTTTGTAATACGCCGATCTGAGAAACTTCCATCTGTTTTTAATTTATTCTATAGTTCATGTAAACACATTTTTTCTTTGCTCATATACTGTATAAGCACTGAACATATTTAAACTTTCCGATCGGATACTGGCGTTTACACGGCTATTATTCTTCTATTAAACTGATTATTTACAAGATTACCCATCTCCTTCAATCAGATAGAAAATGTAATCAGAATGACCTCAATCGGACTAGTCTATTAGGATTGAGGTGTATACATGGACGTATTCTATTCCGATTGAGCTATTAGTCGGATTATTAAAGGATTATCAGGCTGCATGTAAACGTAGCTACTGATATCAGAACTGAAAACATCAACACAACAATAATTATTTGCATTACAGCCTTAACCTTAAACATAACTATCTAGATTATCTCTCTCTCTCTCTCACTCTCTCACACACACAGGCTACAAAAAGTCTCCAGCATTCTGTGTCCATCCCCTCTTTCTCCCCAGCAACACACACTGATGGACACTGGCACGTGTCTCCGGTCACAGCACCAGATTTCAACTGGTGACAAGGCTGGAGTTCAACAGGGAGGTTTACTGTGAAGTAGCTTCACTCAAATAGAAACAGAGAGAGAGAGAGAGAGAGAGAGAGAGAGAGAGAGAGAGAGAGAGAGAGAGAGAGAGAGAGAGAGTGAGAGACAGAGAGAGGGACTGACAAAGAAAGAGAGAAAGAAAGAAAGAAAGAAAGAAAGAAGAGACAAAAAGAAATTGACACCGAGTGACAGATAAAGAAATAAAAGAAGAAAACAAGAAAGTAAGAAGCAAAAACAAGAAAGACAATGACAGAGAGAACAAGATGTCAAGAAAAAGCAAGGAAGAGAAAATGAGGGGGAAAAAAGAAAGAAAAAAGAAAGCATGAATGAGAGAAAACAAAACAGAGAGCAACAGGTAGACAGACTGACAGACAAATGATAGACAGAGAAGAAAATAAAACAAGGCTAGAAAATTAAAGGAAGAGAAAATGAAAGAAAAAAACATTTTAAAAAATGGAAAGAGTGACTAAGAGAGAAAAAGAAGAAGAAGAATTTTTTTTTTAACTACATACAGTACAAACCTAATAAATAAAGTCATGTTACAGGTTTTGGGGGAGAGAGAGAGAGACTAACAAAGAAAGAAAAAGAGAAAGAAAGAAAACAAGAGACAAGAGACAAAAAGACAGTACGAGAGAAAGATAGACACAGAGTCACAGACAACGAAAGAAAGGAAGAAAACAAGAAAGTAAGAAGCAAAAACATGAGAGAATGACAGATAGAACAATACGTCAAGAAAAAGCAAGGAAGAGAAAACGAGGGAAAGAAAAAGAAACAACAGACAAGACTGACAGAAATAAATGATAAAGAAAGAAAGAAAGAAGCAAAAATATGAAAGAGAATGACAGAGAGAACAAGGCCAGAAAAATAAAGGAAAAGAAAAGAAAAAACATTCAAAAAATGGAAAGAGTGACTAAGAGAAAGAAAAATAAAAAATAAAAAAGTAAAATAACTACATACAGTACAAACCCAATAAATAAAGTCATGTTACAGGTTTTGGACGGGGGTCTCACTCAGTCACCGAAGTGCGTTAGGTCCAGCAGTTGGAGCTCCGGCTTCACCAGCACTCGTTTAGAACCGTCATCGTTTTTTGTTCTCGCCCGCGTTTAACCCACATTTCATGTTTCCACAGAGGTTCATTACAAGACGGAGTCCTGAGAGACGGTCTGCTACACGCTCCGCTTACAGGCTCTCTGATTGGTCGACATTCCTATTATTATAAAACATTCAAGTGATGTAGACCATGATCTACTGACATACGTGCAACACAACAACACAATACAACTAATAACAAGAATAATAAAAATAATAATAAGAGTAATAAGAATAACAACAATAATAATAATAACAACAACAACGCACCTAAATGATACATCTAGAGCTCTGAGTTTATAATAGGCCAGATCTAGGTTTAGGACGGCCCACCACAGACCTCTGATAAAGCTAAAACACAAAAATCTATACTTCAATGACCAGAACTACAAACTTGAAGATCCCACACACATCCTTTCTTAAAAGAACCCAAAGGTTCTCCAGTGACGTCACTCTGAGGAACTCCTTTCAGCACCTTTATTTTTAAGAGCGGTCTCAGTTCATCTTCCTCACAGGAGGCCAAACACAAGTTCTCAGAACAAGCGCAGCTCTCAGCAGAAGCACTTTCAGCAGAAATAAAGAGGACAAGAAAAGAAAAAGAGCTTTCACTCACGCAAGATCATGTGTTCACCCCCCCCCCCTCTTTTTTTTACCAGGGGATCAAGTGACGGCGACTGAGGCGCATGGCTCGTGTTCTCCGAGCTGGTTTGGGACGATGGCTCTGGGTAGAATAGCTTGTTTTTAGCTTTCAGGGTTACATGACCACGTTGTCATGACCAAAACAACACATGGCGGACACTCGAGCTGATCTGCCCTCTGTGCTCTTCCCTTTTAAACTCGGTTGGAGTTTGTGTGATTCATGCGGTGATGTCAGAGACCAGGATTATCAAAGGTTTGGACAAAATCTACTGAACACATTCAGAAAGCACTGATAAACACTGAAGTCATTTCACCACCATGTATTATACTAGGGCTGGGGCAACACGTCAATTAGCATAACATGCGTCGATGCGTCACAGAGATGGCCACGCCCACTGAAAGCATGGATTTATCTGTGTGTATCTCAAGTTGTGGGAGTGTTTCACACAGAAACTCAGATTTTAAAATTATTAACATGTAAAGACTGGTTTATACATTTAAAGCAATATAGCCGTCACTGCCCTCACACTTCTTTGCGTCAGCTCCGTTTACACGGTTGCTAAGCAACATGTCCAGTAAATAGCAGTTTAGAGTAAAACAAACATGGCGACGGCGGAGGAGCTCGTAGTTCTTATTTACTTCAAAAACGAAGAAAAAAAACTAGTGTTTGAGAACGCGCAGAACCTTTCTTGAAAAAGTCCCACTGTTTTTTCTTTGTCGCCCCAACGGTCTCCAGTGGTAATGCTCCAACCCGCCTGTAACCGTAATCTTTCCGAAAACGAACGCATGTACGAAATGAACGCAGAGTACGTCCAGTGTAGAACCTGAGAGTGTTCTCGTTACTGCGGGAGCTTTAAAACACAAGTAGCTGCTTCTCAAACGACTCTCTGTCCAAATATATAGTCCACAAACTGTCCGAGTTCTTGTGTGTGTGTCGTGTAGACCATTTGTGCCTCTAAAAGTCCAGTCAGAGTGTAGACTTTAGTCTTTAACCATTTACCGATCGTGTGCGTTTACAATACTCTTTAATAAAAAAAAAAAAAAATATATATATATATATATATATATATATATATATATATATATATATATATATATATATATATATATATAGGTTACAAATCTACACACTCATATTAGAGCAATCAAAAAAATTAGTCTAACCCATAAAAATTATCAATTATGGAATTAATGGTTAGGTGCAGCCCTATATTATACTGACTATGTGTTTAACTTCTTAAATAAGAAACTATGACCAGCCAGATTTGCTGTTTACTGATTATAACGTGTTGTCCTATGTATTTTGCAGGGAGACAACAGTACAGCAGTTCACGTCCACTATGAGGTTTGAACACAGTTATTCAGATCTCTGACATTTACATAGAAGGTATGTGACTTTGGTCGGGCGGAAACGCTCAGATGCGCCCATTTGGACTAATGGCTGTTCTCCGTACTTGAATAGTTGGATAAGCTCTGTTCCGATTTTCGATGAGACACAGAAGCAAATAGAAACTCAGTGAAAAATACAGATCAGTGTGTTTAACTGGCTATGCTAAATTAAGCTAATTGAGACTTGCTAATAGCTAGCGTTACCTATACTAGCTAGTTGCTTTCAATCTCATCTCGCCACAAAGTAAATTTATCTGAAAGGGGATAAAGATTACACAGCGTGGCCGCTAGTTACAGGTGACTGTTGGGGTTGTGATGCTATTGAAGCTGGAGCTGCTCCTCTTTCCAGTCTTTTCAGCACTAAATGCTGAGAGAAGCTGCTTGATATCATCCAGACACTTAATCATATTAAAGATGTGGGAGCTGAGGGCCAACGAGTTCCACCTTAATATATATGACCTGGACAAGCTGCAGCATTTAAGGTTGAACGGATCATCTGACTTCAGTCTCGTTTCAAGTTTGGCTCTTCGGACTGCTTAGGAAAAAGTACCGACATCCCATTCGCAGACTGGAAACGGTGGATTTCTCCATACAGTCCACAATTTTTGGTACCTGCAACTAACATAACAGTCTAGGATTTGGGATTTTATTTGAATCGTCCATCTTTCGTAAATGCAGGATCTGTACTTGAAGAAGGAATAAGTGTTTGAGGTTCACAATATTGTCAGTTCTATGTACTGAACTGTTCTTATTCATTGATGACAAAGTAAACACAGTTGTTCGTTCTATGGAACCTTTAAAGCCAGTGACCGCCCTCTTTCCCAAAGCTCCCACATAGGCATAAACAGTTCAAGGTCTGAAGTCGTTGGTTATACCTCTAAGAGAACATTCGATGTTGGCACAAGGACCCATAAAACCCAGGATTTGTTTGTTGGAGTTGTTCCAGGTTCTACTAACATCTTTTGTTCTTTTATGGAGTGAAAAACAAGCCCGACAAAGAATATAACTGGTGCATCTACAGCAAAGAGATTAGGGCCAATCTTGAGCCTCACCAACAGTAACCAGAGTTAAAACAGTTTTTTGACTGTGACCTGTATCTGACTGTGCTGAGACACATCAATCAGCTGCAGCATTAATAAATATTACAGACGCACATTTCTAACAGTCACAGTGACGGTTCTGGGTTTTTCTGTCACTTCATTTCTCTTCTAAGTGGTAAAAAGTCTAATAATGGAGCTTAGCTGCTGGAAGACTCATAGGCCTCAGTCAGACTGCCAGGCTACATCCAATATTTGGCACATCCAGTTTGTTTTCTGGCATAACCAGAATGTATTCCGATTGATTTTTGGCATATCTAGATTGTATCCATATTGATTTCTGGCATACCCGGATTGATTTGTGGAATATACAGATTGAATTTCTGGCATCTCAAGATGGCACCCAGACTGAACCTGTGGCATCTCCAGATTGTATGCAGATTGAATTTTTGGCATATCCAGGTTGAATATCTGGCATCCCCAGGTTGTTTCCAGATTAAATTTCTGGCATCTCAAGATTGTATCTAGATTGAATTTTTGGCATCTCCAGATTGTATGCAGATTGAACTTCTGGCATATCCAGGTTGAATTTCTGGCATCTCCGGATTGTATGCAGATTGAATTTCTGGCATCTCCAGATTGTATGCAGATTGAATTTCTGGCATCTCCAGGTTGAATTTCTGGCATCTTCAGATTGTATCCAGGTTGAATTTCTGGCATCTCCAGATTGTATCCAGGTTGAATTTCTGGCATCTCCAGATTGTATCCAGGTTGAATTTCTGGCATCTCCAGATTGTATCCGGATGGATTTCTGGCATCTCCCATCATTTGCATCACTAGCAATAACAGCAGCAACATCAGACAGAGCAGTTGTTTGGATGATGCACCACCACTTCTCCTGCATCAGTGTATGAAAACCCTATTACCACAGTAACCATGTACTGACTGACACTTACTGAGTTTTAGACACAATGTTAGTGTGTGTATTTAACATTTTCCAAACTTCTTCTTGTGGAAACAAGCCAGTATTATTATCAGTTCTCATCTAATACCTGCTTTGACTGCTCAGTACTTCATTAAGCTAAATCAAGATTGCTGCTGAAGGAACTGAATACATTTATACAGTGTCTGGGGCGTCCAGGAGAAATCTGGAGCTACACTTTGTTCTTCAAACTGGAGCTCAAGATATGATCTACTTCTCTCACAATAACATATTCATGTTACTTTGTATTGTATGTATGATTATTTACATCTGTTCTAATCAGATCTGCTGTTCTTACTGGTGAAATTACACTTACTGATAAGATAAAGACTTTTAAAACAATCAGCTTAGATGCCTAAGACTTTTGCACAGTCATGTCCAGAAACACAAATTCAAACTGATCGCATTCGTCTCAAAAGACCTGATCTGAGAACCAGATTTGGTTTGCCTGCAGTCTAAACGAAACCATAGAGGCTGACCTGATCGTAAGTGGACAGTGCCAAGCACAGGCGCGAGTCATGAAGATCCGATCACTCAGGCCACACTAAAGCATCCCAGAGAAGCACCGAAAGGTCACCTAATCAACAGCATCAATGGCCTCTTTGCAAGCCAGGTTGGTAAGTGAATATGTCCTCTACAGCCAGCTAGGATCGGACAATCCCTGTGGCTTGGTCGTTTTATAAAACTGGCTTCAAAATCTGAATCTAGCATTAAAGACACGTTAAAAGCGTCAGGCGTAAACGTCTATAAGGATCAGGATGTAAACACAAGGTGTGAAAACAGCCACAGAGTCACCACAAGCACGTCTAGTCAAACAGTTACAGTGAATGTAGTTAGAAACTTGGGTTTAGGCTGCTGCCCACATGACCTGCTCAACACCACCAACCCAATACAGTACAGTCCCTGCAGGCCAGGGCATGAGCAATAACCCAGCATACCAGCCATGATGAGGAGTCAATAAAGATCTCAGCCTAATGCACTGGATGGGTCTTTCCCAAGCCTGTCACAGCTCCTCTCTTCTTTTTTGACATCTCTTTTCTTTTTCTTTTTTTATCTAAGATGAATGACAAGAGTGTCATTGCTTGTCCAGCCAAATAACTGATGCACATGAAGCTGAGAGACTCATACAGCCTTAAAACAAAAAGCACACAGTCAGGTTACTCAATTGCTTGCCTTCTGAAGTTATTCGAATTCTCTGGTCCACCTTAAAGGGAGCAGCAGTTAAGGCTGAAGTTGGCTCACTTATTCGAATTCATTCAGAACGTAACTGCTGCACCATTTAAGGTGGAACAGGGAATTAAAACAAAACCTCAGCCACGTCTTTCTATAGGTTTACGCTCAATGACCGGTCCCCACAAAGTCAGTGCGGTCAAGCGGCCGTAGGGAACCAAGTTGAGAGATTTGGGCAGCGGCCAACGACCACCTGAGGCCTGAGGCGCCAGAACGTAACTGCTGCACCATTTAAGGTGGAGCGGAGAATTGGACTAACTTCAGCCACGTCTTTCTTGAGGTTTACGCGCAAAAACAGCTTCACGCAAAGCCAGAGTAGCTAAGCAACCGCTTAGAGAATTGGGCAGCGGCCAACGTCCACCTATGACCACCACACAGCATCCACACGAACTAAAAACACCCAGGCTGGACCAAGTCGCCGCTTCCACCCCGTCCAGCTGTACTTTCAAAACAAGGAAACCCTTCTGGTGGTCGAGGGGTGTTGGCCAAAAGACTGAAAAGGCCAGTGGGGCTTGTTTTAAACGTCGGGCTCGTGACAGAAAGTCGTTTTTTTTCGGACCCGCTCGCGCTCTCCGCGACATGTTTATCCTCAACTTCTCAAAGTTAGCTAGCTAGCTTTAGCAGGGCAACCAAACACAAGACCACACGAGTGTCCACCGAGGCGAAACGCGCCCACTGCGACCCGTGGCAGCCGCCTTACTCGCTTCTCAAGCAACAACAGCCACCATACGAGCCGACTTGAACTTTGTCAGCCCAGAGGATTTGGAGAAAAAGACAGAAACGAGGAGCATGGCTGCGCTCATCTGCCTTTAGCCACACAGCGGCTTTAGCTCAGTACACTTTTACTCCGCTCCGACTGTGTGTTAGCACGGCCAGTGGTCCGCTAAACCTCGGCCAGCCTTCACACCACGCAAATAAAACTTTTAAGTGTTTCATTATTTACCTCTAGCGACGGGGTCTGTTTCGCCCTCCTCGTTTTCTTCTTAAACCCTCGAACCCACTCCACTTAGGAACCTCGCCGGGTCCCGCCCCTACCGTTTTTTCATTGGCTGCTGCCGCAAGGGAGTTGCGCTGCGCACGCCGCTCATTGGCCGGCGCGGCTGTCAGTCAAAGGCAGACGCTCAAAACTTCCGTTGCCAAAAGAAGTTCGTTGCGCAGCCGCGACGGGACGCGCTGATTGGTTGATTCAACAAGCGCCGAGTAGTAACACATATACTAATAATATTAATAATACATATTAATAACGAGTAGTATTAGACTAATAGGGGTACATATACAGCCGTGTGCGATCTGAACAGGTTCAGGTGAGAAATATCTCTACTACTTGGAGCATTTTTTCCCGTTTGTTTTGTTCTGATTTTTCATTATTAAAAAGAAAAAAATAAATATTACATGTGCCATAACATTAACATTCAGAAGAGTTCTCTTTAGTGACTGTGTTGACATATTCTTCATTAAAATCAATAAAATATGTTATTTGACCAGACATATGCAAGCAAAGACTAGTGGCCTATGTGTGTGTGTGTGTGTGAGAGAGTAAATATATATATATATATATATATATATATATATATATATATATATATATATATATATATATATATATATATATATATATATATATATATTGAATTTAATTGATCTATTTATATATATAGATCTATATTTATCAATTAATCTAATTGAATGTTTAAAAAGTTAAATGATTTCCATGTTTGCTCAACAGTTCAGCGTATCTCCATTTTTGGGGCAATAGAAATGCTCCAAAATAGCTTGAAATATTTTCAGGTTCCATTGACTTACATTGAAAGTAAAAACAGTGTTTCGTCTCTTATATGTATAGATAGATAGATATATATTTGTGTACATTGCGGTGAAACTCTTTTTGTCAATGAAGTCGTCATTTGGCACAATGGCACTTTATTTCAGTGGAAATTCATACAAGTGTAATCCCAGCGACTCATACATATTCAATTACACAATACACCCGGTCACAAGGCAAGAGTGGGAAACCTGCAATTAGGACGAGTGCACTTGATTTGCGGGGGTCTCGCGAAGCTGATGGGTGCCAGATTTCTACTCAGGCAGTTTGCAGCAGAGAGCATGAGACTACACTCTATTTCAGCATCTGTCCAGCGTTTCTTCTGAATTAAAGGGCATTAAAGAGGAGTTTGTTCCTCCTTTGCTGCAGTAACAGCCTCCACTCTTCTGGAAAGGCTTCACACTTGTCTGTTACTGTGTGGATCTAAACTGTTAGCCCAACACAATAAAGCACAATAAACACATTTCAAACCAACACACAACACATTAAAGGTGCAGTGTGCAACCTCTAGTGGTGAAGCTGCATATTGCAACTCATTGAACCTGACCCCCACACACACACACACTCAACAAGGAGTAATAATCTTACCTGGATGAAGTTTTATTCACAGACCTGTCAGTGTGTGTGTGGTTTGTTCGTCGTTGGCCACAATAGGAACATTGCAGCTCTAGATGAACGACGGCCTCTGTTGGAAGACAAGCTGCTTTTGTGTAGATATGAAGGCTCATTCTAAACTAACAAAAACACATGATTTGTAGATACAGGTTATGAACTAATGAAAACATGAAACTTAAGGTGTGTATATTAGGTTTTATTTCTGGTAATAAATTCCACCTTAATCTCACACATTGCTCCTTTAACAGCAATCAATGTCTGAGGTCCTATTGAAATACTGGGTACTGGGTACCAGTGCACTCTACCTACAGTATTTCTGGGGTTTTATGGCGGGGGACGGCTGTTGAAGTAAAAACATTGTTTTTAAATGTTAGCAATGTTTAAATACTGCATCTATAAAAACAGGTTGGTTCTTTAGGTATCTATCTATCTATCTATCTATCTATATATATATATATATATAGCTAGATAGATAGATAGATACTTAAAGAACCAACCTGTTTATATATATATATATATATATATATATATATATATATATATATATATATATATATATATATATATATATATATATATATATATACCTCCTGTCATAAAGGTATTAATATATATATCTCAGTATAACGACATTGCTATCTATCTATCTATCCATCCATCTATCTATCCATCCATCCATCCATCCATCCATCCATCCAACTGATGATACCCTATCGCGCTTTTTTCTTTCCTACTGATACAAGATCAGTGAATTTGTCTCAAATCTATTTATCACCAGCAAAGCTTTAAGCGGAATACTGATTTCAGACCAGCTGTCAAGAGTCGATTGGTGCTATGCCGCATCTCGCGAGATGTGAGGGCGAGACTTGAGCAGTCGTGAGCGAGAAGTGAGTTGACGCTGCTGTTCCCCTCTCTGCTCTCTGCTCCGTGTTTTCGGACAGTGTCTCTCTGTTTCCTGACAGTGTCTCTCTACGGGGACAGACAGCTGCCGCTATCGCCGTGGAAGTGTCCGTTTTGATGCTGATAAAGCTTTAGAGGCCAGGCGGTGGTCGTTTCGGCTGGGTGGTCAGCTGGTGCGACTGCTCTGCTGTTGGTGTTTGCTGTTAGCTCTGGGCTAACGTCAGCTAGCTAGCGAGCTGGCCTGCTACGGAAAACGAGTCCAAACTTGTCATTTGTCAGAGCGGACACTGCGTGTCGAAAAATATCTCCGTAGTTCACCTCCTTCTCGACTGTAAAGCTGAGCAGAGACCAAATCTCTCCAGTCTGGGTTCGTGCATGTAGCCGCCCGGCTAGTCCAGCTCTAAATGGCGTCGGATACGAGCGACACGGAGGAGTTTTTCGATGCTCCAGAAGACGTTAACTTCACTCCCTCTCCTAACGTGTAAGTACCTTCATCCAGACACACATTCAGCCCATGTGGATGAAGATCTCGACCTTCGTTCTTTTATGTAGTAACTGTCTCGTTAGGGATGTGACGATACACGTATTATTGTGAGCTTCGATAACGTTTCTTTTAGTTCTAAGGTCAAAATTCGGTTTAATATATGAAATAGTCACATTTCTCACTTCAGCTGCTCTCAGACAACACCAACAAACCGAAAAAAACAACAGCAAATAGAGTTTTTGAGCAAGAAAATGAACACTTATTTGGACTTGGGTGTGTTTATGCCGTAAGCCCCGCCCCTGTAGTATGCGTTACTGTGATTGGATGAATCAAGAAGCTCAGTTGTCATCATTGACTGTGACTCAGACGAAAAACAGTCCAATGTGGAGACTGTTGGTTAAAAAAGTTGGCCCACAAGAACCTTTTGGTTTGGCCCCATCAGACGTCCCAACCCCACCAGTGAAAGAACAACCATTCCTGTTCTAACACTATGCTAGTGTTTCTTAGCCCGGGTCCTGGGGGCCCCTTGCCTTACACTGTTTAGAGTTTTCCCTCCTGTTGACACACTCGGTCCACCCAATCGGCACATCAACAAACTTCTACTTTAGTCTTACTGAAATTGAGTTAAGTAAAGAAAACTCTTAACATGGCCAGGCTTGAGAAATCCTTATTGTCCTTGTGTTGTAATTCAGCAACACAATATATTGCAGTGTAATAAACAGCCTTCATTATGTGTATATTGCTTTGTCTGTTTGGCCCTTGGCCCTCCACAAACGTTTCACTTTTGGCTCCCCCCTAGAGAGAGAGTTAGGGCACCTGTTTGAGAGACCCTTGAAAAAGACAAGGGGGCGTATCAGGTTTTGCTGAATGTAGATTACAAATCCAGGTGTGCTGCCGATCCCTGAACATGGCAGGATCCTCAGGCTGTGGTTGATGGTACACATACCCATTTCTAAATAGTCATTATGGAGTTTAATGTCCTCACCGGACACAAGTTGAATATTAACATGCCAAATAGGCATGAACTGTGAACTGTGTGCAGGCAATAGCATAATCATATGTTGGCTTGACATATTGGCCAAATCCCAGCATCAACCCAGTTCCAGTATGTTTTTAATGGGGACCTGTTGTTCTTTCCCATTCCTTTCCTGTGTTGCATAGATTTTTGTGTAGATGTAAACAGTCTAGAGATCAGTCTAGAAACCAGCTTTCCAGTGCTTTTCTCTGTTACAAGGTGACATCATCTTGTAACACAAGCATTGGCACGCCCTCACACAACGCTGACACAGGAAAAACGTCCTGCTCCAGTTTTGCTTGCAAAGCTGGATCAGATCTACCAACTTGTTCTGCCTGACTTTCAGGATCTGACTCCGACACCGTAGTAAGAATAGCCGCACCTAACGATTAATTTAATAATCAATTAATCTAACGTTTTTTTTTCCCAATTAGTCTATTATATTTATATATATATATATATATATATATATATATATATATATATATATATGTGTGTGTGTGTGTGTGTGTGTGTGTGTGTGTGTGTGTGTGTGTATATGGTTAAGAGTCTACGTTCTGACTGGACTTATAGAGGCACAAATGACACGTAGCCTACACGCCTCACACACAAGAACTCGGACAGTTTGTGGACTATATATTTTGTCAGAGAGCCATTTGAGAACCAGCATGTGAACCTACGCGTGTTTTAAAGCTCCCACAGTATCTAGAACAGTCTTAGGTTCTACACTGGACGATTAAGAAAACGGTCAGCAATGCATAGTCAAGTGACTACTACTGAAAGAAACATGTTGAACTCGTTGATGCTCGACGTTAAATACGGATACGCACGGAGTCCTCTGTCCGTACTCTGCGTTCATTACGTACCGCTGGAGACCGCGGGGGCAGTGCAAGACGTGACCACTTCCATACGGACACGGCGAAGAGGAAACGGTGGGACTTTCTGAAGAGAGGTGTACGCTCATTAGAAATGCTCCGAAATACCTTCTCCTCGGCGCGGAGACAAACAGTTGTTTTTAGTAGTTTTTTAGTAGTTAGTTGAACTAAATAAAGAACTACGAGCTCATCCACCGTTGCCATGTTTGTTCAACTGCCCTCTACTGGATGTGTTGCTTAGCAACCATGTAAACGGAGCTGACGCAGAGAAGTGTGAGGGCAGTGAGCACTTCAAACACACACAGATGGAGTATAAATAAGCCTTTACATGTTAATAATTTTAAAATCTGAGTTTCTGTGTGAAACACTCCCACAACTTTAAATAAATCCATGCTTTCAGTGGGCGTGGCCATCTTTGCGACGCATCGACAAACGCTTTGCTAATTGACGTAATTTTCTAATCGATTACGTCGACGCGTTGCCCCAGCCCTCATAACAAGCCCTTTATAAACCGGTAATGTGCTGATTCCGAGGTGATGCTGAAATCATTGTGTATCTGTGACGCCAAAGTAAGATTTGTTTTATTCACTTATGTTTCTTTCACTTTACAAATTCCAGCATGTCTTCATTAAAACAGAGAAAGATTGACAGCTTGTGTAGGTTTTGCTGCATGTGATGTAACATCACATTGACAAATGTGTCATACGTTCCCTCGTTGTTAACCTATTTTGGAACAAGAGCTGCATTTCTTCATCTGACATGCCGAGGAGCGCTTGAGTCATCGGCATGTGAACTATTATCAGAGTAAAAGGCCCGGTCACTCAGGCCATGTCCAAGTCTCTGTCGATGTCCAGCTTCCGCCTATTTAAATATAAATCAACAAATAAACAACTACATGATTGTATTGTCGAGACGGGTGGTATAGTCATTTTTACTGACACTGGCAGTAGTGGTAAACGGGTGACCATGTCTGCAGCACTGATATAGCCGTTTTATTCACTGCCCATTCCAACCAGTCAACCTATATGCGTCTTCTGAGTTTTACTATCTCCAAAAACAGCAACTTTACAGGAGAGGCCAAAACCTGTCCTTACCTAGAATAGAAGTCAATGGAACCAGAATTTTTCCCAAGCTGTTGTGGAGCATTTCTATTGGTCCGTTCATCATGGAACGTTCACAGGATGTAAAGAGCAGCTGTCGTGTTGAAACGGTGGAGAAATATGAAAACCAATGAGCTGCTTGCTTTACTGTAGACAGCGAGCATGTGTAACGTAAAGTAGAGGTGAATCTTCGGGTGCTGTGCCCCGTATGTACCTCTACTTAAGGTCTCAGGTGTTAAGCAGTGTATTTATTATCATTTCAGGTAATAACCTTTGTTGAAGGAGCTTCTAGATGTTTCTTTTCACGGCAGTGTGAGCTTTTGCGTATCAGTCACCGCTCGGATTGGTGTGTGGGGTTTGTTGACCTCCTAACAAGAGTTTTGTTTTCACAGCGTGACTGGGGCCAAAGGGCGTATGCTTGTGTTGAAGGGCCGAGACGGAGGGACAGCCTGTAATAAACGTGAATAAAAAGAAGTGTTTGTTCTGCACCTGTGCTTTGTTGAGGTGTGCTGTTGTGGGTAAATGTTGTGTAGTGTTTAGCCTCTGCAGTGTTTTTAAGTAGCAGTTCATGTTAGCAGCGAAGCCTCAAAGGCTGCTGTTAATTGAGTTGTATTAATAGTCAGTGCTGTCAGATAAGGCCACTGTGGTAAGTATTGGTATTTCATTGGCTTTGATATTAATTGCTCTGTATGTACACTTAGGAGGTGGCATCAGGGATGTATCCCACAAAGCAAGGTTTCTGAGTTAGCCAGCAGGGCTGTGTGTTGGCAAGAACCTGGCGATACGATACGTATATCGCGATTTTTCAAATTTTACGATTAAAACACACCACTATATGAACAGGTTTGTCAGTTTTTACAATAGCACTGCGCCCTTGTGCTGCTTGTTAATGTTGGAGTGGAGCTGAAACGCATTAGAACATTGCCATCTAGTGATAGAACCTTAAACACCACACACAGAGTCACAGTCTATCAGGTATCTATGTATGGATACTGTGTTTATGGGAATCGATACAGTATCACCAAACATAATCTCCAATATTCGATATTCCTATTTTTCCTTACACCCCTATTAGCCAGACAACTTAAGCTCAACTGTCCAATAGGAACATCCCTGAGCTCTTTTCCTATTGGACAGGCTGGATATTAGGCTTAAGATAACTGGCACACTTTGGGATATACAAGTTCATTTATTTTCACTTAATTTGGTCAGAGACATCCAAACTTCTGCATACCACTGTGGTTAGAGCCTGATAGACTACTTTGAAGTCCTAGCAAAAACTTTCAGCATCAGAAAAGAAAAGGTGGTATCGGAACCATGAGACAAGGTCGTGGACGCTTGTGTTGCAGGTTTCATCTTTCAATATACAATTAACCCAGTTGTGAGGTCTTTAAGAAAACCTAGATTTGCTACTGGCTGTCAGAGCTCGAAGAATGCGTGATGATGTTTCTGCAGACGTCCAGCAGGGGGAGCTGTAATTGGTGTCTCGTGATAAAACAACAAAGATTAAATGTTTTATATCTCGTGTCATCTCCCGTTCAGCCCCAGCGTATTGTTTCAGTTTGCATATATATATATATATATATATATTAGAGATGGACCTATGAGCGTTTTTGAGGCCGATTCCGATCGCTGATCACCTTTCAGCGCGATCGGCCGATAGCCGATGCCGATCGTGGGCGGGGCTAAATGCCACAGCTGGCCTATAATTAGTTATTAGCGCAAGCAAGTCATGAAACATGGTCTAAATTGGTTTATTACCATTTTTAATGAGCTCATGTGAAACTGCATAATATTTTTGAACAAAATTAACAGTAAATAAAGAAAGTACATCAAACAAATATCGCCAAAACTGCAATCATTACATTTAGACCCTTAATTTAAAACGAAAAAAGCTAATTAAATACATGCAGTATTAAATGCAGACGTTGGGTTATTTTAAACGCAATCATTAAATGTAGATCTTGAATTGTTGCTGCTGTACTCTTGGTACCAGTCAGATCTGGTCTGATATCTGTAGTGATTAATGTCTTTGTCTTGGTTCCCCAACGAGACACACTGATTTTTTTTTTTTTAATAACGTCCTGGATGAGTCTGAGACACATACGGCAACAAGCTACCAGACGGACAACATATTTTCTATCAGCGCATGCTTTTCTTGCGAGGCCGCTGCTTTAGTCAGTCTGTGGAAAATGAAAGGGTGTGTATTTCCACCTAGTGGTTCAGATAGGAATTGCAGGGAGGTGGCCGGAGGGGGTTCTCCTCTTCCTGGATGAGACGCTAGCTGGAAATACAGAAATTAGGTTCATTTTTTAAACACTATCGAACGTTACGGGATCGGCTCTAAATTGGAAAAATATCGGCCAATACCGATACATAGCCGATCAAATCTTCCATCTCTAATTATTAGTAGAATGTTTTTCAGCTGTGCATCACAATTGAGCAAGAGTGTCCTAACAACCAATAAGCCCAATAACATCCTTAACTTGGATTGGCGGCCGTACCAGGAGATTTAGACAGAGGACTGAGAATTACTGATAATAGACTATATGTAAAATAAGCCTCTATACAAAAATAGACTTTAATACAAACATTTATATTCTTTAAAAATCATCTGATACACTTACATTAATTGTGAAATGGACAGTATTGTTTGTAAATGGCATGAAATGAAATTCTAAAGTGATTCTAAACTTTTGAGAGGTAGTGCATGTGTGTGTGTATATATATATATATATATATATATATATATATATATATATATATATATATATATATATATATATATATATATATAATCTAGAAGATGACACTATTCCAGCAAAAGCTCTCTGACCTCTGTGAGTTGCTGCTATGTCGTAATGTTTATCAGTGATCAGGGATGTGTTTGTCCTGCTGTTTACGTTGTGAAGTAAGTAGAAAATTTAGCTTCAGCCAAATTGTGAGCGCGTACCAGGAAGCATTTAAACACCGGGCAGCGAACGTTAGCCTCCAGTTCCATCCTCACGTCTGTGGTCTATAGTTTTGCTGGGCGCGCCTGTTTAACGAGCCACGTTCCTGAGAAGCAGTTCTTAAAGCATGTGTAACTTGGACTTAACCATGTGTTCTTTTCTCCCGCCCTGTTTTGTGTCTCTCCAGGTCGCCTGCCAAGTTTGTTCTTCCCCAGCCTCCCCAGGTGAGCATGACTTCACCTGAACTCTTTATCACAGGAGGAAGTTCAGCTCTTCCACGTTCAGCTGTTTCCTTAAACGTGTTCACTGTAGGACTCAGTAGGACTTCAGTAGAACTCTGCTGAGGACCTGCTTCTAGTATACACCTGTAGTCGCCATCAGCAGATAGCGGAGGTGCTGCCCACGTGCTGCTGGAAGTTAATAAGTACTGCAGGTCTTTGGAAACAGAGTGAAGCAGAATCTAGAACCTGAACCTGAGACTTGTAGAACTGCACAGACATTAGCAGGTTCTTGGTTAGTGATGTGATCTCAGTAGGCTCTCCAGGCTGGTGTGTCTGATTACTCAGTAGTCTTTTCAGTAGAATAAAGCTGGTAGAGCTGCTGGTGTCTGATGAGCGTGTGGGCCGAGTGAGCAGATTTATTTATTCAGAGTTTTAGTTTTAGTCTAGAGTTTCTTCTGTCGGGGTCTGATTTATCTCTGCGTTCTGATTGGCTGCAGGCCCCAGACGAGAACCTGCTCCAGGAAGTAGCTGCTGGATTGGTGCCACCGGAGCCTCGCCAAGACGACTCTCTGCAGGTTGGTGTGAGCTCTCTCTCTCTTTCTCTCTCTCCTTCTCTATCTCTCTCTCTCCTTCTCTCTCTCTATAACTCTCTCTCTTTTTCCTTCACCTTCTCTCTCTTTCGCCTTTTCCTTCTCTTTCTCTCTCTCACTTTCTCTCTCTCTCTATCTCTCTCTATATCCTTCTCGCTCTTTCTTTCTCTCTCCCCCTCTCTATCCTTCTCTTTCTCTCTCTCTCCATCTCCTTCTCTCTTTCTTTCTCTCTCCCCTTCCTCTCTCCCTCTCTCTCTCTCTCCTCCTCCATCGCGCTTTCTCTCTTTATCCTTTTCTCTCTCTCTATCCTTCTCTTTCTCTTTCTCTTTCTCTCCCTCTATCCTTCTCTTCTTATCTCTCTATCCTTCTCTCTCTCTATCTCTCTCTCTATCTCTCTCTATATCCCTCTCTCTCTCTCTCTCTCGGCGGTTGATCAAAACATAGCAGATTATTCTGTTAGACACTTCATCACTGAGCACATCTATTTACAGGCCCAGGAATCTGTTTGTTGGTGCTGAGGCTCCTCCTCCTCCTCATTCGTTCTTAAAGCCCGCCCTTTAAACACAGTTAACCAATCATGCTTTAGCTGTAACTGCATGCTGGAATGCTCTCAGAACTTTATCCCAGTGCTGCATGTTCTCAGTGGAGAAATACCTGATATCTAAACTCACTGGGCAGGTGGGTTTAACCCACGGCCTGAGCACGAGATACATTCGACCTTCAGGATGAAGTGGAGAACAGTCTGCCGTGGCCTTATCACTGTTTGCTAGCTCGCTTACCTAACAGCAGAAGTATTTAACCCTTTGTAGCACAACCTGGATCCAAAGTGACCGGACTGAGGTTTAATTTTTTATATCTTTACAGTAAATTCATTTTATCATTCAAGCTTTTACCTTTCTAACACACAACACAGGCCAGCACCCTTATGTGTTCACTATGGAGTTCGATAGGAACTGTTGACATATGTTAACATTTGCAGTAAGGAACATATTTACAAACACTGTTTTTGTTCATATAGTAAATAAATAAGAATTAAAATGTTAAAATCATGTTTTATGTGTGAGCTACTCTCTGTGTATGACAAAGGGATGGTTTACATCAATTGGCAAACAACTCAAACGTTTTAGATCACTACCAGTCAAACGTTTTAGATACACTACCAGTCAAACGTTTTAGTACACTACCAGTCAAACGTTTTAGTACACTACCAGTCAAACGTTTTAGTACACTACCAGTCAAACGTTTTAGTACACTACCAGTCAAACGTTTTAGTACACTACCAGTCAAACGTTTTAGATACACTACCAGTCAAACGTTTTAGTACACTACCAGTCAAACGTTTTAGATACACTACCAGTCAAACGTTTTAGATACACTACCGGCCAAACGTTTTAGATACACTACCGGCCAAACGTTTTAGATACACTACCAGCCAAACGTTTTAGATACACTACCAGTCAAACGTTTTAGATACACTACCAGTCAAACGTTTTAGATACACTACCAGCCAAACGTTTTAGATACACAACCAGTCAAACGTTTTAGATACACTACCAGTCAAACGTTTTAGATACACTACCAGTCAAACGTTTTAGATACACTACCAGTCAAACGTTTTAGATACACTACCAGCCAAACGTTTTAGATACACTACCAGTCAAACGTTTTAGATACACTACCGGCCAAACGTTTTAGATACACAACCAGTCAAACGTTTTAGATACACTACCAGTCAAACGTTTTAGATACACTACCAGCCAAACGTTTTAGATACACTACCAGTCAAACGTTTTAGATACACTACCGGCCGAATGTTTTAGAACTGTTTTAAAACGTTTGACTGGTAGTCTACTAAAACGTTTGAACAACGGTGTATATCACAATTTATAAATATGTTTGTGACGCGTATTTAAATAAGTGTCATGCTCTCATACAGAAGAATATTTCTACAGGTCACAGCAAGGTGTCCTGACAAGGTATGAAAACAAACTAAAGAAAAGGAGGGAAGAGTGCGCTTCACTCCCTCTTATTCCTGTTTGCATGTTTGTGTGTGTTGGCTGGATTCCAGACTCCTATCAGTGTCTGTGTGTTCTGAGCTCCCTCACGCCGCTGCTGAGGAACATAAGATCCTATTGTTGCTGTGTTGAAGATCTCACATACCCATCAGTGTGGCCTTCTCGTTACTCACACTTCTAATGTCATGTCATGCAGTTCCACGTCGTTGCCCACTGGGCCTGCGTGAGGGCTGCAGATCTGCAGGTCTGGAAGGTCTGTGAATAAAGACCAACACTTCTAAATGTAGTTTGTTAAAAAGCTGTTTTTGGTGTCTGATGTTTACTTGTTTACCAGTATGTTCCACATAAGCGAAGATAAACTAGCAGCACTTGGTAATCCGGTCAGCTCCTGTGCCGAGGTACGTCCAGTGCGTTGTCAGAGGGCCAAACAGCAGAAGGAGATGAATGAAAGTGAGGAAAGGATGAAAGAAAGCCACCCTCTTGGAGTGAGCCGTTAAGTCTTTAGCCTAGTTGGTCGTCTAGTTCAGCCAAAGCCTCAGGCTTGGTCCTGCAGTCCGAGAGGCTCTCCAGCCACGTCCAGTGATAGTAACCTAATTCCAGTAGCATCTGACAGTAGCAGTATTTAAGGTTTTTGCCTCGTTGATTTAAGCTTATGGGTTCTTTACGTGCACTCCTCTTTATTTGATTGTGAGTTCTGTATTGATTTTGAGGTCTTATTAAAAGTGAAGGGTCATTCTTGAATAGAAGCTGCGGCTAACTAAGATGTTAGCACAAGATCTTTGAGATATATAAGCTTTCATTACAGTTTAGCCTGAGAGATCCAGTGTAAACCATTCACTTCCATGACAGCAGGTCTATAAAAGCAAGCAGGTAGTCATGCAGACTGCTTCTACACACATTAGTAAAGAGTGGGTCACAGTCCAGTCGTGACGTTTTCTCACTACTAAATATTCCACAGTCGACTGTCAGTGGTGTTCTAACAAAGTGGAAGTGATTGAGAACGACAGCAACTCGGACGCCAAGTGGTAGAACACGTACAATGACAGAGCAGGTCAGCGGATGCTGAGGAGCATAGTGCAAAGAGGTCACCAACTTTCTACAGAGTCAATCACTACAGACCTCCAAACTTCATGTGGCCTTCAGATCAGCTCAAGAACAGAGCATAGAGAGCTTCATAGAATGGGTCTCCATGGCCGAGCAGCTGCATCCAAGGACTGTAGAGCAGTGGAGACCTGTTCTCTGGTATAACCAATCACACTTCTTCGTCTGGCAATTCAATGGATGATCTAATGGATTTGGCGGTTGCCAGGAGAACGATACTTGTCTGACTGCATTGTGCCGAGTGTAAAGTTGGGTGGAGGGGGCGCTTATGGTGTGGGGGTGTTTTTCAGGAGGTGGACTCTACCCCTTAGTTCCAGTGAAAGGAATTCTGCATGCTTCAGCAGACCAAGACCAATTGGACAATTTCATGCTCCCAACTTTGTGGGAACAGTTTGGGGACGAACCCTTCCTGTTCCAACATGACATCAAGTTTGTGTATGTGTGAAGGCAGACGAGTAAATACTTTTGGCAATCTAGTGTATGTACTAGGGTTGTAAGAAAATATCAGAATATTGAATATCGGGATATGTTTGGTGATACTGTATTGATTCTCAGTACACAGTATCAACATAGATTCCTGGCAGACAGTGAATCATTGTGTGTTGTGTTTAAACCTCTCACCACTAGATGGCACTGTTGTAATCCATTTTCAGCTCCACTCCAACATTAACAAGCAGCACAAGGGCGCAATGCTATTGTAAACATTGATAAACCTGTTCATATAGTAGTGTGTTTTAATAGTAGGACTTGAAAAATCACAATACATCACTTTGCTTGCAGTATCACGATACATATTGCATCACCAGGTTCTTGCCAATACACAGCCCCAGCATGTACTGCTCTGTTTTGAGTTATTCTAACGTATTTCCTTTTTTTCTTTCTTTTTACCTTCATCTCTTTCTGTCTAGATCATTGACAGTATCATAGAGGAGAGTCAGAAGGAGAGCGGTGTGGAAGAGGAGTTGCTGATAGGAGAGGAGAGATGCTCCGCCCCTACGGTAGAGGACAGGACTTCTGGAGCAGACCAGAGCGTTCTGGAACAAGCTCAAGTTCTGGAACCTTCAGACGCCTCAGAGGCTTCTCCCGCAGCCACGGCTACAGAACAGCAACCCCCTGACGTCAGGCCACGTGACGTGAGGGCTCAGGATGCACAGGAAGTGGCTCCGGATGTGGCGGGCGGAGCCCAGGCGTCTCAGGAACTGAATCGGACTCCTCCTCCTCCGGACATCACGAGCGCTCTGGGGCTGTCCCCGCCACAGCCCGCCCCCAGCCCTGCGGCGGGCGGGGCGGACAGCACAGAAACACCCCTAACCGCCGACATCCTGGAACAAGTGCCCCTCGCAGACAAGGCGGCCGAGTCTGAAGCGTCCGGCCCCTCCAAACCTCCCAGGCAGTTTACAGTGGAGCCGGATATTGTTGCTAGCACAAAGAAGACCCCACCCTCTAGACCCCCCCCTCCCAGTGGAGCCCCTCCCCCCAGGCCACCACCCCCGGCGCGACCAGCGCTCCCACCCAGCAAAAGGTCTCAGGAAGTGATGCGGCCCACAGGGCTAGAAGGTGAGAGGTCCATCTTGTCTTCTGACTGTGTCGTTGGTGTTTTAAACAAATGTATGACCTTAACTTCTGGTCACCATAGCGGTAATACTTCATTAATAGATCTAACAGATTATTACAGGACCTAAAACATACACGCTTTACTAGCCTTCATCTCAACTAGTCATCACACTGACTTACTTTCTTAACTAGTCATTACATATAACCATAACTAACATACACGCTTTACTAGCCTTCATCTTAACTAGTCATCAAACTGACTTACTTTCTTAACTAGTCATTACATATAACCATAACTAACATACACGCTTTACTAGCCTTCATCTCAACTCACCATCACACTGACTTACTTTCTTAACTAGTCATTACATATAACCATAACTAACATACACGCTTTACTAGCCTTCATCTCAACTCACCATCACACTGATTTACTTTCTTAACTAGTCATTACATATAACTATAACTAACATACACACTTTACTAGCCTTCATCTCAACTCACCATCACACTGACTTACTTTCTTAACTAGTCATTACATATAACCATAACTAACATACACGCTTTACTAGCCTTCATCTCAACTCGCCATCACACTGACTTACTTTCTTAACTAGTCATTACATATAACCATAACTAACATACACCCTTTACTAGCCTTCATCTCAACTCTCCATCACGCTGACTTACTTTCTTAACTAGTCATTACATATAACCATAACTAACATACACGCTTTACTAGCCTTCATCTCAACTCACCATCACACTGACTTACTTTCTTAACTAGTCATTACATATAACCATAACTAACATACACACTTTACTAGCCTTCATCTCAACTCACCATCACACTGACTTACTTTCTTAACTAGTCATTACATATAACCATAACTAACATACACGCTTTACTAGCCTTCATCTCAACTCACCATCACACTGACTTACTTTCTTAACTAGTCATTACATATAACCATAACTAACATACACGCTTTACTAGCCTTCATCTCAACTCACCATCACACTGACTTACTTTCTTAACTAGTCATTACATATAACCATAACTAACATACACGCTTTACTAGCCTTCATCTCAACTCACCATCACGCTGACTTACTTTCTTAACTAGTCATTACATATAACCATAACTAACATACACGCTTTACTAGCCTTCATCTCAACTCACCATCACACTGACTTACTTTCTTAACTAGTCATTACATATAACCACAACTAACATACACGCTTTACTAGCCTTCATCTCAACTCACCATCACACTGACTTACTTTCTTAACTAGTCATTACATATAACCACAACTAACATACACGCTTTACTAGCCTTCATCTCAACTCACCATCACACTGACTTACTTTCTTAACTAGCTATTACATATAACCATAAATAACATACACACTTTACTAGCCTTCATCTCAACTAGTCATCACACTGATTTACTTTCTTAACTACCTACTGGGGTCTTGCTGTAGAATGCGTTTTGCTTGTCTACTAATGGTGGATTAATGAGGTACTGCGTGTGCTGCTCTTACTTAGTCTCTACAGAGCCAGTGGAGGAGCCGTGCGGATTGGTCAGCCCGAACTCCACCATGAGGTCCCTTGCTAAAGAGCTGCAGCACTCTCTGGACCTCGCCAGTGCCACCAGTGGGGAGAAAGTAGTAACTGCACAAGTAAGAAGCTCCATGATCAGACCTCGAAAGGCATTACTGAGCGTAACAGACACCAATGCTGGACTCAGTTTGATGAACAGACGTTTGCCCAGAGTAAGAGTTTGTGTGTGTATGTGTGTGCAGGAAAACGACGAGCAAGCGTCCAGCTCCAGCGGTAGTGAAACTCCGGGACCCCAGAGACCACGCTCGAACTCAGGAAGAGAGCTCACTGATGAGGTATTGTCGTGTGTGCTCGTGTTTATAAGGAAGCCAGACGTGCTCAGGTTACTGTTTAACGTGTGTGTGTGTGTGTGTGTGTCTCTGTGCAGGAGATCTTGGCCAGTGTGATGATTAAGAACCTGGACACTGGCGAGGAGATCCCACTGATTCAGGCAGAGGAGAAACTTCCAACTGGAATCAACCCACTGACCCTGCACATCATGAGAAGGACCAAGGAGTACATCACGTAAGAGAACCACATGACCAGCACCACACAGTTTGTGTTCCTCTAGATCTTCATCAGTGCTCACAGGACACTGTTGGCTGGATGTTGCTGGACGGTGGACTATTCTCAGTCCAGCAGTGACTCAGCAGTGACTCAGGTGTTCAGCAGCACTGCTGCGTCTGATCCACTCATGCTAGCGCAACACACGCTAAACCTTCATATGAGTGTCAATGCAGTGCTGAGAATGATGGGTAGTACACTACCAGTCAAACGTTTTAGATACACTACCAGTCAAACGTTTTAGATACACTACCAGTCAAACGTTCTAGATCACTACCAGTCAAACGTTTTAGATACACTACCAGTCAAACGTTTTAGATACACTACCAGTCAAACGTTCTAGATCACTACCAGTCAAACATTTTAGTACACTACCAGTCAAACGTTTTAGATACACTACCAGTCAAACGTTTTAGATACACTACCAGTCAAACGTTTTAGATACACTACCAGTCAAACGTTTTAGATCACTACCAGTCAAACGTTTTAGATACACTACCAGTCAAACGTTTTAGATACACTACCAGTCAAACGTTTTAGATACACTACCAGCCAAACGTTTTAAATCACTACCAGTCAAACGTTTTAGATACACTACCAGTCAAACGTTTTAAATCACTACCAGTCAAACGTTTTAGATACACTATCAGCCAAACGTTTTAAATCACTACCACTCAAACGTTTTAATACACTACCAGTCAAACGTTTTAGATACACTACCAGTCAAACGTTTTAGATACACTACCAGTCAAACGTTTTAGATCACTACCAGTCAAACGTTTTAGTACACTACCAGTCAAACGTTTTAGATACACTACCAGTCAAACGTTTTAGATACACTACCAGCCAAACGTTTTAGATACACTACCAGCCAAACGTTTTAGATACACTACCAGCCAAACGTTTTAGATACACTACCAGTCAAACGTTTTAGATACACTACCAGCCAAACGTTTTAGATACACTACCAGCCAAACGTTTTAGATACACCACCAGTCAAACGTTTTAGATACACCACCAGTCAAACGTTTTAGATACACCACCAGTCAAACGTTTTAGATACACCACCAGTCAAACGTTTTAGATACACCACCAGTCAAACGTTTTAGATACACCACCAGCCAACACATTTGTATTGATGGAAAGGTGGTTGAACACACTTAGAACACAGAAATAAGTAGATCATGTAACAGTCAATCTTCAACCTGATATGCGTGCTCCTCAGTACACATGACCTGAAATACAGCATTGATTCTGCATCACTCCCCCCAGCAGGGTTACCAGACTTTTCCTCAGGGACGCTTCTTTGTTCTGCTCCAGTTTTTAGCAGGACTGAATCAGAAAATCAGCGTTCTACAGAGTTACTTGGATCAGTACATGAGTAAAAACATCTGTAAATTTTAGTTACTCGTTTTATTAGTATTATTATTATTTTTTGGTATATTAAATCAAATATTTACACTTTACAGTATATACTTCCAGACATTCCCTATATATTCTAGTAGCCAGATTGTATTGCTAGTAAATCTATGTACTTCTTGTAGGGGTGTGCATCCTAAAAATTGTTCTGACATTGTTTAACCAGCATTTTACTACAGAAGTGTAGAGAAATGATAAACAAATTGGAGTTAGTCCATTTACATGTTATGTTAAAAGTGAAAGTGAAAGTAAAAATTTTGCTTTACAATTAGGATTTCTCTAAGGTTAGTACACCATTTCTTTTATTTATTTATTTTTGTTAAGTTTTTTTTTTTTGTTAAATATAATACGTGTCATATCTTTTGCACACTTAAATATTTTATATGTGTATTTTTCCTAAACTTTAAACAAAATTGTAAAATACGTAGCAATATGTTCTCTGTAGAAAATCAGCACAGCATGCAGGTAATAACTCATCCGGACGAATTTCTGAAGCACGTTATGGAGAAGCTAAGTGCCCCCAGACACTGGCCGTGCAGTCGGTGCCCTCTAAGTAAGGTTTCCGCATCATCTGAGGCCAAATAACATGCGGGAACGTTTCCCGTTGGAGCTCTTTTGATATGGTTCCCCGGCAAGACTGTCCTGCGTGGTGTTGTAGATGGGGTGGTGGGCCCGGGGGGGGCTCTCCGGAGTGAAATGTATCTGTAATCCCGTTCTCCACACTTCAATCTGTCCTCATTTTACAGCAGAGCGAGACTCGGCTGCTTCCCTCCGGCGGGGGGCTAATCTCTCTCTCTCTGCTACAGCTCTTTTCTAAACTGCACCGAGACCCTCGTACCTCCTTCACGCGGCAGTGGTTTAGAGCAGGGCTTTTCCCAGAGGTGGCTAACACTGTCATCCTGTTGTCGGCCTTTATGGGGGGCTTTGTTCACACAACGTGTAGATGTTCCCGTTTTTCTATAATTGGGGTTAGAAACCGGGTCAGCGGAGCTGGGCTTCCTCAGTACAGCAGCAAACACAGTCAGGAGTGGTAGTGACGCGGGGTCCGACTCTCTCCTGTCTCCACAGAAACGACGCTGCTCAGTCAGACGACGACGACAAGAGCCAGGCTCCTCTGACAGACACGGACGGAGGCAGACTCAAACAGAAAACGTAAGAGCCGCATATATATATATATATATATATAAACTCAGACACATTCCTATTTGGGCTTTCATGCTGATTCAGAGTGTCAGAACTGATTTTCTCTCTTCTTCTCTTCTCTCTCCCTTTCTGTCATCTTTTTTCTATTCTCTTTTTTCTTTTTCCACCTATTTTTCTTATTTTCTCTGTTCCTTCGTCCACCTATTTTTCTCTTCTTTTCTTCTTTTCTATTCTCTTCCACCTATTTTTCTCCTTTTTTTATTCTGTCATCTATTTTTCTCTTCTATTATTTTCTTTCATTTTTCTCCTCTTCCTTTCTTCTACCTATTTCTCTCTTCTTTTCTATTTTCGTCCCTTTTCTTCTTCCTCCCGTTTTTTCTGTTCTTTTCTATTCTCCTCTCTTTCTTCCACCTATTTTTCTCTTTTCAATTTTCTTCCCTTTTCTTCTTCCTCCCTTTTTTTCTTTTTCTTCGTTTCTATTCTCTTCCCTTTTCTTTCTTTCACCTATTTTTTTCTTCTTTTCTTCCCTTTCTTCTTCCACCCATTGTCTCCTCTCCTCTGTTTTCTTCTTTTCTATTCTCTTCTCTTTTATTTCTTCCACCTATTTTTCTTATTTTCTCTGTTCTTTCTTCCACCTATTTTTCTCTTCTCTTCTTCTTTTCTATTATCATCTTTTTTCTTCCTTCCACCAATTTTTCTCTTCTATTTTCTTCCACATAATCTTATTTTATTCTGTTTCTCTTCTATCTTCCCCTCATTTTCTCTTTTCTCCTTTCCTATTTTTTCACTTTCCTCTATCCCATCCCTTTCTCCCTTTCTCCCTTTGTCCCTGTCTTCCTCTGTCCACCCTGTATCCATCCCTCCCTCCACCAATCCCTCCTCCCTGTCTGTGTTGTTCTCTCTCTCTCTCTCTCAGCACTCAGCTGAAGAAGTTTCTGGGGAAGTCAGTGAAGCGAGGGAAGCACCTGTTGGAGGAGTACGGGGAGCGTGCGGTGAATAAAGTGAAGAGCGTGAGGGACGAGGTGTTTCACACAGACCAGGACGAGCCGTCCTCCAGCGATGACGAGGGGATGCCGTACACGCGGCCGGTGAAGTTTAAAGCAGCCCACAGCTTCAAGGGTCCCTTTGACTTTGACCATGTCAGAGTGGTGCAGGACCTCAGCGGGGAGCACATGGTGAGCTGAGGAGGAGCCTGTGTGTGTGTGTATGTACGTGTACCAGCAGAGGACAAACATGTACGTGTAGTATAAAGTCTGTATATAGTAATATATATATATATATGTATATGTGTGTGTGTGTGTGTGTGTGTGTGTGTGTGTGTGTGTGTATATATATATATATATATATATATATATATATATATATATATATATATATATATATATATATATATATATATATATATATGAGAAGAAGAGAAAAATAGTGGAAGTGAAACAATGCCAACCACTACACCACCGTACTGACCACTACACCACCGTACTAACCACTACACCACCATACTAACCACTACACCACCTTACTAACCACTACACCACCATACTAACCACTACACCACCATACTAACCACTACACCACCATACTAACCACTACACCACCGTACTAACCACTACACCACTGTACTAACCACTACACCACCATACTAACCACTACACCACCATACTAACCACTACACCACCGTACTAACCACTACACCACCATACTAACCACTACACCACCGTACTAACCACTACACCACCATACTAACCACTACACCACCATACTAACTACTACACCACCATACTAACCACTACACCACCATACTAACCACTACACCACCATACTAACCACTACACCACCATACTGACCACTACACCACCGTACTAACCACTACACCACCGTACTAACCATTACACCACCATACTAACCACTACACCACCGTACTAACCACTACACCACCGTACTAACCACTACACCACCATACTAACCACTACACCACCATACTAACTACTACACCACCATACTAACTACTACACCACCATACTAACCACTACACCACCATACTAACCACTACACCACCATACTAACTACTACACCACCGTACTAACCACTACACCACCATACTAACCACTACACCACCATACTAACCACTACACCACCATACTGACCACTACACCACCATACTAACCACTACACCACCATACTAACCACTACACCACCATACTAACCACTACACCACCGTACTAACCATTTCTCCACCGTACTAACCACTACACCACCGTACTAACCACTACACCACTGTACTAACCACTACACCACCGTACTAACCACTACACCACCGTACTAACCACTACACCACCGTACTAACCACTACACCACCTTACTAACCACTACACCACCGTACTAACCACTACACCATAATACTAACCACTACACCACCGTACTAACCACTACACCACTATACTAACCACTACACCACTGTACTAACCACTACACCACCATACTAACCACTACACCACCATACTAACCACTACACCACCATACTAACCACTACACCACCATACTGACCACTACACCACCGTACTAACCACTACACCACCGTACTAACCATTACACCACCATACTAACCACTACACCACCGTACTAACCACTACACCACCGTACTAACCACTACACCACCATACTAACCACTACACCACCATACTAACTACTACACCACCATACTAACTACTACACCACCATACTAACCACTACACCACCATACTAACCACTACACCACCATACTAACTACTACACCACCGTACTAACCACTACACCACCATACTAACCACTACACCACCATACTAACCACTACACCACCATACTGACCACTACACCACCATACTAACCACTACACCACCATACTAACCACTACACCACCATACTAACCACTACACCACCGTACTAACCATTTCTCCACCGTACTAACCACTACACCACCGTACTAACCACTACACCACTGTACTAACCACTACACCACCGTACTAACCACTACACCACCGTACTAACCACTACACCACCGTACTAACCACTACACCACCTTACTAACCACTACACCACCGTACTAACCACTACACCATAATACTAACCACTACACCACCGTACTAACCACTACACCACTATACTAACCACTACACCACTGTACTAACCACTACACCACCATACTAACCACTACACCACCGTACTAACCACTACACCATAATACTAACCACTACACCACCGTACTAACCACTACACCACTGTACTAACCACTACACCACCGTACTAACCACTACACCATAATACTAACCACTACACCACCATACTAACCACTATACCACTGTACTAACCACTACACCACCGTACTAACCACTACACCACCTTACTAACCACTACACCACCGTACTAACCACTATACCACTGTACTAACCACTACACCACCGTACTAACCACTACACCACCTTACTAACCACTACACCACCGTACTAACCATTACACCACCTTACTAACCACTACACCACCATACTAAACACTACGGTTTCTGTTCAGGGCGCGGTGTGGACGATGAAGTTCTCTCACTGCGGGCGGCTGCTGGCCACGGCCGGTCAGGACAACGTGGTTCGCATCTGGGTCCTGAAAAACGCCTACGACTACTTCAACAACATGAGGATCAAGTACAACACGGAGGGCAAGTACACGCACACAGCCACATCCTTACCCCACACACGCGCACGTACGCGTGGAGGAGAGGATCTGTAGCCCCGACGACAGCAGAGTGATTGATCAGCTGTGAGTTAATGATCGACTCAGGCGTCTGAGCGAACCAGCTGCAGCTGTCAGTTTGTGCAGCTGCCAGAGTGATCAGATTATCCCACTTTGAACCGCGCGCTGGTATCAGGGCTACACGTCTGTGCAGGAGAAGTTTTCAGACATGTGTTTCATAATCTTGAAGCCTGTTTTTTATCTGAAGGCTTATGCTCAAATCCTGGAAGTGTGTTTCTAAGACACAGTCATAGTGAAGTGGAAGCTGCCAGCGCTGCCATTCAGAAGTCTGGAATCATATGTTGTTATTACAGTTTACTGTTCAGTAATAACCTATATTATAATGTATATCTGTGGTGTGGTGAACAGTACACCTCATCACCAGCTCCAAGACTCCCAAAAGACTTGACCTCACAGGCTATGGGTATTATAACTACTATGATGGGAGAGCATATGGTTATATAATATGACTTGCCTGTAGTTCTTAGAGAGTCCTTTAGTGGACGGTGGCGAGAGCAGGAGCTTCTCTTATTTCAGTTGGATGGATCCACCAACGTAGGGAGGTATAGCTCCACACAGTGATGTGAGAGAGATCATGGTACTTGTAAATATATATATGGGTGTGCCATATCGTATCGTACACAATAATATCGCCAACAGTTTTGAATATGGTGAACGATATTATACCCTGAAATACCGTGCCATATCACCCATCTCTAATAATCACATCAGGTACTACTTTTACTGTTTTTAGAAAAAGATAAATTCACACTTTTCTTATTTCCCATTATAAATCTACTAGAGACAGATTTTATCTGCCCAGCATCATTCACTTTACTTCAGTCCTGGATATATGGAGATATTTGGAGTGCATTATTTAGTATCATAACATTGTGGATCATTGACTTCTGTTACAATCTAATAAAACTTCTTGTATTTTTTAATATCTCAGTTAGAGGTGTGCCATATCATATCGTATGCAATAATAAAATTAAATTAGCATTTTGTTTCAGTAGTGTAATCCTGAAATATTTTTTTTTAATTCATGTTTTGTTGTAAAAATACCATATATATATATATATATATATATATATATATATATATATATATATATATATATATATATATATATATATATATATATATACACACACAAAGTTAATCGGTGTGGTTTGAGCTGGAGATATATATATATAATTTTTTATTTATTTGTTTTTTATATTATTATAACCAATTGTGTTGCAGGTACTTGCATTAAATAATAATGTGATGCCAATACTTTATAGCTTTAAAACTTAAAGGATGAACGTTTGATGAAAGGATGAAAGCTGTATGTGTATTAAGTACTGGCATCACATTATGATTTTATAAGTATCTGCACCAAAACTGGTTGAGTGTTACTGAAAACAGCAGTTCCCAACTTTTAAACAATACAGTATATATGAATGTATTTCCAAAGCATTTTTTTATGCACCGCCCCCCCTTAAAAAGTAGAATTTCTGGCACGAGCAGATTTTCCTGTTGTATGTTCACTAGAAGATCAACCATCCAGTTATGTTTGTTGGTGTTTCAAAAAAAAAAAGGACACTTATGCCTTAGTTAATACCAAAGACATGTCTTCACTGAACATTTATATAGTGTCTGTGTTGTGTTATTTTTTTTTTTTTTTTTTTAGGCCGTGTGTCTCCGTCGCCCTCTCAGGAGAGTCTGTGTTCCTCCAAGTCTGATACAGAAGGCGGGGTAAGCTCTCACTGCTGGATGACCAGACCTCAGTTCATCTCTGTAACATGTAGCATGTCTGTCTTTACAGTTACACGTGTTCAGAAAACAGCTTAGGGCTTCAGAAAGTTTCAGTTTTTGCCACTATTCTGTTGGAGCTGGCTATCGTGATAGGGGTTATCATGATATGAGCCTTGTTATGTGAGATTTGTTTGCAGTAGTGGTGATGGAAACCAGAAGAAGAAGAAGATGATGTATCACTATTTTGCACTTATTAGCATTGCTTAAAAAAACTCACAGGACAGGTATTAGTCCTCTGGAGGTTTTGGGTAGTTCGTAAAGTGGCTGCGTTTCCATCATGACGTCATGACCCCTGGTTCCTATCACCACCACTGTGAAGAGATCCAACTCTGAACCAGATGTAGTCACTCCTAATAACTATTAATTACAGAGATATTTGGAAAAGTTTGAGCACTGATATTAAGAGAGATGTATGAGGTGGAATAAGGGAGCGGTCATGTATTTGTAGGGATGGTGTTTAATCATAGAATCAGCAGCCCTCTAGTGGCTCAGTGTAGAACTACAGTCTGCTTCACCAGCTGCAGATGTTCTCAGAGCTGATGGACTGTGTTGTTGGGTTCGTAATGTAATGTAAATGAACCCACTCAGTTTCAGTCTCAGTTTTATATTTTTATCCCTCCTCTCTGCCTCTCTTTCAGCTGGGAGCGGTGGTGGAAGATGCCGACACTGAAGACAGAAACGTGCCCTTCCGGCAGGTTCCCTTCTGCAAGTACAAAAGCCACACAGCCGACCTTCTTGACCTGTCCTGGTCCAAGGTGAGTCCTGCGCCTCTGTTTTGAGACTGGGAGTGTAGGAGACTGCAGCGTAGGAAGTGAGAGTGTAGGAGACTGGGAGTGTAGGAGACTGCAGCGTAGGAAGTAGGAGTGTAGGAGACTGGGAGCGTAGGAGACTGGGAGCGTAGGAGACTGGGAGTGTAGGAGACTGCAGCGTAGGAAGTAGGAGTGTAGGAGACTGGGAGTGTAGGAGACTGCAGCGTAGGAAGTAGGAGTGTAGGAGACTGGGAGCGTAGGAGACTGGGAGCGTAGGAGACTGGGAGTGTAGGAAGTGAGAGTGTGGGAGACTGGGAGCGTAGGAGACTGGGAGTGTAGGAAGTGAGAGTGTGGGAGACTGGGAGCGTAGGAGACTGGGAGTGTAGGAGACTGGGAGCGTAGGAGACTGGAACATAAGAAGTGGGAGTGTAGGAGACTGGGAGTGTAGGAGACTGGAACATAAGAAGTGGGAGTGTAGGTTCAGGCTCTAGTAACGGTTCAGACTCTAGTAACGGTTCAGACTCTAGTAACGGTTCAGACTCTAGTAACGGTTCAGGCTCTAGTAACGGTTCAGACTCTAGTAACGGTTCAGGCTCTAGTAACGGTTCAGGCTCTAGTAACGGTTCAGGCTCTAGTAACGGTTCAGGCTCTAGTAACGGTTCAGACTCTAGTAACGGTTCAGGCTCTAGTACCGGTTTAGACTCTAGTAACGGTTCAGGCTCTAGTAACGGTTCAGACTCCAGTAACGGTTCAGGCTCTAGTAACGGTTCAGGCTCTAGTAACGGTTCAGGCTCTAGTAACGGTTCAGGCTCTAGTAACGGTTCAGACTCTAGTAACGGTTCAGGCTCTAGTACCGGTTTAGACTCTAGTAACGGTTCAGGCTCTAGTAACGGTTCAGACTCCAGTAACGGTTCAGGCTCTAGTAACGGTTCAGGCTCTAGTACCGGTTCAGACTCTAGTAACGATTCAGGCTCTAGTAACGGTTCAGACTCTAGTAACGGTTCAGACTCTAGTACCGGTCCGTGTTGAGTGATGGGGTGATGTCTGGTGAGGACTGTTGTGTGTCTGTGTGTGTAGGTGTGTGTCTGTGTGTAGGTGTGTGTGTGTAGGGTTTGTATGGTGGTGTATCAGTTAAATAAAACAGATCCTGCAGTGAAGGACACGTGGTAGTGATATGTTCTCCTGTCTTTGCAGAACTACTTCCTGTTGTCGTCCTCTATGGATAAGACGGTGCGGCTGTGGCACATATCCAGGAGGGAGTGTCTCTGCTGTTTCCAGCATGTAGACTTCGTTACAGCGATCGCCTTTCATCCCAGGGTGAGGGAGTGGTGCTCTGCTCCACCACGAGGAGTGAATGAATGAATGAATAAAAAAATTAAAGAACGCATCTGTAGCTTTTCCCCCTGGTTTGAAATATGCTGTGGTGCTGTGTATATATTATTATTATTATATTTCTTATAAGAGCTGGGGACAGAAGTCATGTTCGCTGGTGAAAGCAGTTAAAAGCATTCTGCAAACTAGAATATCATTTATTCTCATGTCCATCACTGAAACCACCAACTGCACTCCTTTAACCTGGAGCCGTTTCTTCTGACATCCAATACTAAACATCTGTCTCTGTCTGTCTTTCTCTGTCTCTCTCTCTCTCTCTCTCTCTCTCTCTCTCTGTCTCTCTCTGTCTGTCTCTGTCTGTCTCTCCCTCTCTGTCTGTTTCTCTCTCTCTCTCTCTCTCTCTCTCTGTCTCTCTCTGTCTGTCTCTGTCTCTCTCTGTCTGTCTCTGTCTCTCTCTGTCTCTCTCTGTCTCTCTCTGTCTCTCTCTCTCTCTCTCTCTCTGTCTCTCTCTGTCTCTCTCTGTCTCTCTCTGTCTGTCTCTGTCTCTCTCTGTCTCTCTGTCTCTCTCTCTCTCTCTCTCTCTCTCTGTCTCTGTCTCTCTCTGTCTCTCTCTCTCTCGCTCTCTCTCTCTCTCTGAAGGATGATCGTTATTTCCTGAGTGGTTCTCTGGACGGTCGGCTGCGTTTGTGGAATATTCCGGATAAGAAGGTTGCTCTGTGGAACGAGGTGGACGGCCAGACGCGCCTCATCACGGCGGCCAACTTCTGTCAGAACGGCAAATACGCCGTCATAGGCACCTACGACGGCCGCTGCATCTTCTACGACACCGAGGTGAGAGATCGCTACAGGTGAAGCAGTGACGAGAGGAAACTCTGAACGAACGCTTACCGGTGTTATATGATTCTCTGTACTGCACCCAGATCAGCCATAACTTTAAACCATCTGATTCTATGTACTGTACACAGATCAGCCATAACTTTAAACCATCTGATTCTCTGTACTGTACACAGATCAGCCATACCTTAAAACCATCTGATTCTCTGTACGGTACACAGATCAGCCATACCTTAAAACCATCTGATTCTCTGTACGGTACACAGATCAGCCATACCTTAAAACCATCTGATTCTCTGTACTGTACACAGATCAGCCATAACTTTAAACCATCTGATTCTCTGTACTGTACACAGATCAGCCATAACTTTAAACCATCTGATTCTATGTACTGTACACAGATCAGCCATAACTTTAAACCATCTGATTCTATGTACTGTACACAGATCAGCCATACCTTAAAACCATCTGATTCTCTGTACTGTACACAGATCAGCCATACCTTAAAACCATCTGATTCTCTGTACTGTACACATATCAGCCATAACTTTAAAACCATCTGATTCTCTGTACTGTTCACAGATCAGCCATAACATTAAACCATCTGCTTCTCTGTACTGTTCACAGATCAGCCATAACATTAAACCTTCTGATTCTCTGTACTGTACACAGATCTGCCATAACTTTAAAACCATCTGATTCTCTGTACTGTACACAGATCAGCCATAACTTTAAACCATCTGATTCTATGTACTGTACACAGATCAGCCATACCTTTAAACCGTCTGATTCTCTGTACTGTACACAGATCAGCCATAACATTAAACCATCTGATTCTCTGTACTGTACACAGATCAGCCATAACTTTAAACCATCTGATTCTCTGTACTGTACACAGATCAGCCATAACTTTAAAACCATCTGATTCTCTGTACTGTACACAGATCAGCCATAACTTTAAACCATCTGATTCTCTGTACTGTACACAGATCAGCCATAACTTTAAAACCATCTGATTCTCTGTACTGTACACAGATCAGCCATACCTTAAAACCATCTGATTCTCTGTATACTTTGTTAGCCCCCTTTTACCATGTTCATCAGATGCAGTCGTGCTTCTGGAGGTTATAAACACTGTGTCACTGCAGTGTTGGGAATGATCCACTTCCCTAATGGTACCTGCTCTGTGGTGGTCCTTTGGGGGTCCTGATCTTTAAAGAGCAGGGTGAAAGGGGATAAACAGTGTATGCAGATGAACCCACTCGCGTCTGAAAGATGGATGCGAATGTTCTTATCTGCGTTTGCTTGTTTCTCTCTCTGTTCAGCGCCTCAAGTACCACACACAGATCCACGTCCGCTCCACCAGAGGGAGGAACCGCGTGGGCCGCAAAATCACTGGCATCGAGCCCCTGCCTGGAGAGAATAAGGTACTACCCGCCTGATTACGCTCAGTGCACACCTGCCGGTTCTCAAATGAAACATAATGAATTTAAATACTGTCTGTGCTGAAATTAGACAAGTTTATTTAAAGTTTATTTCCTCTTTGTCCCAAACGTAGCTCATCAGATACACTACACTGCCAAAAGTATTCGCTCCTCTGTCTTCACACGCATATGAACTGGAGTGACGTCCCGTTCTTACTACATAGGGTTTAATATGATGTACCTTTGCAGCTACAACAGCTTCAACTCTTCTGGGAAGGCTCTCCACACGGTTTAGGAGTGTTTATGAGAAGTTCTTCCAGAAGAACATTGGTGAAATCAGACACTGATGTAGGGCGAGAAGGTCTGGCTCGCAGTCTCCGCTCTAATTTATCCCAAAGGTGTTCTATCCGGTTGAGGTCAGGACTCTGTGTAGGCCAGTCAAGTTCTTCCACGCCAAACTCACTCCTCCATGTCTTTTTGGAGCTTGCTGGTGGGCAGCCATGTTGGAACAGGAAGGGGTCATCCCCACAAAGTTGGGAGCTAGAATATCTGGTCTGCTGAAAAACAACCCCACACCATAATCCCCCCTCCACCAAACTTTACACTCAGCACAAAGCAGTCAGACAAGTACCGCCAAAGCCAGACTCGTCCATCTGATTGCCAGACTGAGAAGCGTGATTGGTCACTCCAGAGAACACGTCTCCACTGCTCTAGAGTCCAGTGGCTGTGAGCTTTGCACCATTGCACTTGGTGATGTAAGACTTGGATGCAGCTGCTCGGCCATGGAAACCCAATGCATGAAGTTCTCTATGCTCTGTTCTTGAGCTGATCTGAAGACCATATGAAGTTTGGAGGTCTGTAGCGACTGACTCTGTAGAAAGTTCTGTTATTGTACGTGTTCTACCACTTCGTGGTTGAGTTGCTGTCGTTCCCACTCACTTCCACTTTGTTATAACACCACTGACAGTCCACTGTGGAATATTTAGTGGTGAGGAAACTTCACCACTGGACTTGTTACACAGGTGGTGTCTTATCACAGTGCCATGCTGGAGTTCACTGAGCTCCTGAGAAAGATCCAGTCTTTTACTAATGTGTGTAGAAGCAGTTTGCATAACTAGGTACTTGGTTTTATACACCTGTGATCATGGAATTGATTGGAACACAATGATTTGGGTGGGAGATTGAACACTTTTGGCAATGCAGTGTTTACTGTAATTAACCAGTAATGGAAGCTTTAAATGATCATCGGTGGCATATAAGCTACTTTAGCCTTATCGCTCCAGAAGCACCAATATTGTGAATATCGCAGTAGGTCCTTAAACCTGTTTAGGGAGGTACGTAATCTTCGGGAGGGGAGGGTTTCTTGTGTAGCTTGCTGCACGCTGTTTCTTTAAACCGGCGGAGACATGGACACAGAGCGTTCTTTACTTTGACAGATCCTGGTGACGTCCAACGACTCGCGGATTCGCCTGTACGACCTGAGGGACCTGTCTCTGTCGATGAAGTACAAAGGCTACGTCAACAGCAGCAGTCAGATCAAAGCCAGCTTCAGGTGAGGAGAGAGGCTCGTGAGGAAACGGCACACAGGAATAACAAACCCAGAAAGCAGTGCTCTGCACTTTCTTAAGACTGTAGTACATGTAGGCCAGATTCTAAAGCATGATTTGGACACTAATATGATCCTCGTGGCTGGGATTTAGAGCTACTGTGTATTAAAAGCATATGAGAGCAGTAGATATATTGTGAAATGATCATGTCTAGGAACTCAAATGGTTATAACTAAAGAATAACAGACTTTCAAGGATTGTAAGTGTGGGATCATTTAAGGACACATATAGAGACGCTATGTAGAAGATCTGGCATAACTATTTGAAAGATAAAGCATAACATTGCCATATTTTGTGTGCCAGTCAGTGTTAGTTTTTGTTGAAAAACTAAATAAAAACTATGTAACAGGATAAAAACGATGATGAAATTGATTTCAGTCAACGAATGAAAACGAGACGAATATGTTTGGCAGGGACGACATCCAATCAGAACTGATTTAGTTTTGTGAAAGGCAAGGACAAGTTAGGAGAACATCCAGTCATAACTACTTCAGCGTGTAGCTGGGACAAGCCGAGTAGCCGTCAATCAAACGCACACCTAAAACAAATTTGGTCTAAACCCAGGAAGACCATACAAGCCTGTATGTGCAGAGCCAGAGTTGGGAAGCTAGCTAACTCCAACCACCTGCAATGATCTGTTGATGATCATGTCCCAAATCTCTCCGTACACACTAGAAAGTGCACAAAATAGATTAGCTAGTTTTATTTACAATTTATTAGTGCATGTGATATGCAGTGTGTGCCTCTAGTAAACACTGTGACCTAGAGATGTGGCAGGTTTTTATTCATTGATCTACTGCAATGATAAAATTAAAGGATCAAATACCAGTTTTCTCTTATTCACTCTGCAGTTACGGAAGACCTCATATGTTATTTGTTAAATTTTAGTCAAAAGACTGCGACTAAAACTAAATCAAAACTTGCTGTCAAAATAAACGCTGGAAAGCAGTATTGTGTTAATACATGGACATACTGTATCAGTATTAGTCATATAAGTCAATCAATCAGTCAATCACCATTTATCTATCTAGCCCTCTTTACAACCAGTGTTGTCTCAAGGCAGCTTTACAGAAAAGCAGTTTATGAAAAAGAGAAATATGGATGCTTTTAAGCCAGTCTGCCAAATATTTTTGATTCCTCTCATTTATTTATTTATTTATTTGTGGTTTTCATTAAAACCTGTTCATTCCTGTAGGATAATGTCTGTTTTAATCTGTTACTGTATTGTACACTGACTCTGACTGAGGGGGAAAAAAAATTCTCAGCTAATCGTCTTGAAGGGTCTCTGACAGATCATTCGACTTGTCAACTTTTAGGGGCAGCCCTGAAAACAATAAGGGCAATAAGGGGGATTTAAATCTACATCTATTGAGAATAGACTGTAATAGACTGATTGTAACGGCCCCAGTCCCGTTATCTACAGGCAGCGAACTCGATACTTTCACCTCCTCAGGATTGTTTTCATTATAAACCTCCTCTCAGCTCAGGTTCTATTGAACTGAAGGAATCTGGGCCTTGAACTGTTACTGAGTTTCTGAGGTTGCAATACGTTTTCTCCTCCAGTCATGACTACTCGTTCATCGTGAGCGGCTCAGAAGACAAGTACGTGTACATCTGGAGCACTTACCACGACCTCAGCAAGTTCAGCTCCGTACGGAGAGACCGCAACGACTTCTGGGAGGGAATTAAAGGTAACATTAAGATCATCGTGGGCGAACAGAAGTTGTTAGCCAGTTTCTATGCGCATGGACAGCCAGAAGCTTTCATTCATGGATAGATGTGTTGGACGTCCTGCATGAAATATTCCCTCAAGTTGGAAACTGCATACACAGTTTTCCCATGCAGCTTTTACTGAGAGCGTAATTCTACATATTGTTGGCGTTCAAAGAAGAACGTGCATCTCCATTTTCCACTTGGAGTTAAACCTGTTTCCATTGACTTAGTCAGGGATGTTTTCGTCCTCTCCTGTAAAGCTACTATTTTGGAGATGGTTTATTTTGGACAATATTTTACTGCACAGTTTTGGTAATTGGCTGAATGTAACATATCGATGGACGGAATAAAACAGAAACTGTGGCCTGTTATTGACAACACTTTAATTCAGCATACATACAACACACAAAAACACTCGTACTAAACTGTGATTGGACAGGATGTTCAGTAAAAACACTGATGTCGGTCTGTGATACCAGTAAAAGGCTCATATCACATTGATAAGAAAATTAATTGTGTCTTAGCTGAAGTTTATTTGTGTAGCGCTTTTTACTAGAGATGGACCGATCAGCATTTTTCAGGCCGATTCCAATCGCGGTCAGCTTTCGGCGTAGTGCTGGACGATATGGCCAAAATGTATTTTGCGATATATTCTTTAATTTCGGTCCATACGATATAATTCCGATATCGATATAAATAATTTGAAGGCCTCTGAAAAACTGCCAAGAATCCCTATAAGTCTGTGTCTACTTTATCAACATAAATAACTTGGACTCTAAATTACAACAGAGGCCGAGTTTCTTATTCTTTTGTAAACAGATTAAACAGATTAAACCAGTTGAGCGTCAGCCCGGATACAGAACATGACATCCTCGTCAAATAAGCAATCCTCTAGATCAGGGGGCCAGACTGGACAATATCAAAATACTTAAGGGCCAGTTTCTCTTTCCAAAAGTATTATTTAGGATTATTATTCAGGACAGTTTGTAATATGTTACAATGCACTGAAATTTGCTGACATGCTGCTCACTAGATAATGTTATGAAACTCAGTCAAACATATGTAGGCTAAAGTGTATATGCTTACAAGAAATTTAAGAAATATTGCAAAACGGGATTGCGATACGGACGGGACGGGACAGATTAGTAGTGTTAAATGTCTTTGTTTTGTATCGGCCGATCACCGATTGCATACCAATACATAGCCGATCAATTCTTCCGTCTCTACTTTTTAAAACAATGTTGTCACAAAGCAGCTTTACAGAAGTATAAAAACATGAAAACATGAAGTCACAACATGTGCGCCCCTGTGAGCGAGCCAGAACTAAGCCGGAACCAAGACTCTTATAGGGAGACCCATCCTCCTCTGGTCAAACAGTGTTTACAGTTTATTAAGCTAAATTTAAAATAGAACTAAGAGAATCTGAGTCTGAACAGTAGAAGCTTTAGAAGCTGCACAGGTGGTGGATCTGGATGATACAGTGATGCAGTTAAAGGTGTAGCAGATGGCACGAATAAAGAGGAGAACTGGTTGGTGCTAGGTGAGGAGGAGGCCCTGATGGTTGGTCCTCCAACAGGATTCGTCAGGACAGGAGGGTGTTAGTTCTGGTTTAGATCTCTATAGAGGATGAGAAGTCTTTCAGAGTGTAGCTGGAGACTCTGGCGACTACCAGAAGGTATCATAGACATGAGAGTACCCTGAGACACCCCCCACTCCACCGACAACAAACCAGTGTGATTGCAAGATGTGGTGGGACCACAGCACCATCATCTCAGTTGAAGGGTTTAGGCAGAGCTGATGGAAGATGTTTAGCTCATAAGGACTTCAGCGAGTGCTGCTTCTGCTGTAATGTATGTTTTGACACTCGTATTCTTGTTTGGCAGCCCATAATGCAGTGGTGACGTCAGCCATCTTTGCCCCACACCCCGGTTTGATTGTGCCCCAGGAGGCGGGGCAGGAGAAACCCGACGCCGAGTGCAAGAACGAAGACACAGACGACTCGGATACCATCCCATCAGGTAGCGTAACTTTAGAACCCTGCATCGTAACAATGATACACGGGTCCTTATTACAGAGACTTACCGGGTACTCTCCCTCTCCCTCTCTCTCAGGAGCGTTAAAAACAGATCACACTGAGGTCCTCCTGTCGGCGGACTTCACCGGCGCCATCAAAGTCTTTGTAAACGTTAAGAAATACTGAGCGGCGACAGAAAAAAAAAGCCTGTAAATCGTTCGGTTTGCTGCTGTAAACTGAACCACAGACCACGAGTACCACATTTCTGAGGGGAGGGAACCTGTAGGCTCCGCCCACAGCTCCCCTCCATTGACCGGCCGGCTGCTGGCGAGTGCTCCGGGGAGGAAGTTTGCGTCCTCCGCGAGGAGAACAGTGACCCAGGATGCTGGGACCGGCGGGAGGGTGGAGGACTGTTGGAGAAACATTTCCACAACGTGATGCACTTTCACTTTTCTTCATCTGCTCTTTCCTTTCTTTCTGCTCCGTCAGCGGAGCGCCTCCGAACTGTAACTTAACAATTATGTCGGTTCCGTGGAGAGTAATCCGGTTACTGTACAATGTACAACGGGACTGAAACTCGGTTCATGTTCACGTGCAGCACAATGCAAAACAGAACTCGCGCCAACATCATGAAACCACGTCTACCACCACGTCTACAAGACCAATCACGCACTACTAATGGAGACGGAGTCGGGGGCTGGAACCAATACAAGACTGGGGTTGAGTCCAGAAGCTTCTCTTATGGAGTTTCTTTCCTTTTTGTTCTCACTGATAAGAGTTATATGATGAGAAGGTGCCATCTACTCAGTCACAAGTGGGGTCACGCCAACACTTTATTGGAGAGTAGCTGATGTCCCTGGCATTGTGTGGACGTTTCCTGATGCACAGACCAATAGCAATGCTCCAAAATAACAAAGATAAAGATATACAGTATATCGTCACCATCCAAAGCAAACCAGGGATCTCCATTCTCGTCCATCTTTATTTTTCTGGATCATTTCAACACGGCAGCTGCCGTTTACATTGTGGGAGAATTTCATGATAGAACCCATAGAAATGCTCCAAAATAGTCTGGAAACGATTCTGCTTGTATTGACTTCCATTGAAAACCAATAGCTGTTTTGGCCTCGCTGTTTTGGAGATGCTTGTATTTGGACAGCCATAATATACACCTTGGTAGTCTAAACGTTTCATGATGGCGTCGCTCCCATTGGATTAAAGTCGTCCTATGTTGACTTACAGTAAAAGCCCAGTTTTCCATGTTTTGCTTATAAGAGCAACCATAGCATCTTTAATAGCATCTGGTTTTCTGCTGTAGCTGCATAATCCACATCTCTCCAGCAGACACCCAGATCCTGTCCAGTCCAGTATTGTCCACCATGCTGAAGCTCAGCTGCCGCCGTGTTGTAATTGGTGCAGCTGCGTTGCAGTTAATTTCCTGTTGTATTTGCTGCTTCTTCGTGTCTCACATACGGTATTAGGGTTTCTCTGATTGGTTGGCACAGTTTCTGTTTTGCATTGGTGCTGGAGTTCAGATTTCCAAGCTGCACCACGACGATGGGCGAAAAACACAACGAACGTGTTTGAGAGCGAACGACAGTGTGGTTACCTGCACACAAAGCCTTTTACGTCCTCTTCTACGCTCCAGGTCCCTGATCAGTCCATATTTGCCTCAAGTATAACCCAGCGCTCTACAATAAAGTCAAACATGTCCGATTCTACAACGCATTCATTTCAGACTCATGTCGGTTCTGCATTTCTCCATTGTGTCTATCAGTGTTATTGTACACTTGTAAAAAATGATTGAACCACTTGATTTGTTTTTTAATAACTGATTCTCTCACAAAAGAAGAATAAAGTATAATGGTTTTCCCATGTAAGACTTGGGCTGCCTCCGGAAATTGTGTTTGTATGTAGGTTCTGTAATAATATATAGTATATATTTGCTCGTCTGTCTTCACACGCATATAAACTGGAGTGACGTCCCGCTTTTGCTACATAGGGTTTAATATGACGTTCCTTTGCAGCTACAACAGCTTCAGCTCTTCTGGGAAGGCTCTCCACACGGTTTAGGAGTGTTTATGAGAAGTTCTTCCAGAAGAGCATTGGTGAGATCAGACACTGATGTTGGACGAGAAAGTCTGGCTCGCAGTCTCCGCTCTAATTCATCCCAAAGGTGTTCTATCAGGTTGAGGTCAGGACTTTGTGCAGACCAGTCAAGTTCTTTCACACCAAACTTGCTCCTCCATCTCTAAATGGAGGAAACTGTCCCCAACTGTCCAGAATCTCCTGGTCTGCTGAAGCATTAAGAGTTTCTTTCACTGGAACTAAGGGTCTGAGCCCAACTCCTGAAAAACAGCCCCACACCATAATCCCCCCGCCATCAAACTTTACACTCAGCACAGTGCAGTCAGACAAGTACTGTTCTCCTGGCAACCACCAAACTCCAGACTCGTCCATCAGACTGCCAGGCATGATTGACCGTGACTCCACTGCTCTAGAGTCCTGTGGCGGCGTGCTTTACACCATTGCGCTTGGTGATGTTAGGCTTGGATACAGCTGCTCGGCCATTAAAACCCATTCCATGAAGCTCTCTACACTCTGTTCCTGAGCTGATCTGAAGACCTCATGAAGTTTGGAGGTCTGTAGCGATTGACTCTGTAGAAAGTTCTGTTATTGTACGTGGCTACCACTTCATGGCTGTCGTTCCCAATCACTTCCACTTTGTTAGAACACCACTGTGGAATATTTAGTAGCGAGCAAACTTCAGGACTGGACTTGTTGCACAGGTGGCGCCCTATCACGGTACCACACTGGAATTCACTGAGCTCCTGAGAGTGACCCATTCCTTTCTAATGTGTAGAAGCAGTGTGCATGACTAGGTGTTTGCTTTTATATACCTGTGATCATGGAACTGATTGGAACACCTGAATTGAACGTCAAACAGAAGCGTTTTGTACTTAAATGGGAATTCCATCAATTCTATTCCAAGAAGCCAACACCTTCACTTGCAGTGCTTGGAGGTGGTTTTCTTAAATTTATTTGATCTATTCATCATGAAACCTTCAAGGATAGAAAAGAAAGCTGTTCCAATGATAAAAAATAATATATATATATTTTTTTATACTAAAAACTAGTGAAAACTGCTGTATTTCAATGTAGATAGTTTGATCATTGCTCAATAGTGTAAAGAAAGCGTCAACAAACTTCTCAGGAATGAAACTTTTCAGTTCTGTGTGCAGTCTGGAATGAGCTGAACTACATTTGGGGTAAGAGAGATTTTGTAAATGGGACATTTAGCCAAACCATTGAAAAATCAGTTTAAACCAGATGCTGGATATCAATTGAAGCACAGCTTCATGACTACTAGGCGTCTAGAGAAGGTATACAGGTCTTATTGTCCTTGCTGTAGATCACCTGATTCAGTGTGATCATTAGCTAAGAACTTTAGACTGGTCTGCCAGAGAGAGGAGACAGAATTTCAGAGTGAGACTAGACTTTAAACTAACAGGAGCTACAAATCAGGACTTTTCGGTAAGCTGGAGAACTTGGGCACTAACTGAGGATCGTCCAGGAACATCAGTTCCTGTTGGATAGGCCTGAGTTTTGGTGTAAGATATCTGGCTAACTGAGAAACACTCAATGTTAATGCTCTACAACAGTCACTGTTCACGCTTCAAACTAAATGAGGAGTAGATAACGGTTACACTTCTCTACAGCAGCGAAAAAAAACGAAAAGAAAAACAAACGTTCACTCTCCACCACAGTTACTGCCAAGAGCTGTTTATTGTAAAGGTCGTGGGGGCCAATCCTGCAACAGATCTTTCCAAAGAGCTTTTTTAAAAACAAAATTAAGAACTGTACAAAGAAACGTTCAAACTTCATTTTACAAAAAAATCCAGGCTGAGCCCTTCGCTTGAGATCGGAGCAGCCGCAGAGAGTTGGAGGATTCTGGGAAATAAACAGACAAGCAGTCATTGGCCCAAGTCCAGCCCCTGAAGCATGGTAGGACAGAAGCGTGTGTGTGAGAGAGAGAGAGAGAGAGAGAGAGAGAGAGAGCGGCAGCAATCCGCAGCTGGCACAGTTCGCCGAGCTGCTTCGGACTCCAGAGACAAGGTCACAGAGGTCAAAAGGTCAGGGTTCAGTGTTTGCTCTTCTTGGCCTTCTTGTGTGAGCGGTGGGGCGATCGAGACGAAGACCTCCAGGGCTTGCGCTGAGGCGACGGCGAGCGGGAACGCTTCGACTTCTTCGGGGAGCGAGACTTCGTCCTAGATGAGCAAACACAGAAACAGGGAGATGGTTTAGCTTTGTGGATATCTTGGTCTTCAGAAGTTAGAGTTCATAACACTCTTAAAAGGGTGGTTCTTCAGGGGTCCTTCAGCATAAACAACCGAACCATACAGAACTCTTAACACTTAAGAACCATTGAAGAACCATCATTTTGTAGAACAGTGCACTAAATAGCTAGTTTTTCAGTAATGAAACGTTTCAGATACTATAACCCAGAGTTCTTCAGCTTCATCCCTCAAGGTATCAGCAAAGTTCATTTAGAGCTGAAGTTGGTGCAGTGTCTAAACACTTCAGAGAGGTGGTCTGATGTGAAACATTCTGTTCTAGAGAAGCTTAAAGAGGCAGAACTGTTCATATTGGTGGTGATAGGAACCAGACATCTGAATAGTTGAATGACTCTGAAACCTCCCTCACAGAAAGTTCTTGTGTGAAATGGTCATGACTAGAGATGGACCGATCAGCATTTTCGAGGCGGATTCCAATCGCCCATCACCTTTCAGCGCGATCTGCCAATAGCCGATACCGATCGAGGGCGGGGCTTTATGACATGGCAGGGCTACAAGTAGTTATTAGCACAAGCAAGTCACGGAACATGGTCTTAACTGGTTTATTATCATTTTAATGAGCTCATATGAAACAGCATAATATTTTTAACTAAATTAGCAGAAAACAAACAGTAAATCAAACAAATATCTCCAATACAGCAATTATTACATTTAGACCCTTAATTTAAAACTAAAAAAGCTAATTAAATAAATACAGTAAAAACTGCTGTCATTAAACTCAGACTCTTATTTTAAACGACAAGCTGTAATCATTAAGTGTGGATCTTGAATTGTTGCTGCTGTTCTGTTCATCAGCGCATGCCATGAACGCAAACTGTTCTCGCGAGGCGTGCCGCTTCAGTCAGGAAAATCAAAGGGCATGTGTTTCCACCTAGTGGTTCAGATAGGAATTGCAGGGAGCTGACCAGAGAGGGTTTCATTGATACGCTAGCTGGAAATACAGGAATTAGGCTCATTTGTTTAACGCCATCGATCGGCTCTCGGGATCTGCAAAACTAGAGAAATATCGGTCGATCACTGATCACATATTTTGATTAAAAATCGTCCGATACCGATACATAGCCGATCGATCCTTCCATCTCTAGTTATGAATACACGGTTCATTGATCTGGTGAGAATGTATTTTAATCAGTTTTTTTTATTAATTCTGGTTTATATTTATTCTACCATCAACAAAATAATATATAAAAACTTGTGTAGGGTCGATGTTGGTTTTGGATAGTAATTAAAATGATCCCTTATTCCATCACTCCACTGTGAAGAAGTCAAGGACTGTACATGTCTTTATATGGACTCCATCATATAAAGAAACGTTCTTCAGAGAACTGCATGTTAAGTGTCAGACAGACTCACGCCTGTCTATACATTCAGTACCTACGTTCAGTACTTGTGTATTAGAAGGTGTGCAAGTGTGCTCTCTCTATAGAATGTGTTAACTTTCTTAACTTCACTGAACGAAAGCATGAAAACACGGAGCAGGAATCAGGAACGTCCAACCATGCATAGATATATATGCACATACCTGTCTCTCTTCTCCTCTTTGTCTCGGCTCCTCCCCCTGCTCCTCTCTCGGTCCTCGCTCTTCTTGCTCCTCTCTCTGTCCCTCTCTTTCTCTCTCTCTTTCTCCTTCTCTCGTTCCCTCTCCTTCTCCCTCTCTCGTCCTTTGCTCTTGTCCTCCCCTCTCTCTCTCCGCTCCTCTTTCTTCGGTCTGTCCTTCTGCTTACTCGTTGACTTGTCTTTCTTTTCTTCATCGTCTTTATCAAACTCCTGTAGGAAGACACGGACACAAGAAACCGTCTGTTTGAAAGCATTTCATTTGAAAACTAGGGCTGCAAAATTTAAAAAGTTGGGAAATTAACGCAAATTAAGAGGTAATTATGGGAATTAATGGGAATAAAATGGGAATATTGGAAGCTAAATGTGAGAAACTTGCATATAGTTGGTAAAAAATATACTGAAGCAAATCTTGGCTAAAATAATTAGACACCAAAACAGCTGACACATTCGTCAGTCTTCTATTTCTCTATTGTGTGTTTCTGCACTGTATGTATTGCCTTTTTATTATTATCTCAGAATATATTTGGATATATTTTGTTATATCAAAGTAATATTATGCATGTTGTTGAGAGTGGGGAGGACAAATTAGAGCTGCCTTATAATTTACCTTCTACATTCATATATATATATATATATATATATATATATATATATATATATATATATATATATATATATATATATATAGGTATATTGTTATTGGTTTTTTGCTTTCTGCCAGATCATCGCTACATAATTCGCCTCCAGATTGTCAGTCTGATCGTGTGATTCAGGCTTGTTTACAGCTTTTTGACCAGATGCACCGATTTTCCAGATTTTTTTTTCCCCACAGAGAATCAATAGGATGGAAAAGTGTACACCAATCTACCGAACTTCTGCTTGACCTACAGAGACCCTTTCACGTACCCTGACTCACGGCAGACCCCCGACTATGACTGTACTGCTGGTTCTACCTGCACTTGTTTGTTTTTCCATTCCTCTTTTTTCCCCATAGAGTTCCATTTATTTTCAGTCACACTCAAACATCATGGCTTCATTTTACCTACAGCTTCCAAACTGCATGTACTTTTTAAGGCACATCCTCAAATACTAATCCACAGACATACTGACCCGCACTCGTCTATTTGTGATTTATTCATCCCTTGTTCCTCTTATAGGATCCCATTCATTTTAAGCTGAACCCAAACATTACGGATTTGTTAAACCTACAGCCACTAAATGTCCTAAGAACATTGTTATTAGGGGTGTGCCATATCATATCGTACACAATAATATCACAACATTTTTGAATATCGTGAACGATATTATACCCTGAATCACCCATCTCTAATTATCACATCAGGTACTACTTTTACTGTTTTTAGCAAAAGAAACATTCACACTTTTCTCATTTCCCATTATAAATCTACTACAGACAGATTTTATCTGTCCAGTATCATTTACTTTACTTCAGTCCTGGATATATGGAGATAGTTGGAGTGCATTATTTAGTATTTATTTTAACATTCTGGATCATTGACTTCTGTTATAATCTGATGAATTCTTGTATTTTTTTTTATATCTCAGTTAGGAGTGAGCCATATCATATCATATGCAATAATAAAATTTAATTTTCATTTTGTTGCAGTAGTGTATTCTTGAAATATTTTATTTTAATTCAATGTTTTGTCATATCGCCAAGAGTATCGTTATCTCAAAAATATCATGAAATATCATGGCCATATCGCCCACCCCTAATTGTTAGTAATAAATAAAGTGTGTACCTTCTGTAACAGCTTGTTTCTGTAGTGCTGAACCTGCTGCTGGAGGCTAATGCTGGACTTCCTCTGCCTCTTGCCTGACTCCAACTCATCCTGAAACTTCATCACCTTCACCTGCGATACACATGCAGAACAGAGTGACATCCGCATTACGGAAACTCAAACACATCCTTAGGTTAAATGTGTTCATACTTCAACTTACATTAAGAGTAATGACCTGCAATAACATTACTTCAACAAAAGATTACTCAATAACTGATGGACAGGGTTTACTGTAATATTGTTTACACACAGCTGGTGTTCTTATTCCATCATTTCTGACCAATGTTGTGATTGTAATTGTTATTGTTTTCTATTTGATGTCTTTGCAAAGGTACCCCAGCTATTTTGGATTATTTTAGGTTCCTGCTCTCTCACCTCCAGCTCTCGGAGTCGAGTTCTTTTATTCTCAGACATCTCGAAGTTCCTCAGGCTGCTCTTGAACTCCGCCCCCTCGTACCTGCTGGGGCTGGCTGCGTCATCGCTGCTGCTCACATCATCAGAGTCATTCTCGTTGTCCTTCCCGTCACTGCAGGAAAGAATGTTCTATTATCGCGAAGCACACAACTCTGATAGAACACCACAATATAGAAAACAACGATAACAGTAAAAACAGTCATAGTGAAGAAGAAAGCCTGTTCCTAGATTCAAAGCCGCAAAGTTATAATAATAATATAACAAAAATCCATACATGATTCATCATTAAGCTGTTGAAACTTGTGTTCTTTTCTGGCTCTTAGTGATTCAACCAGTTGGGGTTTATCACAGTATTCACTAATCCAAGCATGTAGACCTATTGTAGACCCTATTGTAATTGTCTTTTTCTTATTTTTGGCTAAAATGCAATGTGAAGCAAAAACCGTAAGTTAAGAAACACCAAACCTGGTTACATGTTACGGCAGGTGTGGCCTGATGGTGGCGCTACGGCGCAACAAAACACATTTTGTCTCATAACTTCTAAAGATTTTTTACAAGCAAAATCAAATTTTTGTAATTCGTTGGCTTGAGACAAAATCTCTTTGGAACCTTTAGTTCCGCCTACCTATTTTTAGTAATTAGTTTTAGTAAATATTATTTTTAATAATATGTAAAACTAGTCTGAGGGTTTATTCCCCAAAATTCTGAAAACATGCACAAATTAACAAGACCTTGAATGTCAGTATCAAAAACGTTTGACTTTTGTAAACAATTAACCCTTCTGAAAAGAAAAAAAAATCTATCTATCTATCTCTATATAATCTCTTCGTAATATACTGCTTAAGGCCTGATCGGCTTGGACCCACTCAATTTGTAGCAAAATAAATACATCACAGAAGGACTTACCCAACACTCATCTCGTCCTCAGAGTCTGATTTAGCTAAACGATGAAAAAAGAGAACATCACAAAAGTAAAGTTAAACCTCAGGGCTAATAATAGGACAGTAGGACTTTTTATTTCCATCAAATCCAAAATACTCTGCCCTTCAAAAGTACTGGACCAGTGAGACGTGTATCATATCAATATATATCAGAAATAATGTAGTCTTCACCATATAAACACTTCTCAAACCCAAACCAACTGTAAGTGTAGAACACAAAGGTACTCAGCACCACTGATTGGCTATTGCGATTTACTCCAAGACTAGGCTTAACCCATGTCCCTGTGTGAAGTACACTCTGTGGGGTGGCGAGCTGCTTGACCGTACCTGAAGGCTCAACATCGTCCACTCTCTCCCATTTAGACAAAGCAACACTGGGCAGCGTCTTATCCAGACCTTCGTCAACTAAACAAAGACACATACACAGATGATCTGTTTAGCTTTAGACAGAAGAAGCACCACCAACACCTGTATGTAGGTGTTGACCGAACAAATCGTAGTATAGTCTGGAAAACCCAACTCAACCCAAACATCAACAAAGCAACACATTTTCCATCTCCACTCACAGGGCACACCGTCAATGTCATCAATCGGGGGTCCGAGGGGGACCCCATCTATGTCATCCACGGGAACCCCGTCAATAGAGGAGGGGTCCCAGGGCATGGGGGAGCCATCCAGGTCGTCCAGAGGTGTGCCGTCAATCTCCGCTCCGTCCAGAGGGGCTCCATCTAACGGAGCTCCGTCCAGGTCTGGAGAAGCAGTCTGCAGAAGAACAGAGGAACAGGGTGTACATGTCCTTAAGGAAGTCCAATGTCTTCATTTACTATCTATCCATCTATCCATCCATCCATCCATCCATCCATTTAGTTATTCATTCACTCAGTTAATAGAATCAGGTGAGCTGCTGGTGCTACAGTAGCTAGAACTCAGCCAGAAATCACACCTGTGTGTGTCTAAAATATTAATAACAATAAAACTGAATACAGAAAAATCTTATTAATTCCCATTTGTTCATGTTTACTTGTATTATTGCTGTCCAAATAAAACCATGCCTCTCTTTTTTGGTTGATTCGAACCTGGCAGCCATCACTTACATTGTTTGAAAGTTTCAGGATGATGGGACCAATAAAAATGCTCCAAAATCTCTTGGAATAAAACCCATTTTCATAAAACAAAAGTAGATAGTTTGTGGACAGCTAGTATTTTGGAGATACCTAGGGGTTTTTTTTGGACAGCAATAGTATTTATTATAATGATATATATACATACACCCCAATGACTGGTCGACAACCAACAGAAAGATCTTTTTAGGCTAAGCAAATAAAAAAAAAGAACGTTTATAGCATACTGAGTAACGCGTTGGGAGCTCTGTGGTCACCTCTGTCCTGTCAATGACTTCCTCTCCTGGTTTGATGAGGCCAAGGAAGATGTTCTGTAGCTGGATCAAAAAGGATTCTGGGTAAATGGCCCAGTCCTCCCATGCACGGAAACAGGTCATGATCTTTTGCTGTGGAAAGAAAAAGAAAGAACATCAGGATCCGATAACAGTTATGATCATTTTACCCTGAAGTATTGAAAGGGTTTCCCCCAGAAGCTTGCGCTCACCTTGAACTGCTCGGCCTGCAGTCTGGCTTGGATGTTTCTGTACGCCTCCCCAACGTCGCTGAAAATCTGAGGCAGCCTCGGCTCAAAGCTGCCACACACACAAACCAACACTTAAACACGGCTTGTTATTGATTCTGTCTTCTTTATTTTCAGCAAATTACGATGGCAAATACAGTGAGAGCTATAAATATCTTACTATTTCCGGTAGTAAGAGGCGTTCGCGACTTTGGCACAGGAGTTGTACAAGATGTCTGACACCAAATACAGTCTTGCAACCTGCACAATAAAAAAAAAACGAAACATCGGAAATGCTATTAATTACTGTTGGAACTGACAGTTACAGAATAAAGGTGCTGGTTATTTAAAACAACTCATCACAACAAGATTTAATACACTACAGCAGAGGTGTTTAATTAGAGTTCAGTAAGGTCCAGTTAGAGGGAATTTCTTCAGGCTAAGATCCGGACACTCATCATTTCTAACTTGTGTTATGATTCAGTGGCGTATAATGTTTACTAAAGTAGCCTAGTATCAGCATCTTATACCATCAGCAACCAAAGGTGTCAAAAGTATTTAAATTCATTACTCCGGTAGAAGTATAGATACTATGGTTTAAAAATACTTCTGTAGAAGTTCAAGTATCAACTGAAGCTTTTTACTCCAGTAAAAGTGTACATGTACTGCTTTCAGAACTACTTAAAGCATAAAAGTAAAATTAAATGTACTTTAGTACAATATAAATATATTAAATAACCATATATGTGTACTAGGGCTGTGTATTGGCAAAAACCATGCCCATACAATATGTATCGTGATACAGTCGTCACGATTCAATATATCAAAGTATATTGCGATACTACAAGCAAAGTGATATATCGCTATTTTTTAAGTCCTACTATTAAAACACACCACTGTATGAACAGGTTTATCAATACTTACAATAGTACTGCACCCTTGTGCTGCTTGTTAATGTTGGAGTGGAGCTGAAAATAGATTACAACACTGCCATCTAGTGGTACTGATACTTTGGTGATCTTACAACACACGTGATTGGTCTGTGAGGTTAATGCCCGTATACCGTAAAGATGAGAAAAGCTCCGCCGCCTAAAATAATTTCAACGCTTAAACGCTTAAATCGCTCTTAATAGTTTATCAAGTTTGGGTCCACATTGGACAACGTCTGGGTCCGGACCTGGACCGCAGTCCGCCTATTAGTGACCCCTGCACTACAGGAACTTTACACACAGACTGTGATGGCAGAGTGAGGTGAAACTAAAAAAACAAAAATAGTAATTCTATTGGATGATTAACAGAATCAGTGTCAACAGACCAATTGATAACAGAAATAGCTCATAGCTGCCACGCACACCCCCACTGTTCCCCACAGGTTCACTGTAGAAGCACTCTAATCGGCGAGTGGTCGACTTATTTGGCTGATTAATTACATGAGTAGGACAGTATGTGTTCAGGTACGTACCTTCTTCTGGAGTGGTGTGTGTAGTATAGAGAGCGACTCCGCAATGCAGGAGACCACTTCCTCCGCAGCTTCAGCCTTCTCCAGACAGAACAGCATGGCATCTCCAATCTCCATCCTACGGGGGGTTAAACCCCGTAACAACACCTCCAGCTGCTCCCTGTGTCTGAAACACACACAGACTCTTATGAAAGATCCTCAACAACCTCACCCTCACACACACCTACACCCCTCAAAACCTGTTCTCATATTCACACACACCTCTACACCCCTCAAAACCTGTTCTCATATTCACACACACCTCTACACCCCTCAAAACCTGTTCTCATATTCACACACACCTCTACACCCCTCAAAACCTGTTCTCATATTCACACACACCTCTACACCCCTCAAAACCTGTTCTCATATTCACACACCTCTACACCCCTCAAAACCTGTTCTCATATTCACACACCTCTACACCCCTCAAAACCTGTTCTCATATTCACACACCTCTACACCCCTCAAAACCTGTTCTCATATTCACACACCTCTACACCCCTCAAAACCTGTTCTAATATTCACACACCTCTACACCCCTCAAAACCTGTTCTCATATTCACACACCTCTACACCCCTCAAAACCTGTTCTCATATTCACACACCTCTACACCCCTCAAAACCTGTTCTCATATTCACACACCTCTACACCCCTCAAAACCTGTTCTCATATTCACACACCTCTACACCCCTCAAAACCTGTTCTAATATTCACACACCTCTACACCCCTCAAAACCTGTTCTCATATTCACACACCTCTACACCCCTCAAAACCTGTTCTCATATTCACACACCTCTACACCCCTCAAAACCTGTTCTCATATTCACACACCTCTACACCCCTCAAAACCTGTTCTCATATTCAAAACCTCACCTCTACACCCCTCAAAACCTGTTCTCATATTCACACACCTCTACACCCCTCAAAACCTGTTCTCAGCCTCACACACATCTGCACCCCTCAAAACCTGTTCTCATATTCACACACACCTCTACACCCCTCAAAACCTGTTCTCAGCCTCACACACACATCTACACCCCTCAAAACCTGTTCTCATATTCACACACCTCTACACCCCTCAAAACCTGTTCTCAGCCTCACACACATCTGCACCCCTCAAAACCTGTTCTCATATTCACACACACCTCTACACCCCTCAAAACCTGTTCTCAGCCTCACACACACATCTACACCCCTCAAAACCTGTTCTCATATTCACACACCTCTACACCCCTCAAAACCTGTTCTCATATTCACACACCTCTACACCCCTCAAAACCTGTTCTCATATTCACACACACCTCTACACCCCTCAAAACCTGTTCTCATATTCACACACCTCTACACCCCTCAAAACCTGTTCTCATATTCACACACACCTACACCCCTCAAAACCTGTTCTCATATTCACACACCTCTACACCCCTCAAAACCTGTTCTCATATTCACACACACCTCTACACCCCTCAAAACCTGTTCTCAGCCTCACACACCTCTACACCCCTCAAACCCGGTTCTCATATTCACACACACCTCTACACCCCTCAAAACCTGTTCTCAGCCTCACACACCTCTACACCCCTCAAAACCTGTTCTCATATTCACACACACCTCTACACCCCTCAAACCCTGTTCTCATATTCACACACACCTCTACACCCCTCAAAACCTGTTCTCATATTCACACACACCTCTACACCCCTCAAAACCTGTTCTCATATTCACACCTCTACACCCCTCAAAACCTGTTCTCATATTCACACCTCTACACCCCTCAAAACCTGTTCTAATATTCACACACCTCTACACCCCTCAAAACCTGTTCTAATATTCACACACCTCTACACCCCTCAAAACCTGTTCTCATATTCACACACCTCTACACCCCTCAAAACCTGTTCTCATATTCACACACCTCTACACCCCTCAAAACCTGTTCTCATATTCACACACCTCTCAAAACCTGTTCTCATATTCACACACCTCTACACCTCTCAAAACCTGTTCTCATATTCACACACCTCTACACCCCTCAAAACCTGTTCTCATATTCACACACACCTCTACACCCCTCAAACCCTGTTCTCATATTCACACACCTCTACACCCCTCAAAACCTGTTCTAATATTCACACACCTCTACACCCCTCAAAACCTGTTCTCATATTCACACACCTCTACACCCCTCAAAACCTGTTCTCAGCCTCACACACATCTACACCCCTCAAAACCTGTTCTCATATTCACACACACCTCTACACCCCTCAAAACCTGTTCTCAGCCTCACACACACATCTACACCCCTCAAAACCTGTTCTCATATTCACACACACCTCTACACCCCTCAAAACCTGTTCTCAGCCTCACACACACATCTACACCCCTCAAAACCTGTTCTCATATTCACACACCTCTACACCCCTCAAAACCTGTTCTCATATTCACACACACCTCTACACCCCTCAAAACCTGTTCTCAGCCTCACACACACCTCTACACCCCTCAAAACCTGTTCTCATATTCACACACACCTCTACACCCCTCAAAACCTGTTCTCATATTCACACACCTCTACACCCCTCAAAACCTGTTCTCATATTCACACACCTCTACACCCCTCAAAACCTGTTCTCATATTCACACACACCTCTACACCCCTCAAAACCTGTTCTCATATTCACACACCTCTACACCCCTCAAAACCTGTTCTCATATTCACACACCTCTACACCCCTCAAAACCTGTTCTCATATTCACACACCTCTACACCCCTCAAAACCTGTTCTCATATTCACACACACCTCTACACCCCTCAAAACCTGTTCTCATATTCACACACCTCTACACCCCTCAAAACCTGTTCTCAGCCTCACACACATCTACACCCCTCAAAACCTGTTCTCATATTCACACACACCTCTACACCCCTCAAAACCTGTTCTCAGCCTCACACACACATCTACACCCCTCAAAACCTGTTCTCATATTCACACACACATCTACACCCCTCAAAACCTGTTCTCAGCCTCACACACACATCTACACCCCTCAAAACCTGTTCTCATATTCACACACCTCTACACCTCTCAAAACCTGTTCTCACCCTCACACACCTCTACACCCCTCAAACCCGGTTCTCATATTCACACACCTCTACACCCCTCAAAACCTGTTCTCATATTCACACACCTCTACACCCCTCAAAACCTGTTCTCATATTCACACACACCTCTACACCCCTCAAAACCTGTTCTCATATTCACACACCTCTACACCCCTCAAAACCTGTTCTCATATTCACACACCTCTACACCCCTCAAAACCTGTTCTCATATTCACACACCTCTACACCCCTCAAAACCTGTTCTAATATTCACACACCTCTACACCCCTCAAAACCTGTTCTCATATTCACACACCTCTACACCCCTCAAAACCTGTTCTCATATTCACACACCTCTACACCCCTCAAAACCTGTTCTCATATTCACACACCTCTACACCCCTCAAAACCTGTTCTCATATTCACACACCTCTACACCCCTCAAAACCTGTTCTCATATTCACACACACCTCTACACCCCTCAAAACCTGTTCTCATATTCACACACACCTCTACACCCCTCAAAACCTGTTCTCATATTCACACACACCTCTACACCCCTCAAAACCTGTTCTCAGCCTCACACACACCTCTACACCCCTCAAAACCTGTTCTCATATTCACACACCTCTACACCCCTCAAAACCTGTTCTCAGCCTCACACACACCTCTACACCCCTCAAAACCTGTTCTCATATTCACACACCTCTACACCCCTCAAAACCTGTTCTCATATTCACACACACCTCTACACCCCTCAAAACCTGTTCTCATATTCACACACCTCTACACCCCTCAAAACCTGTTCTCATATTCACACACCTCTACACCCCTCAAAACCTGTTCTCATATTCACACACCTCTACACCCCTCAAAACCTGTTCTCATATTCACACACACCTCTACACCTCTCAAAACCTGTTCTCATATTCACACACCTCTACACCCCTCAAAACCTGTTCTCATATTCACACACACCTCTACACCCCTCAAAACCTGTTCTCATATTCACACACACCTCTACACCCCTCAAAACCTGTTCTCATATTCACACACCTCTACACCCCTCAAAACCTGTTCTCATATTCACACACCTCTACACACTTCAAAACCTGTTTTCAGCCTCACACACACATCTACACCCCTCAAAACCTGTTCTCATATTCACACACACCTCTACACCTCTCAAAACCTGTTCTCATATTCACACACCTCTACACCCCTCAAAACCTGTTCTCAGCCTCACACACACCTCTACACCCCTCAAAACCTGTTCTCATATTCACACACCTCTACACCCCTCAAAACCTGTTCTCATATTCACACACCTCTACACCCCTCAAACCCTGTTCTCATATTCACACACACCTCTACACCCCTCAAAACCTGTTCTCATATTCACACACACCTCTACACCCCTCAAAACCTGTTCTCATATTCACACACACCTCTACACCTCTCAAAACCTGTTCTCATATTCACACACCTCTACACCCCTCAAAACCTGTTCTCATATTCACACACCTCTACACCCCTCAAAACCTGTTCTCATATTCACACACCTCTACACCTCTCAAAACCTGTTCTCATATTCACACACCTCTACACCTCTCAAAACCTGTTCTCACCCTCACACACCTCTACACCCCTCAAACCCGGTTCTCATATTCACACACCTCTACACCCCTCAAAACCTGTTCTCATATTCAGTATTTCACTGGAGCTACGAGCCTAACACAGCAAATAACCCAAAAACTAATCTCTGATAATGATGTGTTCATGTGGTTTATGGCCCTGTAAGACATACTGGGTGTGTCTCAAAACCTAGTAAGTGTCTAGGTAGGCTGCCTATGGCAGCTGTGTAAGTAGCAGTGTTCTCTCCTCATGTCTCCTCATAAAACAGATTACTGAGACGCTCTAGTTAGAGAGAGACTGCGTCACGGCTTGTTCCCGCCCACTGCAGCACGCGACTGGGGGTTTAGCTGGTTGCTAAGTTACCAGCCGGCATCCAAAACAATAGCCCAAGCTTAAAAATCCGCTAGCATAAATGCTAATGGCTCGAGTATAAAACTGTAAATGGTGAAGGACTCGTTACAGAGTTTATAATAAAATACTGTTTTGTGTGATTATATGACAAGAAACACATTAAAACTCCAGAGAGAATCAAAATAACTCACATTTTAAAACCACTTCACTGCTCGTAGATTAGCTTGAGTTGCATCATGGGATTTTCTTAGCAGCTGAGGAAGCGTTCGATGCTTCTTTAAAATTAGGTCTAAATAAGGTTCCTCAGTAGACAGCATGTTTAAGGTATGTAAGAATTGGGACAGTCTACATGTCGGGAGCGCATACTATGACGTAAAATGCTGCCTATGTAGGAGATCAATACATTTTGAGACAGACCCACAGATTTCCATTAAAACAGACAGAAGTACAGATACCACTCAGACTTCGACATGGCGGCTGCTGCTGCTGCTACTGGTTTTAGCTTCTGTGCTCTCACCTTAACAAGGTGTTTAACCATCTTCTCACCTTACATCACAGAGCACAGACACTGGCATACACTCGATCTACATATCTAGAACATGTAAGAACCTTCTGCCTTTTGAATCTCATTAGCTTTGTTGCTTTCCATCTGGGTTCGACCAGAGGAGAATGGGTTCCTCCCTTGAGCCTGGCTTCCTTTCAAGGTTTCTTACTTTCATTAGGGAGTTATACGTCGCCATTGTCACCACTGGCTTGCTCTAGAGGGGGCTTGGACCTCAATACCCTTTCTCACGTTTAGCTATGCAGTGACTCTCTTCTTACCATCCTTTTCTTTGATTCTTCTTTCTCATAAACTGCTTTTCTGCAAAGCTGCTTTGAGACAACACTGGTCTTAAAAAGTCCTAACTGATTGAACATACTCAGTCTTTAGTTGTCCTTTCTTTAGCTCCTCCTCCTGAGAGGGGGAGGAGCCATCTTCGGACTCCTCTTCTCCGTGGAGATATGGTTTGAGGACAGGGGGTCTCCATAGAGAGCCGCCCCTAAACATTCGGAAATGTGACGTCTTCCACTCACTCGGACTGTCTCCCTGATAGGAGGGAAGAAGAGGGGAGAGAGAGAGAGAGAGAGAGAGAGGTTTTACAGATGTTGAACTGCACAAACAAAGCTTCTACGTCTTCCAAAAAAAAAAAATTATCAATAGAATTGAACAGAACAGGACGTCGGTCACCATTCTTAATGCTAAGTATCATTCAGAAGGGTATAAAGCCCCCCGGCACTGGGCTGCTGAGCAGTTGAAATGCGTTCTTTAGAGTCATGGAGCTCCATCTAATACCTTAGAGATGAAATTAAGTGTTCCAGAATTATTCACCCAACATCACTATCTGACCTCTCTTATGCTCATGTAATTGCTGAATGCAGTTAAATTCTCACAGCAATGTTCCAAGATCTACTGTGAAGCCTTCCCAGAAAAGCAAAGGCTGTTATTGCAGCAAAGCTTACTTTAAGCTCCCTAGTAACACCACAGAGTTCAGAAAAAACATGTGTCTACACACTTTTGGACATTGTAGACAGGCTGATGGACAGGGGAACTAGTTTTAGTCCCTGATGGGAAACCTGGCTGCAGCATTATAAACAGAAACAGTAATACATATTACACATAAATAAATAAATAAATAAATAAATAAATAAATAAATAAATAAATAAAAGTGAGGAATTCATATTCGATGGTGTATGTAAACAAAGTGATGAAGGCACATACCTGCAGTATGGAGTAGAGCTTCCATCTGTAGTAAACATGCTCTTGACTCTTATTATCAAACAGAAACCTGTAATATCAACAGCACAAAGTCTTACTAGTAGGCCTAAGTTATGTTGATCAGAGAAATCACAATCACGCATTTTCCGCATCAAATCATTCACCTCGACTCACTACGAGACTATCATCTCCAAAATACCAACTTTACAGAAGAGGCCAGAACCCATTTCACTTTTAATGGAACCAGAATTCTTTCCATGTAATTTTGAAACATTTCCATTGGTCCATTCATCTTGAAATTTTTACACAAAGTAAAAGGCAACTGCCGTGTCATGTTTTTCTTTGGACAGCTAGGATATTCAACTTCCTGCTGTATTCAATCACTTGCATCAGAGCTGTACAGATGATTATAGCACATGGCGCAGAGTGAAGAACAGCTATGAACTTTAATCAGTTTTAACTCTGTGGAATGAAATTCCTGGTTTTTAAGGTATTGGTAAACATTTTAAATCACAGTTCAAAAGTTTAAAACTAATATTGTTTAAAAATATGATTTTAGACAAGTAAATTTACATACATGAAGAAAGAGCATAATATATTATACTAATTTATATCATATAATATTGCATTAGTAGTATTTTTGACAAAGAAAATTAGAGATCGACTGATATGGGTTTTTCTATAGCCGAGATATAATGGAAGAGCGAGAGACGGTGATGTGCTGTAATGATTGTTAACACAGCGGCTCTGTTTTGTTCTCCTAATTCTTTCTTTAGTTACGTTTGGCTCGAATGCTTGAAGCTGAATACTATCTGTGAGACTCTGGCTGCTCATGTGAGACTCGGTGTGTAACAGTAACGTGTTAATGTGTGTATTACACTAGAGCAGTTAGCTTTAGCCTCGGAGCTAAGCAGTAAAACATCCGCTCTGGTTCACGACTACAGCCGGAACTAGAAACACGTAACCGCCTCATAAAAAACCTCACTGTTCACTATTAATTATTATTTTTCACTTATTTGGCTGAACAGTTCCAAACGTTGCGGCTTGGGGTCCTTCACATGCGCTACACTGATAACGGCCGATACCGATATATATATTTAAAAAAAGGCAAATATCGGCCCGATATATCGGTCGATCTCTAGAGAAAACTATAACTTATCTAGAAAGAAGTTTCTTGATTAAACATGCAGAATGTCTTGGGATCAAACCTTGGTAACTAAATAAATAAATAAGTAAATGTTTACAAAATATAATTAACAGCTCTGGACAGGCAAATTGAAGAATATCTAGAAAGACATTTCTTTGGGTATTTTATGAGAATATACAAGTACACTAAAAGTTGTTACTGTATGTAGAGTAACAAACTACTAATAATAATATATTCATATGAACAGTTATTCCAAGTTTTTGAATAGTAGCGTATCTATAGAAAACTAAGAGATTCAAGAAAATCTTAATGACCTGGGCATGCAGTTTGAACAGTGTACACAGTATTCTATTGCTTGTAAGCTATTCTGGCCAAGTAACTCCAGAGATGTAATCTTTATGCCCCAAGAGACGTGTGAATGATATACTTTGCGAAGTGATTTCCTCATCACAAACAAGCAGACCCACAACACACACACCTGAAGTCTGGGTTGTTCTTCTCTCGGCTCATGATTATGGCCTCGAACATGGGTCCCTCTCTCACCACAAACTCAATCATCCTGTGGATGAGGCACAGCAGGTTCCTACGCACCCAAACAGACAAAGGGATGAGAGCATGAACGAGTGTACACCCCTCCCGTCCCCGCCCCCTTGTCTTTGGACATGTCAGTTCTGTCTCACCCTAAACAAGGCTACTTTAAACTTCTCCGCTTTAGACGTGCGCTCCTGCAGAGCGTAGTTCCACAGAGAAAGCTCTCACGTTCAGGTGCTTCAGAAAACCCTGATTGGCTGGAACTAAACGCTGCAGGAGAGCAGATCTCCAAGAGCAGGGTGTTGAGTGTCTTCTACATTAACCCCTTGAGCTTCTAAGGGGTTTCACTGTCGCCTTGCATTTTAGTTCCTCACTTCCACAACTATATAACTGACATACCACACAATTCATGACGTTAAGGGTACTAATGCTTTCTTGATTTTCCAATGATTTGTGTGTTTCGTTTCAGCATGCTGGTTCAAGAGCTTCATCGATTCATAAAAGTGTCCAGTGTATGCTTGTCCAGCAAATGGGGCGTAGATAACAATTTCTGGAGACCCTTTAGTGTTGTTATTAAAAGCTGAATAAGTATACTGACTCATTCGTTGCAGCTTTAAACGATTTAGAGAGCTTCTTAAGGCAGATCTGAGGTGAATGTGGGATAACTGTACTACTACATATATACTCTCCATATATAGGCTAGACACCGTCTTCTCTGATAATGTACAGGAGGTGGACACAACAAAGGAAACAACACATGAAATACTTAAACGCACTGACCATTTCATCTGGTACTCCTAAAAGAGTGGACTTATAGTAGGATTACAATTTATTGACTGTAACCAGATCTTATTGGGGTGTTACTAGTGATCAGCAGTGACACCAACACACTAGGGGCAAGTGTATCCACGCCAAATTACATATGCAGAAGGGCATCAAGTATGTAAGTAAGTAACCGCAAAACAATGTGTTTGCCTCTATAACAGAGGTCACTAATAGGCGGACCGCGGTCCGGACCCAGACGTCGTCCAGTGCGGACCCAAACCGATAAACTGCGAAGAACTGGGGTTTACATTTGGCAGTGTTTATTTTAAGCAGCACAGTAAACTCACAGACCAATCGCAAGCGTTGTAAGTTCACCAAAGGCTCTCCTCAGTCAATCAGCCAAAGTCGATGGTGAAAACCACTTTTTTTAACCAATAATGGAGAGACATGTTTATTCAGGCAGCTCCAAACCAACAGGGTTAAGATGTGAAACTGAGTTAACTAGAAGCTGCATGTTTAATTTCCTCTTTCTATAAACAAACATTTTAAGGTGCCCTTTTTCAAACGTCTGTTTTTTAATGTAGACCTTTCTACATTAAATGTATTTTGGTGTAGATCATTTAAAACAATAAAGATAGTTGAAATATTCTGAACGGTATTTGTAATTTGGTTTATCTTTCAGTTGCTGATGATATAAAATGCTAATAGAATTACTAGGCTACTTCAGTATACAGGATATAGCACTGAATCATAACATAAGTTACGGTCATAACACAAACACAGTCCAGACCTTGACCTGAGGAAATTCCCTCTGGACTTTATTGAATTCTAATTAAATACCCCTGCTCTATTATTTACAGTAGTAGTAACAGCTGAGACACAAAGTAAACAATAGGCTTCTGGTAGTGAAACCAAAATGTTGTATGTGTCTTCGTACATTTTACACGTCATTCACACAAAGTGCTTCCACACGTTATGTCCACAATTATGTATATACATATTTGAGTACCCTAACATTGATAGAACCCTATAACACTTACTTATAAGTACCTATTTAAAGGTTATTATTCAATGATTATTATTATTTAGCTGTTATAAATATTATTATAAATGATTACAAATATTAGCTATTATTATGGTATTATGGTAATAAGAGCCTGACCAATTGGAAAATGTTCCTAATAATCTATTTTAAAAATATTTTTAATCATTATGGTTTTATTATTTCATCACTATTTGTATACATCCAAAAAAAGAAAAATACTATAAGCAATATTTTTGATTGCAAAGACAACTACAAAACACCTGGTACAGAATACCAGAATACTAGTAAAGCAAAAGCTACTGTGGTATTAAAATGTTAGTATCACTGCTGTGCTGAGAATGGACCCTCATGAAGGGGGGGCTTAACAAAAGACAGGCCCAACAGAAAGGCTACAGTCAGTAACTGCAAACCTACAACATGCACCCACCGAAAAAACAGCCGATGAAAGTGAGTAATCCATATGATGTTTCCATTACGTGTGTACATGCACTGTATGTGTGTAATGGTTTATTTAGCTCTACTCCAGGAGCATAAGTGTTTATAGCGTCTCACGGACACAGCATAGCACTAATTAGACCACCAGAGCGTATACATTGCTGTTGGGCTCATCAGTGCCATCTATGCCTACTGTGTGTACATGTGGTTTTCTGAGTCATACTGTGATATTAAATGGATAGAGAGTGTGTACCTTTCTGATGGGATAACCACTGTCACTACGGCGTCGTACAGAGTCTGTTCGTGACGTCAAACCACGTGATGAAGATACAAACAATATAACGTGAGTTTATGTTGATAAGAACCGTAGCACAGTCACACAACACTGCAAAACATCCTCACCAAGCAGAACCCGTTCTAAACTCAACTATGCATTTCGGCAACAGTTATTACGTATGCGAAGTAGAATTAATAGTGAAACTTGTAATAAAACAGATAAATATGATCTGCTATCAGCTATTTAGGATTAAAGGAGTAGTAAACCCAGAAAACGTACTATATCTAACAATGAGTGAAAGCATAATGAGACCAGTTGGTACAGTTTAATACAGTTTTCACAGTTTAAACTAGTTTTTTAAATGTTAGCCGCCTGTTCCCTCTGACAACTGCACCCCCCACCACCCGTCGCAAATTGAAAGTGAAACTAAGTTAACACTTTATTTTGATGGTTCATGCAACTTTTTTAAAAAACATGAGAGCCAATTTCCCAAGCCAGAGATTTAATCTATTTATAGAGTACGTACAATGTTCAGTGATTAAACACCACTGGCATTGCAGTTTAGTCCAAAACTACACTTAATTCATGTCCATAAACTTTGTCCTCAAGGTAAAACCTTTTCATTTTCATTCAACTCAGTAGCTACTCAATACAACTTCTCAGACTCTAACTACAGTCTAAACCCCAATCGTCTTTAACCTACATTCAAACAAATACCTAAAATTTACCTCCAACTTTCTGGTTTCTGGACAGTCCCGGACTACGCTTTTCCCATTTAGAAGTGTGTGGTCCAGGATTAGCTTCAATCCATATCCAACATCTTCACCTTTACATGTCCCCGACAAATAACTAAGCTTCACAGGTTGAGTTGCAGTTTAGGACCATCAAAATAGAGTGTGAACAATTTGTTTTGTACAATAATGGAACTATCAATACAGTGATCACATATCTACTGTTAGAAATGCACCAGGCTTATTCCCTTTCCAAAAAACACTTCCAACACTACAGCACAACACAAGTGCAAACTCTCTGTGCCATGCCATGGACGTATAGGGAAGTGAGAGTTTACCTTGTAAAAGTCTTCCTGCGAGCGGCTGCGGGGTTTGGTGAAGTCATTGCGGAAGCGGTCCCGCGACTGAGCATTGAAGGGCAGGCCAGAGGGCGGAGGGGGGGCAGTGGTCTTCAGCACCCCTATGGGTGTGTAAAGAGGCTGGGGTGGAATCCGTACAGCCTTCCCCCAGCCCAACTTCATCTCAAAGCCCATCACCGTTTTTCCTGCAATTGGTCATTCATGAGACCTTGTGAATAACATCAACGACTCTCGTACGGAATTACATTTCTGCCTACGCCAAAATATAAACATTAATAAAACTACAAATTATCTAAATTACAATCAGATCTACCTCTTACTTCAGATCTTACTTCATATAGCCATCTAATTTCATAAATAAATCAACAAATGTCAGTTTGAAATGTGTCAAATCTGTCAGATGCTGATTTTTAGCTGACAATATTGATATGATTCCCATATACAAAAACTCACCGTCTAAAGCAGCCAATGCTCTCTCAGCATCTTTACGTGTCATGAAGGCCACAAAGCCACGGTTGGTCACCCTGGTCCTCTCCTCTTCTGTCCTAGGCCACATGATCTTGACGCTGGCCAGTGGGCCATACTTTCCAAACTCTTTACACAGCATCTCCTCCGTCATCTACAAAGCCATCATACAGAAACAAGAACTCAATATTTTATGTAATAACATAAATATTAAATTAAAAAAGCATTACTCCAAATTTGAAGACAGTTATGTTTAAAGCGATGTACACAACAGAGACTATGAGCTAGATTTAATAATACAGGAAACAGAAGAAACACATGATATGCTATGCAACTCAATACTACGAATATACAAACAGCTAACACAGTTTATATCATTGCTTGTGATATTTTTGACCCTCATAATAATAATAATAATAATCACAGCAAACCTTGGGATTGATGCAGCCAATGTAGAGGTTAGTAGTGGTTGGCACTGTTGGGTCATCATCAAATACTACCCAGGGGGGAAACATAAGCATGTTAAATCATGAACATGTCAATACATTAAACATCAATAACAAATATCAAACATTTTTATCAGCCAACAGAAATTAGCATTTCGGGCCACAATGAACAACCCTACTTGGAAAAAAGCCCTTTTCCAAAGCATTTATGTCTACTTAACCATGTCCTCCACTGGGAAAACAGTTCAACACATCTTTTTGTTGATTTTCCAAACTACAGTATGTATGTAAGAAATTCTCCTCAGTTTGGGTTTCCTTGCGTGTGTATGTATGTCTCACTTGACCGACGTGTCAGTGGTAGATCAACATCCGGATACAACCCTCCTGGATCATTCTTCTTCCTTTTGTAGCGCTCTTCTCTCTCCTCCTGTATTCTGTGGTAGAGATGGACATTTCTTTAGTTTTACTTCTTTAGCAAGTAACCAATACAACAAGAAGCTTTTATACCCCACCAATTAGCAATGCCTGAACAATCACAGACTTGCATTAACCCACAATTAGCTGACAACCACTCAAGCTAGACCCACAAGAGTGGCTGTGTGAGATGTTTAAAGCTGAACTATGTAACCGTTATAATCTGGTGTGTGTCCTGCTGCAAGTTGCAATGCCCAGTGGCTTGTTGTAAAATAAGAAAGACAGCAGCATCAGGAGTTTTTTGGATCACGTCATACGTGCTTACACACTGACATCACCAACACAAGCTCAAAAAGAAGGTCTGTCTCCATGTTTAGGTCTCAAACCCAAAGCAGTAGTCATACAATCAAATGCTGTTATGACTGATCAAATAAATAATAAGCGCTGACCGATTTGGACTGAATTTTGAATAGAACATGGCACATCGAACACAAGTTAAAAGGAGCATATTTTGGTTTTTGGGCTCTTTTTTGGAGTCGTACTGGTCTCGTTGGGTTTATAGGGATGTTGTTCTGCTTATGTATTATCTGACATTGTCTGACCGGCTGACATTTATATTTATAAAAAAAAAAAAAAAAATACAGTTAGAAACAAAAACAGATAAAAATATAACCTAGCAATAAAACTTGTAAACCATAACACTCTTCTTTAAATGTTTTTTTTTTTTTTTTTTTTTAAAGTGTGTCATCCAGTGTCAGGAAACAAAAAGAAAGTCTATTCATTGTCGCTACTTAACAGCTCATGGTAACTTATGGCTTATAGCAATGGCAATATGACCAGCAGACACTCACTGCTTTAGCTCCTCTTTAAACAGCTCCAGGTTACTCTTCTTCTTCTCTTCTGTCTTCTTTTTAACCACCTGTGAGACACAACAAGCTCAACGCACTGACGGAAGTAATATCTTAAGATGCCATGTTGCCTGTAGCTGATACATCATAGTTATTACGAGAAAGACACATTTGCTGATTACTCACAGTTTTCTTAAGCTCTGCAGACTGCGCTGGGGACACATTCTGAGGGACGGGAGTGAATTTAGAAGCAGGTCTGTAGAGTTTGTTCTTCTTCACCTCTGCTGCCTCTTCCTCTGTAGGCCAGAGACGAGAATAGACAACTTGAAAGAGCGAGCTTTAAGCACTACAACAAAGCAGGACAGATTAGTCCACAAATAGTTACATCGTCTTATTACGAGCAGGTATTTCACCTTTAGTGGCATTCACTATCCCCCCTCGTACAAAAGTCTTCACTCCGCTCTTCTCACTGCCATCAAAGGACGCCAAGAACTCCTCAAAGACCTCCGCGGCCTTTTCCTCTTCCTGCAAACAAGGCTTTTTTTAAGCTTATAGGTGGAAAACTTGAAGTCTACAGATGTAACAAAACACTGCAGAGCCAAAAAAAAAAACAAGAGAAATTCCCTGTATATCTCGCTACTTGCCAGTAAAGACTCTGAATCATTTGTGCAGTGGTCCTACTAAATCAGACCACTTTGTGTAGTCTAGGTCACCAGATAATGCATGAACAAAGCACCTTTTTCTTAATCTCCTCTTGCTCTCTCTTCGTAAGTACCCTCTTCACTCCCGTAGACTTCCCTTTTTTGTCTGCCATATTGACTGCAAGTGAAAAGGACAACATTGTCAGCAGACTTTCTTGGAGAAATGTGTTATCAAAACAACCGTTAACTTCACATCAACTCCTGACAGCTACAGGGTGAGCAACGGGACAATATTTTATTATTTTACTGGCACATATACTAAGTATATCGCGGAGACTTTCAGCGCTGTGGTTTCAATTCGAAAGAAATGGAAATTTATCATGCATACATACATACATACATATATGCATTTACACACACATATCTACATACACACGCATGCACATATACACACACCCACTTTTATACACACACCACACACAAATACATATACATACACACACATACATATATACATACATGCATGCATATACCCACACATATCTACATAAACACACACACAAACATATACACAAATACACCCCACACACATATTTATACATACACACACATATATACATACAGGCATGCATATACACACACATATATACATACATACGCACACATACATATATACATACACACACATGCATATGCACACACACACACAGATACATATATACATATATGCATGCATATACACAAACATATATACAAATACACTCCACACACATAATTATTCAAATACACACATACATATATACATACATGCATATACCCACATACACACACAAATACATATATACATACACACACACACACAAATACATATATACATACACACACATGCATGCATGCACACACAGATACATATATACATATATGCATGCATATACATACAAACACATACATATATACACATCTTCCCACAGTGTAAACAGCAGCTGCTGCGTTCAAATGGTGTAGACAAATAAACCTTAGTAAAACGTAAATGTATGTTTTGATGGATGTTTTTTGTTTGGACAACAACGAGATACATACAATTCAATACATAAAACATACACACCAAATCCTCAATCGACTTCAGCAAACCTCATTACTGTACCTTCCAGCCCGTTGTGAGTTAGTTAGTTTTTAGCTTTAGTGGTTATTAGTTACTGTTAATACACAAAGCCGGATTCCTAGTTTGCTGTATCTGAATGTTCCGCTCCGTCTTAAACTGTGCGGCGGTTGCTGCTTCACTGTTTAAGGTGGAAAGAAAAATTCCACTCAAAAGCTGGTAAATAAGAAGTGAACTTCAGGCTCGATCAGTTAAAACGCATAACTGATCATAATAAGCGAGAGTGAGGACAGGGTGTGAGAACTATCAAGCAGGTCTCGATTTACGTCCAAGTTATGAAGTTTATTAGCTAATGAATCCAGTTTTAACAAATAGGTGCCGAGCTAACAGGCTAACGCTACCCAGTCATTACCAGCGTCCTGCAGCACCAGCGGACTTCTAGCTGACACCTTCAGTACAGGAGTCACAGGTCTGCAAGCAAAACCAGCACATGCTGCTGCCATGTACAAGAAAACGTACTTAATATCCAACACTTACATAGCTGCTCCCATTAGATAACAAACAGAACCGTGCGTTTATTATTAATCCGCCATGATGGATTTTCCAAATATGGAAATAGCGGAAACGTGACGTCACGCCACAACGCACCAATCGAGCGTTGAGTTTTTGGTAAAGGAAGTTACATCACTCTGACTCTTTTTAAGGTGGACCGGGATGTTTTCTTACAAACCAATAACGCCAAACGCGTTGGGTTTTGGGCAAGAACCGTCTTCACAAGTTACCTTGCAAGAACAAACACGAGCCTGGAGTTGGCTTCTTATCCGCCCGCTTCTTGTTCGATTTTTCGGTCCACCTTAAAAAGGTGCAATAACAACATTCCGCCGGTTGGTGGCGATATTGGACCGAGTCGCACAATCAAGACGAGCAATAGTGAGAGTGATGGCACGTCACAGCAAAAAAAAAATCTTGAGTCCTGCTATTGCGCAATACGCTAAGCTGACGTCACCAGCGTTACAGTTTTTTCCAATTGCTAACACACTAAAATGACATGCATAGCACAATTATTTAAACTGACACACAGAGAGCAAAACCTCTTCTCAAAACCTCTTCTCAAGTCTCCAAAACAATTTTGCTATTTAAAATGGCTCTTTTTAAACACACTGCACGCGGTTCTCTGCATAACACACAACAATCTGACATGAATTAACATGTTTGCCATATCAAAACACTGCCATCCAAATTCACACTACGTGACCTAATTGGCAAATATATGTGCCACTAGGCCGAACACCTCAATGGTTAATGGTTACAACTCCAGTCAGGAAGTAAGCTCTATAAAAACACCACAGGTGAGCACCTTTTTTACAACAACAATGTTGTTGTTGCAGAGAGAGGAAGAGGGAACTGTTTTAATGTCGTCCGGACATTTAGACCGGAGAACATGTGTGTAACCAAAATTTCTGTAGTACACCCCATTTCATAGTGTATCAGTTGGGTGACCCCTGTTTGCTTTTTCAATGGCTGATGTCATACACTGACTGTACAAGTTTCCTGTATATTTACTCTACTGTGGGGGGAATATCTTTTGGCTGCATTGTCCAAGCCTTATATTTTAGTTTTTTCTGTTTACTGAGAGATACAACCATGGTGGCAGAAGGGGCAAAATGTTCACCAGGATACAGAAAGCTGCCACTGTAAACTAATATATTTTTTTCTACACATTTTATCTGTAATTTTCTTTTTCAGTTTGCTTTTTGAGGGCATATTTTTGTTCACTCCAATGTAAATATATCTGCTGGGCATATGTTGCACTGACTTGTTTGTTGAAAAATAAAAAAATAACAGCAGTATGTGCGTGTGTCTGCAAATATTTCTGTGAATGTGAACAATCTGGACTGTTTTAGTAGTATGGCAGAGCTTGCTAAAGATTGCTTTTCATTATGCCCAACAGTGTGTAGTTGGTTGGACAAAAATCTGGTAATATGAATGAAATGTGTGCCAGTTGGCGCAAAAGTTTGATTTTGATAATTCTGTATGTAGTTTGGGTTGCAGTGCTTCATTTTGCAGGATATATGAGGTATTTTGCAGTTTGGGTGTGTGGTTTTGTCAACTGTGATAAGTATTTTGAAAGAAACAGCCTAGTTTACAAAATTGTGTTTTAGCCATTGGAAAAAACTGTAATAGACCAGTTAATAGCTGGTGAATGTAGAGAATTAAACTGGAAATTTGATGTGACTAATGTTCATCATTGATGGCAGCAGTAATTTTGTTTCAATATTTATGAACAACAGCAACTGTTGTTTAAAGCCTAGATTTATAAATGAGGATAAATGGAGTGATCAAATATGATGATGTTGGGACAACGTAAAAAGCACCAACTTTTAACACCGTTTTGTTACGTTGCCTAAACATAATCATGTTATATAACATTAATTGGAGTTCCATTCAGATACAATAGAACTTATGAAGGATTCTAGGAAGTTGTGACAACGTACCAGCAATGTAGCCACAACGTTGTCAGATAACATTCTTGAAACTTTTTGAGAAATTACATTTGGACACTGTTTGAAAACCGTTAGGTTGTCACAATGTTGTCACAACTTAACTGTGTTTGCAGGAGAGTACCTGCACTGTTACACATCCTTAGTAACGTCAGTTTCTCACTTTGTTTTATATCTTTATATATATATATATATATATATATATATATATATATATATATATATATATATATATATATATATATATATATGTGTGTGTGTGTGTGTGTGTGTGTGTGTGTGTGTGTGTGTGTGGATACGAGCCATACATGATACCTTGGCCAGAACCTGGTAGTTCTTTGTGCAGATGTGGCGCTGTGGCTTAGTTGGTCAAAGTGCCTGTCTAGTGAACAGGAGATCCTGGGTTCAAATTCCAGCGGTGCCTTTGACATCACTTAAAGGATTTTCAGGCTGTTGGCAGATAAAAAGATAGCAGACTGATACTTTAACCGAATGTTGTTTTTCTTTGCTCTGTGGCTTTAGTCCTTTATTTCACATGGCATGCCATGAATTTCATGGATGTATCACAGGATCTGCTGCATCTGTGTATTTTGTCAGCCGTTTGTTTGCCAATTACTCAAGCTTGCCTTCGGTTTCGTTTTACACTGGTCTAGTGAGTAGAAAATCCTAGGTTGAACGTACAGCCACAATGTAAGTGTGGATACGAGCCATACATGATACCTTGGCCGGAGCCTGGTTGCTCTTTGGGCAGATGTGGCGCTGTGGCTTAGTTGCTCAAAGCGCCTGTCTAGTAAACAGGAGATCCTGGGTTCGAATCCCAGCAGTGCCTTCTTCTGGCATGCAAAATTTTCAGAAGTCTAGCTTCCAAACAAAGACTTTATCATGAGCCCTTGCACAACCTCAGGGCTCTGTAGTGCAATGGATAGCGCATTAGACTTCTAGATGTAGGTTTGAAGCCATTCAAAGGTTGTGTTTTCAAGTCCCACCTGAGTCATGAGTTTTCTCAGTGCAAAACAGATGAGTACGATGCAGTTTTTGAGCCTTGCTGATCGTAAGCCAAGCACGTTTGGAGGCAAGGACACGCAAGCTTGTATCGAGGTCGTGCTCCCTGCCTGTTTCGTTTTTTCAAAATTTCAGATAGCACCTCAGTGAAAAATTCATGTGTAAGTGTTTACAATGACCGTTTACAATATAAAGTCACATAATGATAAGCTACTGATGTACATCCTTTGGTACAAGTTGTTTGTTCTACGTCTTTCTATCTGAGAAAAGAGGGCTGACCTAGAAACTAGTCAGTGTTCACCTCTGTACTTTATTGGGGATTAAGGATATAAAGTTCTCGCTCTGGGCAAGAAGTGTCACAAAGGCCTCCATCGGTTTGTGAGGAGAGATGTGCAGCTTTGGTGCCGTGGCTTAGTTGGTCAAAGTGCCTGTCTAGTAAACAGGAGATCCTGGGTTAGAATCCCAGCGGTGCCTTTGACGTCTCTTAAAGGATTTTCAGGCTGTTGGCAGGTAAACAGATAGCAGACTGATACCTTAACCGAATGTTGCTTTTATTTGCTCTGTGGCTTTAGTCCTTTATTTCACATGGCGTGCCATGAATTTCATGGATGTATCACAGGATCTGCTGCATCTGTGTATTTTGTCAGCCGTTTGTTTGCCAATTACTCAAGCTTGCCTTCGGTTTCGTTTTACACTGGTCTAGTGAGTAGAAAATCCTAGGTTGGACTTACAGCCACAATGTAAGTGTGGATACGAGCCATACATGACACCTTGGCCAGAGCCTGGTTGCCCTTCGGGCAGATGTGGCGCTGTGGCTTAGTTGGTCAAAGCGCCTGTCTAGTAAACAGGAGATCCTGGGTTCGAATCCCAGCAGTGCCTTCTATTTGGCATGCAAAATTTTCAGATTCCTTGCTTCCAAACAAAGACTTTATCATGAGCCCCTGTTCATCCTCAAGGCTCTGTGGCACAATGGATAGCGCATTGGACTTCTAGATGTAGGTTTGAAGCCATTCAAAGGTTGTGGGTTCGAGTCCCACCAGAGTCGTCAGTTTTCTCAGCGCAAAACAGATGAGTACCATGCGGTTTTTGAGCCTTGCTGATCGCAAGCCAAGCACGTTTGGAGGCAAGGACACGCAAGCTTGTATCGAGGTCGTGCTCCCTGTCTGTTTCTTTTTTTCAAAATTTCAGATACCACCTCAGTGAAAAATTCATGTGTAAGTGTTTACAATGACCGTTTACAATATAAAGTCACATAATGATAAGCTACTGATGTACATCCTTTGGGTACAAGTTGTTTGTTCTACGTCTTTCTATCTGAGAAAAGAGGGCTGACCTAGAAACTAGTCAGTGTTCACCTCTGTACTTTATTGGGGATTAAGGATATAAAGTTCTCGCTCTGGGCAAGAAGTGCCACAAAGGCCTCCATCGGTTTGTGAGGAGAGATGTGCAGCTTTGGCGCCGTGGCTTAGTTGGTCAAAGTGCCTGTCTAGTAAACAGGAGATCCTGGGTTTGAATCCCAGCGGTGCCGTTGACAAAATTTTCAGATTCCTTGCCTCCAAATGAAGACTTTATCATGAGCCCCTGCTCACCTTCAAGGCTCTGTGGTGCAATGGATAGCGCATTGGACTTCTACATGTAGGTTTGAGGCCATTCAAAGGTTGTGGGTTCGAGTCCCACCAGAGTCGTCAGTTTCCTCAGCGCAAAACAGATGAGTACCATGCGGTTTTTGAGCCTTGCTGATCGCAAGCCAAGCACGTTTGGAGGCAAGGACACGCAAGCTTGTATCGAGGTCGTGCTCCCTGTCTGTTTCTTTTTTTCAAAATTTCAGATACCACCACAGTGAAAAATTCATGTGTAAGTGTTTACAATGACCGTTTACAATATAAAGTCACATAATGATAAGCTACTGATGTACATCCTTTGGGTACAAGTTGTTTGTTCTACGTCTTTCTATCTGAGAAAAGAGGGCTGACCTAGAAACTAGTCAGTGTTCACCTCTGTACTTTATTGGGGATTAAGGATATAAAGTTCTCGCTCTGGGCAAGAAGTGTCACAAAGGCCTCCATCGGTTTGTGAGGAGAGATGTGCAGCTTTGGCGCCGTGGCTTAGTTGGTCAAAGTGCCTGTCTAGTAAACAGGAGAGCCTGGGCTCGAATCCCAGCGGTGCCTTTGACATCTCTTAAAGGATTTTCAGGCTGTTGGCAGGTAAAAAGATAGCAGACTGATACCTTAACCGAATGTTGCTTTTATTTGCTCTGTGGCTTTAGTCCTTTATTTCACATGGCGTGCCATGAATTTCATGGATGTATCACAGGATCTGCTGCATCTGTGTATTTTGTCAGCCGTTTGTTTGCCAATTACTCAAGCTTGCCTTCGGTTTCGTTTTACACTGGTCTAGTGAGTAGAAAATCCTAGGTTGGACTTACAGCCACAATGTAAGTGTGGATACGAGCCATACATGATACCTTGGCCAGAGCCTGGTTGTCCTTTGGGCAGATGTGGCGCTGTGGCTTAGTTGGTCAAAGCGCCTGTCTAGTAAACAGGAGATCCTGGGTTCGAATCCCAGCAGTGCCTTCTTTTTGGCATACAAAATTTTCAGATTCCTTGCCTCCAAACGAAGACTTTATCATGAGCCCCTGCTCATCCTCAAGGCTCTGTGGCGCAATGGATAGCGCATTGGACTTCTAGATGTTGGTTTGAGGCAATTCAAAGGTTGTGGGTTCGAGTCCCACCAGAGTCGTCAGTTTTCTCAGCGCAAAACAGATGAGTACCATGCGGTTTTTGAGCCTTGCTGATCGCAAGCCAAGCACGTTTGGAGGCAAGGACACGCAAGCTTGTATCGAGGTCGTGCTCCCTGTCTGTTTCGTTTTTTCAAAATTTCAGATAGCACCTCAGTGAAAAATTCATGTGTAAGTGTTTACAATGACCGTTTACAATATAAAGTCACATAATGATAAGCTACTGATGTACATCCTTTGGGTACAAGTTGTTTGTTCTACGTCTTTCTATCTGAGAAAAGAGGGCTGACCTAGAAACTAGTCAGTGTTCACCTCTGTACTTTATTGGGGATTAAGGATATAAAGTTCTCGCTCTGGGCAAGAAGTGTCACAAAGGCCTCCATCGGTTTGTGAAGGAGAATGTGCAGCTTTGGCGCCGTGGCTTAGTTGGTCAAAGTGCCTGTCTAGTAAACAGGAGATCCTGGGTTTGAATCCCAGCGGTGCCTTTGACATCTCTTAAAGGATTTTCAGGCTGTTGGCAGGTAAAAAGATAGCAGACTGATACCTTAACCGAATGTTGCTTTTATTTGCTCTGTGGCTTTAGTCCTTTATTTCACATGGCGTGCCATGAATTTCATGGATGTATCACAGGATCTGCTGCATCTGTGTATTTTGTCAGCCGTTTGTTTGCCAATTACTCAAGCTTGCCTTCGGTTTCGTTTTACACTGGTCTAGTGAGTAGAAAATCCTAGGTTGGACTTACAGCCACAATGTAAGTGTGGATACGAGCCATACATGACACCTTGGCCAGAGCCTGGTTGCCCTTTGGGCAGATGTGGCGCTGTGGCTTAGTTGGTCAAAGCGCCTGTCTAGTAAACAGGAGATCCTGGGTTTGAATCCCAGCAGTGCCTTCTTTTGGCATGCAAAATTTTCAGATTCCTTGCCTCCAAACGAAGACTTTATCATGAGCCCCTGCTCACCCTCAAGGCTCTGTGGCGCAATGGATAGCGCATTGGACTTCTAGATGTAGGTTTGAGGCCATTCAAAGGTTGTGGGTTCGAGTCCCACCAGAGTCGTCAGTTTTCTCAGCGCAAAACAGATGAGTACCATGCGGTTTTTGAGCCTTGCTGATCGCAAGCCAAGCACGTTTGGAGGCAAGGACACGCAAGCTTGTATCGAGGTCGTGCTCCCTGTCTGTTTCGTTTTTTTCAAAATTTCAGATAGCACCTCAGTGAAAAATTCATGTGTAAGTGTTTACAATGACCGTTTACAATATAAAGTCACATAATGATAAGCTACTGATGTACATCCTTTGGGTACAAGTTGTTTGTTCTACGTCTTTCTATCTGAGAAAAGAGGGCTGACCTAGAAACTAGTCAGTGTTCACCTCTGTACTTTATTGGGGATTAAGGATATAAAGTTCTCGCTCTGGGCAAGAAGTGCCACAAAGGCCTCCATCGGTTTGTGAGGAGAGATGTGCAGCTTTGGCGCCGTGGCTTAGTTGGTCAAAGTGCCTGTCTAGTAAACAGGAGATCCTGGGTTTGAATCCCAGCGGTGCCTTTGACATCTCTTAAAGGATTTTCAGGCTGTTGGCAGGTAAAAAGATAGCAGACTGATACCTTAACCGAATGTTGCTTTTATTTGCTCTGTGGCTTTAGTCCTTTATTTCACATGGCGTGCCATGAATTTCATGGATGTATCACAGGATCTGCTGCATCTGTGTATTTTGTCAGCCGTTTGTTTGCCAATTACTCAAGCTTGCCTTCGGTTTCGTTTTACACTGGTCTAGTGAGTAGAAAATCCTAGGTTGGACTTACAGCCACAATGTAAGTGTGGATACGAGCCATACATGACACCTTGGCCAGAGCCTGGTTGCCCTTTGGGCAGATGTGGCGCTGTGGCTTAGTTGGTCAAAGCGCCTGTCTAGTAAACAGGAGATCCTGGGTTCGAATCCCAGCAGTGCCTTCTTTTGGCATACAAAATTTTCAGATTCCTTGCCTCCAAACGAAGACTTTATCATGAGCCCCTGCTCACCCTCAAGGCTCTGTGGCGCAATGGATAGCGCATTGGACTTCTAGATGTAGGTTTGAGGCCATTCAAAGGTTGTGGGTTCGAGTCCCACCAGAGTCGTCAGTTTTCTCAGCGCAAAACAGATGAGTACCATGCGGTTTTTGAGCCTTGCTGATCGCAAGCCAAGCACGTTTGGAGGCAAGGACACGCAAGCTTGTATCGAGGTCGTGCTCCCTGTCTGTTTCGTTTTTTCAAAATTTCAGATAGCACCTCAGTGAAAAATTCATGTGTAAGTGTTTACAATGACCGTTTACAATATAAAGTCACACAATGATAAGCTACTGATGTACATCCTTTGGGTACAAGTTGTTTGTTCTACGTCTTTCTATCTGAGAAAAGAGGGCTGACCTAGAAACTAGTCAGTGTTCACCTCTGTACTTTATTGGGGATTAAGGATATAAAGTTCTCGCTCTGGGCAAGAAGTGTCACAAAGGCCTCCATCGGTTTGTGAGGAAAGATGTGCAGCTTTGGCGCAGTGGCTTAGTTGGTCAAAGTGCCTGTCTAGTAAACAGGAGATCCTGGGTTCAAATCCCAGCAGTGCCTTCTTTTTGGCATACAAAATTTTCAGATTCCTTGCTTCCAAAAGAAGACTTTATCATGAGCCCCTGCTCCACCTCAAGGCTCTGTGGCGCAATGGATAGCGCATTGGACTTCTAGTTGTAGGTTTGAGACAATTCAAAGGTTGTGGGTTCGAGTCCCACCAGAGTCGTCAGTTTTCTCAGCGCAAAACAGATGAGTACCATGCGGTTTTTGAGCCTTGCTGATCGCAAGCCAAGCACGTTTGGAGGCAAGGACACGCAAGCTTGTATCGAGGTCGTGCTCCTGTCTGTTTCGTTTTTTCAAAATTTCAGATAGCACCTCAGTGAAAAATTCATGTGTAAGTGTTTACAATGACCGTTTACAATATAAAGTCACATAATGATAAGCTACTGATGTACATCCTTTGGGTACAAGTTGTTTGTTCTACGTCTTTCTATCTGAGAAAAGAGGGCTGACCTAGAAACTAGTCAGTGTTCACCTCTGTACTTTATTGGGGATTAAGGATATAAAGTTCTCGCTCTGGGCAAGAAGTGTCACAAAGGCCTCCATCGGTTTGTGAGGACAGATGTGCAGCTTTGGCGCCGTGGCTTAGATGGTCAAAGTGCCTGTCTAGTAAACAGGAGATCCTGGGTTTGAATCCCAGCGGTGCCTTTGACATCTCTTAAAGGATTTTCAGGCTGTTGGCAGGTAAAAAGATAGCAGACTGATACCTTAACCGAATGTTGCTTTTATTTGCTCTGTGGCTTTAGTCCTTTATTTCACATGGCGTGCCATGAATTTCATGGATGTATCACAGGATCTGCTGCATCTGTGTATTTTGTCAGCCGTTTGTTTGCCAATTACTCAAGCTTGCCTTCGGTTTCGTTTTACACTGGTCTAGTGAGTAGAAAATCCTAGGTTGGGACTTACAGCCACAATGTAAGTGTGGATACGAGCCATACATGACACCTTGGCCAGAGCCTGGTTGCCCTTTGGGCAGATGTGGCGCTGTGGCTTAGTTGGTCAAAGCGCCTGTCTAGTAAACAGGAGATCCTGGGTTCAAATCCCAGCAGTGCCTTCTTTTGGCATACAAAATTTTCAGATTCCTTGCTTCCAAACGAAGACTTTATCATGAGCCCCTGCTCATCCTCAAGGCTCTGTGGCGCAATGGATAGCGCATTGGACTTCTAGATGTTGGTTTGAGGCAATTCAAAGGTTGTGGGTTCGAGTCCCACCAGAGTCATCAGTTTTCTCAGCGCAAAACAGATGAGTACCATGCGGTTTTTGAGCCTTGCTGATCGCAAGCCAAGCACGTTTGGAGGCAAGGACACGCAAGCTTGTATCGAGGTCGTGCTCCTGTCTGTTTCGTTTTTTCACAATTTCAGATAGCACCTCAGTGAAAAATTCATGTGTAAGTGTTTACAATGACCGTTTACAATATAAAGTCACATAATGATAAGCTACTGATGTATATCCTTTGGGTACAAGTTGTTTGTTCTACGTCTTTCTATCTGAGAAAAGAGGGCTGACCTAGAAACTAGTCAGTGTTCACCTCTGTACTTTATTGGGGATTAAGGATATAAAGTTCTCGCTCTGGGCAAGAAGTGTCACAAAGGCCTCCATCGGTTTGTGAGGAGAAATGTGCAGCTTTGGCACCGTGGCTTAGTTGGTCAAAGTGCCTGTCTAGTAAACAGGAGATCCTGGGTTTGAATCCCAGCGATGCCTTTGACATCTCTTAAAGGATTTTCAGGTTGTTGGCAGGTAAAAAGATAGGAGACTGATACCTTAACCGAATGTTGCTTTTATTTGCTCTGTGGCTTTAGTCCTTTATTTCACATGGCGTGCCATGAATTTCATGGATGTATCACAGGATCTGCTGCATCTGTGTATTTTGTCAGCCGTTTGTTTGCCAATTACTCAAGCTTGCCTTCGGTTTCGTTTTACACTGGTCTAGTGAGTAGAAAATCCTAGGTTGGACTTACAGCCACAATGTAAGTGTAGATACGAGCCATACATGACACCTTGGCCAGAGCCTGGTTGCCCTTGGGGCAGATGTGGCGCTGTGGCTTAGTTGGTCAAAGCACCTGTCTAGTAAATGGGAGATCCTGGGTTCAAATCCCAGCAGTGCCTTCTTTTGGCATACAAAATTTTCAGATTCCTTGCCTCCAAACGAAGACTTTATCATGAGCCCCTGCTCTGCCTCAAGGCTCTGTGGTGCAATGGATAGCGCATTGGACTTCTAGATGTAGGTTTGAGGCCCTTCAAAGGTTGTGGGTTTGAGTCCCACCAGAGTCGTCAGTTTTCTCAGCGCAAAACAGATGAGTACCATGCGGTTTTTGAGCCTTGCTGATCGCAAGCCAAGCACGTTTGGAGGCAAGGACACGCAAGCTGGTATCGAGGTCGTGCTCCCTGTCTGTTTCGTTTTTTCAAAATTTCAGATAGCACCTCAGTGAAAAATTCATGTGTAAGTGTTTACAATGACCGTTTACAATATAAAGTCACATAATGATAAGCTACTGATGTACATCCTTTGGGTACAAGTTGTTTGTTCTACGTCTTTCTATCTGAGAAAAGAGGGCTGACCTAGAAACTAGTCAGTGTTCACCTCTGTACTTTATTGGGGATTAAGGATATAAAGTTCTCGCTCTGGGCAAGAAGTGGCACAAAGGCCTCCATCGGTTTGTGAGGAAAGATGTGCAGCTTTGGCGCAGTGGCTTAGTTGGTCAAAGTGCCTGTCTAGTAAACAGGAGAGCCTGGGTTTGAATCCCAGCGGTGCCTTTGACATCTCATAAAGGATTTTCAGGCTGTTGGCAGGTAAAAAGATAGCAGACTGATACCTTAACCGAAGGTTGCTTTTATTTGCTCTGTGGCTTTAGTCCTTTATTTCACATGGCGTGCCATGAATTTCATGGATGTATCACAGGATCTGCTGCATCTGTGTATTTTGTCAGCCGTTTGTTTGCCAATTACTCAAGCTTGCCTTCGGTTTCGTTTTACACTGGTCTAGTGAGTAGAAAATCCTAGGTTGGACTTACAGCCACAATGTAAGTGTGGATACGAGCCATACATGACACCTTGGCCAGAGCTTGGTTGCCCTTTGGGCGGGTGTGGCGCTGTGGCTTAGTTGGTCAAAGCGCCTGTCTAATAAACAGGAGATCCTGGGTTCAAATCCCAGCAGTGCCATCTTTTTGGCATACAAAATTTTCTGATTCCTTGCTTCCAAACGAAGACTTTATCATGAGCCCCTGCTCATCCTCAAGGTTCTGTGGTGCAATGGATAGCGCATTGGACTTCTAGATGTTGGTTTGAGGCCATTCAAAGGTTGTGGGTTCGAGTCCCACCAGAGTCATCAATTTTCTCAGCGCAAAACAGATGAGTACCATGCGGTTTTTGAGCCTTGCTGATCGCAAGCCAAGCACGTTTGGAGGCAAGGACACGCAAGCTGGTATCGAGGTCGTGCTCCCTGTCTGTTTCATTTTTTCAAAATTTCAGATAGCACCTCAGTGAAAAATTCATGTGTAAGTGTTTACAATGACCGTTTACAATATAAAGTCACATAATGATAAGCTACTGATGTACATCCTTTGGGTACAAGTTGTTTGTTCTACGTCTTTCTATCTGAGAAAAGAGGGCTGACCTAGAAACTAGTCAGTGTTCACCTCTGTACTTTATTGGGGATTAAGGATATAAAGTTCTCGCTCTGGGCAAGAAGTGTCACAAAGGCCTCCATCGGTTTGTGAGGAGAATGTGCAGCTTTGGCACCGTGGCTTAGTTGGTCAAAGTGCCTGTCTAGTAAACAGGAGATCCTGGGTTTGAATCCCAGCGATGCCTTTGACATCTCTTAAAGGATTTTCAGGTTGTTGGCAGGTAAAAAGATAGGAGACTGATACCTTAACCGAATGTTGCTTTTATTTGCTCTGTGGCTTTAGTCCTTTATTTCACATGGCGTGCCATGAATTTCATGGATGTATCACAGGATCTGCTGCATCTGTGTATTTTGTCAGCCGTTTGTTTGCCAATTACTCAAGCTTGCCTTCGGTTTCGTTTTACACTGGTCTAGTGAGTAGAAAATCCTAGGTTGGACTTACAGCCACAATGTAAGTGTAGATACGAGCCATACATGACACCTTGGCCAGAGCCTGGTTGCCCTTGGGGCACATGTGGCGCTGTGGCTTAGTTGGTCAAAGCGCCTGTCTAGTAAACAGGAGATCCTGGGTTCAAATCCCAGCAGTGCCTTCTTTTTGGCATACAAAATTTTCAGATTCCTTGCTTCCAAACGAAGACTTTATCATGAGCCCCTGCTCTGCCTCAAGGCTCTGTGGCGCAATGGATAGCGCATTGGACTTCTAGATGTAGGTTTGAGGCAATTCAAAGGTTGTGGGTTCGAGTCCCACCAGAGTAGTCAGTTTTCTCAACGCAAAACAGATGAGTACCATGCGGTTTTTGAGCCTTGCTGATCGCAAGCCAAGCACGTTTGGAGGCAAGGACACGCAAGCTTGTATCGAGGTCGTGCTTCCTGTCTGTTTCGTTTTTTCACAATTTCAGATAGCACCTCAGTGAAAAATTCATGTGTAAGTGTTTACAATGACCGTTTACAATATAAAGTCACATAATGATAAGCTACTGATGTACATCCTTTGGTAACAAGTTGTTTGTTCTACGTCTTTCTATCTGAGAAAAGAGGGCTGACCTAGAAACTAGTCAGTGTTCACCTCTGTACTTTTTTGGGGATTAAGGATATAAAGTTCTCGCTCTGGGCAAGAAGTGTCACAAAGGCCTCCATCGGTTTGTGAGGAGAAATGTGCAGCTTTGGCACCGTGGCTTAGATGGTCAAAGTGCCTGTCTAGTAAACAGGAGATCCTGGGTTTGAATCCCAGCGGTGCCTTTGACATCTCTTAAAGGATTTTCAGGTTGTTGGCAGGTAAAAAGATAGCAGACTGATACCTTAACCGAATGTTGCTTTTATTTGCTCTGTGGCTTTAGTCCTTTATTTCACATGGCGTGCCATGAATTTCATGGATGTATCACAGGATCTGCTGCATCTGTGTATTTTGTCAGCCGTTTGTTTGCCAATTACTCAAGCTTGCCTTCGGTTTCGTTTTATACTGGTCTAGTGAGTAGAAAATCCTAGGTTGGACTTACAGCCACAATGTAAGTGTGGATACGAGCCATACATGACACCTTGGCCAGAGCCTGGTTGCCCTTTGGGCAGATGTGGCGCTGTGGCTTAGTTGGTCAAAGCGCCTGTCTAGTAAACAGGAGATCCTGGGTTCAAATCCCAGCAGTGCCTTCTTTTTGGCATACAAAATTTTCAGATTCCTTGCTTCCAAACGAAGACTTTATCATGAGCCCCTGCTCATCCTCAAGGCTCTGTGGCGCAATGGATAGCGCATTGGACTTCTAGTTGTAGTTTTGAGGCCATTCAAAGGTTGTGGGTTCGAGTCCCACCAGAGTCGTCAATTTTCTCAGCGCAAAACAGATGAGTACCATGCGGTTTTTGAGCCTTGCTGATCGCAAGCCAAGCACGTTTGGAGGCAAGGACACGCAAGCTGGTATCGAGCTCGTGCTCCCTGTCTGTTTCGTTTTTTCAAAATTTCAGATAGCACCTCAGTGAAAAATTCATGTGTAAGTGTTTACAATGACCGTTTACAATATAAAGTCACATAATGATAAGCTACTGATGTATATCCTTTGGGTACAAGTTGTTTGTTCTACGTCTTTCTATCTGAGAAAAGAGGGCTGACCTAGAAACTAGTCAGTGTTCACCTCTGTATTTTATTGGGGATTAAGGATATAAAGTTCTCGCTCTGGGCAAGAAGTGTCACAAAGGCCTCCATCGGTTTGTGAGGAGAAATGTGCAGCTTTGGCACCGTGGCTTAGTTGGTCAAAGTGCCTGTCTAGTAAACAGGAGATCCTGGGTTTGAATCCCAGCGGTGCCTTTCATGTCTCTTAAAGGATTTTCAGGCTGTTGGCAGGTAAAAAGATAGCAGACTGATACCTTAACCGAAGGTTGCTTTTATTTGCTCTGTGGCTTTAGTCCTTTATTTCACATGGCGTGCCATGAATTTCATGGATGTATCACAGGATCTGCTGCATCTGTGTATTTTGTCAGCCGTTTGTTTGCCAATTACTCAAGCTTGCCTTCGGTTTCGTTTTACACTGGTCTAGTGAGTAGAAAATCCTAGGTTGGACTTACAGCCACAATGTAAGTGTGGATACGAGCCATACATGACACCTTGGCCAGAGCCTGGTTGCCCTTTGGGCAGATGTGGCGCTGTGGCTTAGTTGGTCAAAGCGCCTGTCTAGTAAACAGGAGATCCTGGGTTCAAATCCCAGCAGTGCCACCTTTTTGGCATACAAAATTTTCTGATTCCTTGCTTCCAAACGAAGACTTTATCATGAGCCCCTGCTCATCCTCAAGGCTCTGTGGCGCAATGGATAGGGCATTGGACTTCTAGATGTTGGTTTGAGGCAATTCAAAGGTTGTGGGTTCGAGTCCCACCAGAGTTGTCAGTTTTCTCAGCGCAAAACAGATGAGTACCATGCGGTTTTTGAGCCTTGCTGATCGCAAGCCAAGCACGTTTGGAGGCAAGGACACGCAAGCTGGTATCGAGCTCGTGCTCCCTGTCTGTTTCGTTTTTTCAAAATTTCAGATAGCACCTCAGTGAAAAATTCATGTGTAAGTGTTTACAATGACCGTTTACAATATAAAGTCACATAATGATAAGCTACTGATGTATATCCTTTGGGTACAAGTTGTTTGTTCTACGTCTTTCTATCTGAGAAAAGAGGGCTGACCTAGAAACTAGTCAGTGTTCACCTCTGTACTTTATTGGGGATTAAGGATATAAAGTTCTCGCTCTGGGCAAGAAGTGTCACAAAGGCCTCCATTGGTTTGTGAGGAGAACTGTGCAGCTTTGGTGCCGTGGCTTAGTTGGTCAAAGTGCCTGTCTAGTAAACAGGAGATCCTGGGTTTGAATCCCAGCGGTGCCTTTGACATCTCTTAAAGGATTTTCAGGCTGTTGGCAGGTAAAAAGATAGCAGACTGATACCTTAACCGAATGTTGCTTTTATTTGCTCTGTGGCTTTAGTCCTTTATTTCACATGGCGTGCCATGAATTTCATGGATGTATCACAGGATCTGCTGCATCTGTGTATTTTGTCAGCCGTTTGTTTGCCAATTACTCAAGCTTGCCTTCGGTTTCGTTTTACACTGGTCTAGTGAGTAGAAAATCCTAGGTTGGACTTACAGCCACAATGTAAGTGTGGATACGAGCCATACATGACACCTTGGCCAGAGCCTGGTTGCCCTTTGGGCAGATGTGGTGCTGTGGCTTAGTTGGTCAAAGCGCCTGTCTAGTAAACAGGAGATCCTGGGTTCGAATCCCAGCAGTGCCTTCTTATTGGCATACAAAATTTTCAGATTCCTTGCTTCCAAACGAAGACTTTATCATGAGCCCCTGCTTGTCCTCAAGGCTCTGTGGTGCAATGGATAGCGCATTGGACTTCTAGATGTAGGTTTGAGGCCATTCAAAGGTTGTGGGTTCGAGTCCCACCTGAGTCGTCAGTTTTCTCAGCGCAAAACAGATGAGTACCATGCGGTTTTTGAGCCTTGCTGATCGCAAGCCAAGCACGTTTGGAGGCAAGGACACGCAAGCTGGTATCGAGGTCATGCTCCCTGTCTGTTTCATTTTTTCAAAATTTCAGATAGCACCTCAGTGAAAAATTCATGTGTAAGTGTTTACAATGACCGTTTACAACATAAAGTCACATAATGATAAGCTACTGATGTACATCCTTTGGGTACAAGTTGTTTGTTCTACGTCTTTCTATCTGAGAAAAGAGGGCTGACCTAGAAACTAGTCAGTGTTCACCTCTGTACTTTATTGGGGATTAAGGATATAAAGTTCTCGCTCTGGGCAAGAAGTGTCACAAAGGCCTCCATCGGTTTGTGAGGAGAGATGTGGAGATTTGGTGCCATGGCTTAGTTGGTCAAAGTGCCTTTCTAGTAAACCGGAGATCCTGGGTTCGAATCCCAGCAGTGCCTTTGACATCTCTTAAAGGATTTTCAGGCTGTTGGCAGGTAAAAAGACAGCAGACTGATACCTTAACTGAGTGTTGCTTTTATTTGCTCTGTGGCTTTAGTCCTTTATTTCACATGGCTTGCCATGAATTTCATGGATGTATCACAAGATCTGCTGCATCTGTGTATTTTGTCAGCCGTTTGTTTGCCAATTACTCAAGCTTGCCTTCGGTTTCGTTTTACACTGGTCTAGTGAGTAGAAAACCCTAGGTTGGACTTGCAGCCACAATGCTTTTATAAGTGTGGCTACGAGCCATACATAATACCTTGGCCTGAGCCTGGTTTTCTTTTGGGAAAACATAGCGCTGTGGCTTCGTTGGTCAAAGCACCTGTTTAGTAAACAGGAGATCTTGGGTTCGAGTCCCTGCTGTGCTTTTGTTTGGTGTGTGAAATTTTCAATTTCTTTCTTCCAAACAAAGACTTTATTATGATCGCCTGCAAATCCTGTGGGCTCTGTGGTGCAATGGATAGTGCTTTGCACTTCTAACTGTAGGTTTGAGGCCATTCAAAGGTTGAGGGTTTGAGTCCCACCAGAGTCATGAGTTTTCTTAGCTTAAAGAAGATGAGTATCCTGTGGGTCTTGAGCCTTGCTAATTGCAATCCAAGCACGTTTGAAGGCAGGGACACACAAGCTTGTATAAATATATGTGTGCTTTGTTTTTCAAATTGTTTACAAATATAAATTTCCTTGCTAAATTTCGTTTGGGATCAACAAAGTATCTATCCATCTATCTATCTATCTAGCCTGAAACTCCTGTGAGTATTTCTATTGTTGACCCCTCATTTTGTCTCATTGTTGCTTTATTCAACTAATTGATGAGGTCAGTACTGCTTTGTGACACAATTGTTATTGCTATTTTTCTTGTTACAGTATCAACTTTACCAGATTAATTAAAAAAATATTTTCACAAGATGTTAACAAGATGTTAAGGTGTGTGTGCATGGTTTGTGTGCAGATCTCCAATCAGTGATATAGTGATGCAACACTGTTCGGCCTGCTGTACATCACATGAAGGTCCCGCTCACTTAATTAAGATATGTCAGGTATGTCTTTGGTGGCACTGTGCTGTCCACAATCTACTCAAGCTACCGGCATTTAATTATAACTATACAGTTATTAATTTTTTTGCTTTCTGCCAGATCTTGTCCCACAGTTTTTGTTATTGACTCCAAATTGTCAAGGTTGATTGTGTGATTTGGGCTTGTATACAGATTTTTGATCTGTTGCATGAATTCCAGAAAACAACAGTTTTTTTCTGGATTTTCCCCCATAGATAATGAATAGGTTAGAAAAGTGCATGCCAATCTACCGCACTTCTGCACAACCAACAGACACTGTTTCGCATGCGCTGACTCAGGGCAGACACCCAAACAGAACTGTAGTGTTGGTTCGACCCGCACTTGTCTGTTTGTCGTTTTTTTTAAATTCCCCCTTTTTTTGCCATAGAGTCTTTCATTTTCAGTCACATCCAAACTTTATGGCTTGATTTAACCTACAGCCTCCAAACTGCTTGTACTCTTTTTGGGGGCAGATCCTCAAGCACTAATCCACAGACTATTTGTCATTCATACATCTATTCATCTCTTGTTCCTCCCATAGGATCCCATTCATTTTCAGATACACCCAAACTTTAGGTTCAACCTACAGCTACCCAACCTCTAATTCACAGACATACTCATTCCACTCCTCTATGAGTCGTTTATGCGCAACCATCCTGCATTTCCTTCAGTAAATGCGCTGTTCTAGTTAGTATTTATGCTCTTTTTGGGTGTCTTTTTGAATGCCATTATATTCCATTTGTACATGTACGTTTGGCATTTTAATCACCAACAGCTTCTGGTTGCCGATGTCATAGTTTTTCGATGTTTCGATGTGTTTTTTGCAGATCTGGGTGTTTGAGCAAAGGTGCAGAGGGAATCTTTCCTTGAGCTCTGTGAAAGCTCGTTCCGCTGCCTCATTCCATTTTAAAATCTTGGTCTTGCCCTTGAGAAGAGTTGTCAGGGGGGTTGATATGTCGCTAAAGTTCTGAAGTCTAACTTTGTGGGCCCCACATAGCTGCTCTATGTTTGTGGGAACTAGAGGTAGGGGATATTTGTATTTAACAGTTATGTTATTCAAACCCCGGTAATAAATACTCTTAAGAAATACTCTTAGCATCTTTGTTTTGAACGAAAAAAAAACCCTGCTGAAGCAGAAGTGGATGGTCTAATAGACCCCTGTTGCAGAGCTTCATCCACATTAGTTTCAGTGAGTGGCAAAGGATAAATCTTGGTCCAATGGGGAGAGCTGCCCGCCAACAGCTCTATAGAACAGTCAGTGGAGAGGTGAGGGGGGAGTTGGCTGGCTCTAGTCTTGCTAAATACTTCTAGAAGATCGTGGTAGACACGTGGGATGAAAGGTAACTGCGATGTTTGTGGGCTCTCTACAGATGTGGATGCAAATGTTAACTTGAAGCAGTTAACAACACAGTGAGCTGATCAGGCCATGATAGAATTTAGGATATTTGATGTAATATTTTTAATGCAACTGCCAAAATAGATGCTGTTCTTTTCATGATGAATAAAAAAAATGTACCAAAGACCATAAAATCCATCACTAAACAGTCACTGTTTAAATTCCCATGTCAGCTATATACCTCTGGGATGGTTAATCAACGATAGGAAGTTTGTCCAGTTTTCAATTCTACGAGCATCTACAAGAACGAAGCAATGTTGACAGCAGCAAGGTCAAATACAGCATATAGCTGGAGAGACGGTAGTGATGAGACTGTTTTTTAATTGGAATGCTTGGCAAAATGAGGTCTGGTTTTGGCTTATTGAAAAGGAGGCAACTTTTACTGGCCAAGTTTATACACAGGAGAAAATTATGCTTAGCAATCAACTGTTTAAGGCCACTTCACCAACACACAAGTGATGTGTTTGCAAGTCAGGTCTTAGGTTCTCAGTTGAGAGCCAGAACAAGTACCGAGACCAGAAAAAACCCAAATTATTTCAAAATACTTGACTTTAATTGGTATTGTTGACATGACTGTAAGTCATACAATTTATGTGTATTTACATTCTGGAATACCCTAAAACACATTTTACCTCAATGGAAATATTCAAATGCAAAGCATGTAAACAAATACAAATGTATTTACAATATATTTTGAGGCACTTCATCGAAATTTGAGTACTTGCAATATTCAGCTCTAAAAACATTAATCTGTAAGTATAAATAGCTTTAAAACGTGTCCAATTCCCATTTACAAATGGAAAGATTACATTGTTTGGCATTCGTCGCAACGTTGTGTTGTTGATTTAAAAACAGTTTTTCCACATTACAAATTCAAATGATGATGATGGTACAGAAATAGAATAAATAAACCAACAGACAGTGACTAGAATTACATCTATGCTCCATTCGGGGTGGCTTTTCTACAACCTACACCTTTAATGTTTTATTTAAAAAAAGAAACACATTGGTGAAAGCCCACATTGTGAGATCACTGAAGAATGACCATTCGGCTAGCACCTCGTGCTCCTGCCCTTCCCCCTCTAGCTCCGCCTCTTCTTCCTTGTGTGGCAGCCACTCCACCTCTTAGCATGCCTCTTGCCCTTCCTCCTCCTCTTCCTCTTCCTCTAATGTCTCCTCTTCCTCGTCCTCTAATGTCTCCTCTTCCTTGTCCTGTAATGTCTCCTCTTCCTCGTCCTCTAATGTCTCCTCTTCCTCGTCCTCTAATCTCTCCCCTTCCTCGTCCTCTAATCTCTCCCCTTCCTCGTCCTCTAATCTCTCCACTTCCTCGCCCCCTCCCACTTCCCCTCACTGCTCTTGGACCACGCCCTCTGATCTTCAGGCTGGTAAAACGATCATGCAGCGATAAGCCAGTCTGAAAAATGAAGAGAGACAAAATATAGATCAATACGGGGCCACGTGAAGAATGCTGGGAGTGCTGACATTTTTAAGCAGTATGTATATGTCAGTTTAATCATTCACATCAGAGGAAATGTTAAAATTTAAAACATTTTAATTATGACCAGTGGATAGACGGCAGCCTAATAATTAACTGGTTTCATCCAGATAAAAACAGAACACTAGTCACAGATACATATTTAAGTCTGATTTTACATGTAAAACCGACACAACTAAATTGCACTCGAGTTGCATAATGTAAAGTGTCCTGAAACGCATTTGAAACTCAGCCACAAATGTCCCAATAAAAATGGTGATAAAGCAACCCCTGGTCATTTTGACTGTTAACAAAATTCACCAAATAAAAGGACAAGAAAATTATTCAGAAAATGGTTAACTGGGCAGTTGAAAAGTGCAATGACAATAATTACAGTAGTGGAGTCTGAGAATGCGCTCCTAGATTAATTTCTTGTGTTGTTAGTGATAAGTGTTGTTAGGACAGCAGTTAATGTATTTACTGAAGCATCAAGAGACCTATGAAAACATACACTTGATGCTTTAACACATGAGTAAAGCTCTGAGTAATGTTTGTTTACTACTTAGTTATATAGCTAACTACATTTTTAACACATGGTTTTTGCTTATATCTCCATTATGTAGCTTTGCTTAAGTCTACATAAATGTTCCTATTTCCTGTTTCCTATTCGATTCAATTCAATCGATTCATTTAGGGATATTTCATTTACAATAATATGTTTAGTTTGAATATGAAAAGAGATTATCAGAGACCTAATGTGATAAATGTACAAGGAACACTCAACGTTACATTACATTACACAAAACATTAGTGTTTATATGTTTATATATCGTCCTGGTTTCTGAATCTAAAATGTAGCCAGACATCTGCTTTCAAGTTCTGGGGTGCCCTTACTTGTGCTCAGCCATGCTTAACTGATGTGCGCCCCCAGCCAGATCTTGTTGAGCAAAAACAATGGCTGATCACGCGAGAATAGGGGTTAGGGGTTACTGGAATGCTAATTTTAGGTTGATCTCGGGTTTATATGAATCGATATCGGATTATTCAAATGAAGATTGATTTGAATCGAAAAATCGATTTTTTTAAACACAACCCGATTGAAGAGTGTATGTAGGATGTTATTTTGACAGTAAAGTCAGTGTTATCTACTAAATACACATATCAATGGTGTAAGTACGGTGGATAATCCCTTCCTTTGAACCCTAAACAGAAAAAGGAATTGCAGTAAAAGCTGGTAAAAATCACAAGAATTATAAAAATGATACACACATATATATATATATATATATATATATAAAGTATGTGTCTTTGCCATTAAGTAGGATGTGGTGGAGCGGAGTCATTAAGATGAATCAGGTCCCATATGAGACAAAATACAAAAATGTGCCTAAGCTACATTCCAGAGGTGGGTTGCATTTCTAGCCTGCTTCTTCATCGAAGCCTGTTCCAACCAAAAGCATCCTTTCAATACAACCCAAAAGATCCATTCTTCTTTCTGACCTATTTCAGGTATGACCCCCAGATTATCCTTTATGATCTGCTGTCATGCATAACCGTATATGCACTTGTCAGTCCAAAGAAAACTGAATCAAATTCATTAGTTGAAACCAATGAATACAAATTAATCAAAAAGCCAGTAAAAAGTATAGCAAAATATACATCATGCTATTTCTTAATTACAAACAAATTAATCTTTTGCTTACCAACTTGCTATAATTCACATGAACTGTGTTTTCAGTTTAACAGGCCTGACCCAGAGATGTTCGTCTACAACCTTTACGTAAAATAGTGGTAGACTGTTTGTTTTTTCCTTATACAACACAAAGGAGGAACCTTCATAGGACAGTCCTGCCAAGAGAAGTCCTACTTTCTCTGTTGGGAGTTCAATTACATCTTATGGATGCCATGGGACTGGGACTCATTGTTAAAAACGTACCTGCCCTGCTAGGTCTTACTTCAACGGTACAAGCTAATCTGGTTAGAGGTGGTTGAACAAGGCAAGCTGGTTGGTTCTGGTGGTTTGGCTGGTGGTAGCGGTGGGAGTGTACACTCACTTGGTTTGTAGTGGCTTTGTAATTGAAGTGGAGTTGAATGCCTTTGGGTGTGGGGCTGCCTGGAGCTCCAGATGACCTGCCTCTTAGCGTTATACCACCATGTCTGGGTCTAATCCTGAAGGAGAACATAATGCCAGGGAGAGAGGAATTTAGACATAGGACACACTAGTGCAAAGCTGGCAAAATGTGTTTTATGACTGTAACACCATGTTAATGTAGTAATGCTTACAGAGGTGCAGCCGCTGATTTCGCATTGGGCAGTGACACAGTGAGTGTTGTTCCAGAAGAGGGTGCTGCTGTTTGACTGTTTTCCAAGAGACAGTGAAAGATAGAGTTGGACACATGAATCATGCACTGGTGGGCACAAATCTTATATTTATTTCGGAGCCAGATACACATACCTCCTTATTTTCTGGTACCTTTCTAATTTGCCAGCCCCTCTCGTAGCTGCAAACTGCCAACAGAATTACATACACAAAATATAATGTAAAAATACTAAACATAATATCACCAATTATCATTCTGAATAACATAAAGGGTTAAAAAATACAACATCCCTATTTTGTAGCATAAAATAACTCACCCCTCTGTCTAATGTAAACGGTCTGCCACCTCTCTGGGGAGTTCTTTGACCTCTCGCTGAAAAAGCCCCCCTAGAACACAAGCAAATTATGTCATAGATATTTTACTCATGACAGCAAATCTATTTGTATGATGTAAACGATGCACACAGAGATACGCAACATGCACTAAATTACAAACTGAGAATTTTCATACATTACTGAAGATTTTGTAGCTGGACATCATTCTGAGTTCCAACAATGTGAACATAATGAAGATCTGTTTTAGATAAATGGACAATCTTATACCTGCTTAAACCTCCTCTTCCTCTTCCTCTCCCTCGAAATCCACCTCTTTGTGGCACTGTGCTTAGACTCAGCTGTTCATCTCCCTGAAAGAAGCAGAAACATCCCCGAACGTTTTACACAGTTTTCGTCCTTTATTTTGTCAAATAGGGTTTCGCCAGGAAAAAAATCTTTACTTTAAATTTTAATTCTAGTGAATAGTAAAAAAACACATATCAAACTACAAAGAATGCCAGAGAAACACAACCGTCACAAAAATATATACGTTTAATTTATCATGTGATTATTATTATTGTGTTATTAACAAACATCTAAAACACATGAACAAACCAAACATACCATGCTTTGCTTTGATTTGCTATCGTGGCTTTTTCTCATTTGTTGGGATCAATGTTCTCTGAAATGTTCTTGTTTTCAATGGAGTATCTTCTTCCTTAACACAACAATGGACTGACGGGTCTCTAAAGAAAGTTGTTTCTTTCTGGTCATTGTGAGTCGGTCAGCAAGCCATCAACTGCTGATGCTTCAGATACTAAACTAACCTAGAATGTTGTTCTCCCTTTTATGCTCACTTATTAGTAGAATGTTTTTCAGCAGTGCGTCCCAATTGAACAAAAGTGTCCTAACAACCAATTAGCCCAATAATAATATTAGGACTATATGCAAAATAAGCCTCTATACAAAAATTGGCTTTAATACAAACATTTTTATTCTTTAAACATCATCTGATACACTTACATTAATTGAGAAATGGACAATATTGTTTGTGAATTGCATGAAAATTGCATGAAATGAAATTCTAAAGTGATAAAGGTGATCCTAAACGTATATATATAGAGAGAGAGAGAGAGAAAAGAGAGAAAAGAAAAGAAATAAGGATAGATAGTGATTTGTTGTGGTATTGTGGTGTGTTTGTATCTACCTACTCTCACACTAGCTCTCTCTCACTCTCTCTCTTGTGTTTGCATTTCTTAATCTTTGCTTCATTTCTGGATTTGCTTTGTCATGTTTCTGCATTTGTCGTTGCAATTTTGGGTTTGTTCATTTGTTTTGCACCTGGACGTATCCATACTTATCAATAATTCTCGCATGAATTGTGAATTTTCTCAGACACCGACCTCTGTATTGGCAGAAGCTCTGTTTAGTGGGCTCAGGCCGCTTCCCCTCAGTGACCCTCTCCTGCCCAAACCTCTGGTTCTGTTCAGTCCACGTGACCTGCTGGATCCTACAACACAAACCAACCAATTAATAATAATACGCTATTCAGCATTGGAGAGAGACTGAATTAGTCAAAGCTAATGGATTGGGAAGGGTGGACACTGGAAGGACGGGATACTGGAGAGGCAGTGATTAGGTCCTGGGATGGATAAATGGATGGAGCAAAACAAGCATAAACAGATGCAGAGATAAGACAGTCAAATGGCTTTTGCTGCCGTTACCCTGGTACTGCAGCGCCCCTCGTTTGAGGCCTCTTCGCTGCTGTGGTGCCTGGCTCAGCTTCCTCAGGACGTTGTTCTTGTTTGCTGCACGTTTGTTTCTCGCCCTCAACGCGGCTTTCTGCTCTCTTTTATTCAACTTGATGATGTCGTCTGGAGAGACAGAACAATAAAACGGTTACTCTTTTCCAAGCACTTATGCAGTAATAGTAGACATAAAAGTAAATATATATACAATTTTTTACTTATTTTTCAATTGAAGATGATCAATCAAGAAATGAATGGTGTCTGAAGCTTGCTTTGCATTGGAGCTATGAGAATAATGTATATACCATATACGTAAGACACCCAAACAGAATTATCTATTGATTGATTATCTATTTATTTAATCTATCCTGAAATAAAGTACACTTTTAATAATAATGATGATAATAATCATCTTTATTTACAGAGTACTTTTTTTTTACCAGTGGCAGATAAATCTGCTTTACAGAGAGTTTTGTCGGTAATTACATAAACTGATTCAAAAAGTACTAAGATGTCAATGTTTAAAGTTAAAGACATATGTTTTAAACATTTTTCTTAAAAGTGAGCACAAAACTTGAGAGCACAAGACTGTCTAATAAAACTTGGAATGGAGTTCCACAGTTTGCAGGCAGAATAACTAAGTAATAGATTCCCGTAGAAATAATAGGTTTGACTGTTTCGGATGTTTCAGAAAGGTGTGGTGCTGGGGACATTTTTAGGCAATGGGTCACATTGTGATTAACTTTACAATGACAAGTAAAACCAGGAGTGCGACAATCTGTAATCAAAGCAAACCCACATGGCTAGTGACAAATACTAAAAACAGCCTATATCATATGTAAATACATTCTTTTTGAAAGGCGTAGTTTGAATGTACTGATACTGGTGTTTTCTGTGGGTGTGGTTGTCAAATAAAGATAAGGGTAGAGAACATGCCCCACTTGAAATGAACAGGTAGCTGAACAGGTTTAGTGGAATTCCAATATAAGGTATATCTTACACAATGTAATGAATATCCAAACAGTTATTTGAGTGTTTAAATATTGCCACCTTGAACAGATAACCTTAGTATTTAAGTACAAGCACATATTCCTAGTCTCACACAAAGAGTATTTGCTCTGTAAGAATGTGATAGTCACTGAAGACACTGTGAAATGTTTTAGTGAAATATAGGCACCTTTGTTTTTTTTTTTTCTCTGGGCCTGTATAATATATATAAAATATATATAATATATATAAAAGTGTCTTTTCTAAATAGTACCTTTACAGATGAGGACAAAAACATTAGTTATTTTTAAGTTAATTAATTAATTAATTAATGGAACCTGAATTTTATTTCCAAGCTATTTTGAAGCATTTCTATTGGTCCAGTCATCATGAACTTTTAAACAATGTAAACGCCAGCTGCCGCTTTCAAATGATAGAGATACTGTTCTTCTTTGGACAGCTTGAAGCCACATTTGAATATCCATCTATTTACTGATGGCCTTTACAGCAATTATGTGTATTTTAATTCTCTGGTCCTCCTCTCAGGATCCATCTATAAATGTTTGGCTTTCCCAAATAGTCTCCTAACCTACCCAGAGAATCCATTCTCTCTATGTATCTCCATTTTTCTGTTTTATTTTTCTACATCACGTGAACACGACAGCCGCCCTTTATGTTGTGAAAATTTCATGATGAATGGACCAAAACAAATGCTGCAAAATAGCTTTAAAAATCTGGTTCTATTGACTTACATTGAAAGTGAAAAAGGTTTTTAGCCTCTTTTTCAGAGATACATGTTTTTCTTTGGACAGCGACGATATAATGTATTGGGGAAATGTTTTCAGGTATCATATATTATGTTTTTGACACATTGCTCATCTGTTTTGAAAGTAAATACTTTAACAAGTGTTTTTAATCTACAAATATTTATAGTGGGACAATTTGATGGCAAAATGTGATATATATTTTTAGATTTTTTTTAAAAGGACAGTAATCTAGTTTTAGGTCCAATAGTTTATGTGGCCCATAGCCAACTGCAGCTCTGAGTCTTATAAACTTTATCTGGAATAGCAACAGTGGACATTTAATCAGGGCAGTACTAAACATTCTTAAAACTGAATTTAGTTTCACTTTTTAATAATAATTTGTAAGTTGAAATATAAACACAATTATTCGGATTATCCTGTTTAACTGCTCTGTTCTCAGAATTGTGAAATATAGCAGTGAAGAGTCTAAAACATTTAAAAGCTTTAACAGCTCACTCACAGTGAGGGATACATGACTGCAAATATGGCAGCAAGATGTATAAAAGTATTTATGTAAAATCAGCATGTTGCTTGCATGACAAACAAAATCTGTGTACATGGTGATCCTGGTTCTTATTATGAAAACAGCAAAGAAATCCAAATCTGGAAATTTTCTTAAATAAACCATTAAAAAACTACAATCTGCATGACTTTCATTATTTCTTAACAACGAACAATGCAGAGAAACAGTGGAGTTTCCTTTAAGGCTGATGTCTTGTTCTTAGCAGTGACTTGTGAACAGCTGAGAAAGTAAAAGTCTTTAAGAATTTTAACAGGTGTCTGTCGCACTGCCTGGATGACAGGAAACACATCAACACATCATCCCTGAGGGAGGAGCTTTGTTTTATTAGCTGTTGCTTCTCACTTTTAAAATAAATAAATATATTTACAAATCCTAACAATCCTCTGAATCTTTTAATTTACTTTAATCGAAAATGTTTTAGTCCTATTTGAAGTCAATGTAAGACTTTATCAGAGGTCATCTTAAGAACAACATTTTTCCTTTAGAATTAAATAGAACTCCGACTGTTAAAACCAAAAGTGAATAAAACATGCAAAAACTCCTCTACTAGTAGGCCACCATTGTAATGTAACGCTGATAAGCCTGGATGATGAGTTAGAATTAAATGAACTACTCAACTCACTGTTCCTCGCTCAGTGAACATGACATCTAGGGCTCCAATTAAGCAAAACATAGAAAACTAGGGTTACTTTTAAACATCCCTGCCGAAAAAACTAGCACAGATCAGCCAGTCCGCATTCTATGCTGGTATAAGCTGGTTTGTGCTGGTATAGTGCTAGTTTAGCTGGTCACCCAGCATGGTCAGCATCAAAACACAACATGTGCTGGATAATCAGCCATGCTGTTTTTTCTAGAAGGGGTACAGGACATATTTCTAAAGAATATCAGGAATGTTTGTGTTTGGCAAGCATCTAAAACAACACATTATACATGTGCTGCCCTAGTAAAAATTTTGATGTGCTAGATTCACATATACTAAATAGTGTTTTAATAGCATGTTAAAACACAATATAAGCATACAATCATACTAAAATACTACAAAGTAGTACATGAGTGCTATGGTAGCATGCTCATTGGTATAGTATATGATAGTACAGTATGGTTTAGTATAATGTAGTGCAGTGTAGTGAAGTGAAGTGTAGTGTAGTGTAGTATAGTATAGTATCTCCAAAATAGCTACTTTACAAGAGAGGACAAAACTATACTTGTACGGTAATAGAACCAGATTTTTTCCCAAGCTATTTTGGAGCATTTCTATTGGTCCATTCATTATGAAATTTTCACACAATGTAGCTGACATGTCCAAATATTATGACAATAAATAAAAATGAAAACTAACAGAAATAGAGATACATGTTTTTTTTGGACAGTTACGATAGTCTAGTCTAGTCCAGTGTAGTATAGTATACTGTAGTAGAATCGTCTGGGATCCTGTGATTGGTGGCTCTGTGATCTGCTAGTGTTCACCCTGAGTGTTTGCGAGAGACATACTGCTTCTGTGTTTGCTTAATCTGATTTTCTCAGTTTTTATTGTACATTAACCATCCATAGACCTTTACAGGTTATTTCCACAGTTTAGCTTTCCAACAAAAGCTGGTGGTAAGATTTAGATCAACTGAAAAACTATGTACTCTCATGTCTATGTTATAGTTAGATCCCCAGCCACACTCTGAAATTGTTTTAATTAATTAACTAATTTATTTATTTATTCTTTCAGATTTTCAGGCATACTCCTGAGCAGAACTAATTTTCTCGCTTTACTCTTCCTGAGATAATGTCTGCCCTCCTGTCCTTCTGAACACTGGTGGAAGACTGACCATCAGGGCCAACTGCAACACCCTCAATTACATTACTGTGCCATCCAGATGCATTGAGATAGGATGGGACAGTTTCAGCTCAACTTTTTTTAAAGACTCAATCAGAGACTGTCTCTACCAGTACAGTTTCTAAATACTGTTTGACCAGAGGAGGATGGGTCTCCCCTTGTGAGTCTTGGTTCCTCCCAAGGTTTCTTCCTCCAGTCTGAGGGAGCTGTTCTTCTCACTGTAGCCTCTGGCTTGCTAACTGGGTGATATATGTTGTAACTGTCTGTTTTTTTAAACTTCTGTAAAGCTGCTTTGTGACAACATTGTTGTAAAAAGTGCTACACAAATAAACTTGAACTTGAAAAATTGAAAAGTCTAGTCTAGTATTTGACGCAGAGTAACAGCTGAAAGCTAACAGCTGACTGACTAATACACAAACTTTCACACATACTTAAGCCTACACTATAGTATAGTATAGTGAAGTACAATACATCTGACAGCTGACTGAGTAATACACCAACATCGTTGTTCACACAATGTCAACTCACACACAAAATCCTATAGTATAGTATATTATGGGATAGTATTAGGGCTGTGTATTGGCAAGAACCTGGCGATACAAAACGTATGGTGATACAGCGGTCACGATTCAATATATCACGATATGTGGCGATACTGCAAACAAAGATATATATTGCGATTTTTTAAATCCTACTATTAAAACACACCACTGTATGAACAGGTTTGGTAATGCTTACAATAGCATTGCGCCCTTGTGCTGCTTTTTAATGTTGGAGTGGAGCTGAAAATGGATTACAACACTGCCATCTAGTGGTTAGAGGTTTAAACACAACACACAACGATTCACTGTCTGCCAGGAATCTGTGTATCGATACTGTGATTTTCAGAATCGATACAGTATCACTAAATAAAATATCCCGATATTTGATATTTTCAATATTTTTCACCCTTAGATAGTACAGTATGGTATAGTATAGTCTTGGAGACAGCTGAAAGCTGACAGACTGATACACCAGTGTTGTACACACAACATCAACTCTCACACACATAAGGAAGCCTAGAGTGTAGTATAGTACAGTGTAGTATAGTACAGTGTAGTATAGTATAGTCTTGGATGCAGAGCGACACCTGACTGACTAATACACAAACATCGTACACACAACGTCAACACACACACACAGAAGCCTATAGTATCATATGGTATAGTATAGTCTTGAAGACAGCTGAAAGCTGACAGACTGATACACCAGTATTGTACACACGACGTCAACTCTCACACACATACAGAAGCCTAGGGTGTAGTATAGTGGCATGGTATGGGATAGTATGGTATAGTATGGTATGGTATAGTATGGTATGGGATAGTCTAGTCTTGGACGCAGAGCAACAGCTGAAAGCTGACAGCTGACTAATACACTAACATCGTACACACGACGTCAACTCTCACACACATACGGAAGCCTGTGAGCCACACTTTCAGTTAGCAGGTCCTGTCAGCAAAGCGTATGTAGTTTCTGTTTCAGTAACTATGTACACTAATTCTCCACTCCACCGTAAACAGTGCAACAGTTAATGTAACCGCTCCGCTACTTAAACTAAAACGGAAAATCTGCAAAAAAAAAATCTGGCGAACAGGTCGCCGCCAACTTCAGTCTCGCCGGCAAACTTTTCCTCGGCGTCACATTCGCACAGAGCAATTCGCACACTAACCTAAGGACATGTCGATTTTGTCCGCTCCGGACTGAGACTCGTCCATCGGTTCAGAAACCTCCGTCGTCCTCACTTGGTCGTCCCCCATGTTTACGATATTCGTGCCGCTGAGCCCGACAGGATTAGCTCGCCACTCCACTCTCCTCGGTCTCTCCCAGCTATTCCTCTCCGCTTACCCGGCTAACTCAGTCCCGCATACACGACCGCAGCTGAGGGTCTTAGTGGAAGCTGAAGCGGTGTCCGGCTGAGCAGCTGTTGAGGTGAAAGTGCTGAAAAAGTGGAGAAGTGTGTGGAGAAGCAGCTCTGACAGGAATTAACCGGCCAGAGTGACAGCGGCCAGAAATAGCAGCGCCTTCCAACAACTTTTCCAAGAGAGGCGACTGTGAGGAGGCGGACCTGCGCCCTCTGCTGGACGCGCGAGTCCCCACCTGTCCAATCACAGGGACGCTTTCAAAGAAGGGCAGGTCCACCGCCTTTTCCAAAAGTTAGTCCGCTGTTAGCTAGAAATCTAATAAACTTCTACAGATGAATCATAGTAATTATATTCACCAACTCCATTACAGTCTAGTTTGGAAGCTACAGCCCAGACAAGATCTTCAAGGACAAAACCCACCCCCCGACACAGCCTCCTTTCACTTCTCCCACCTGGCAGACGACACAGGAGTGCGAAATCTAGAACCACCAAATTGCAGAATTGTTTCTAACCCCAGGCCATCAGGGCTTTCAACACCTTGTACCCAAAAGGCCCCACCTCGGACCCCCATATCACCTCATACTCATTTAACATAAGTACTCCTCACCTTTCTTCTAAGAGGTGTCTTTCCAGAACATTACAGATGATGATCTGCCCAAAACCGTGTGATGTATCACTTCTATATGATACAGAACACCTTTCCATGAGCTTCCTTTGAAAGTAAAGAGTATTTTCCTAATATATTATTAATATCTGTGTATTTGCTTAGTACTTAGTATTTAAAGTATACTGTGCAAAAGTTTTAGTCACTAAGGGACATTATTCAATTTAAAAAAAGCTATTTTTTCATATAGGAAGCTTTTATTTGCTCATAAAAACACATTATTTTTAAAATATTAAAACAGTATTAATATAGTAAGTAGTATTTTACATATGTTAGTTTGTTAATTTTACTCGTTCCAAGCTTCTTCTTGTGGAAACAACCCAGTATTATTTACAGTTCTCATCTAATACCTGCTTTGACTGCTCAGTACTTCATTAAGCTAAATCAAGATTGCTGCTGAAGGAACTGAATCCATTCATAATAAATAAGATATTTATGCCACTTTGTATTGTATTTATTAGGGATGCACCGATACCACTTTTTCCTTACCGATAACAATACCGATACCAGCTTTTCAGGTATCTGCCGATACCGAGTACCGATACCAACTCTGACTTAAATGCTCGATATATGGCTATAAATCTTGATATTTATAGTGTTCCACTTTTTATATGTTGTATTTTGTGCTAGCTTGCTTCTTTGTGCTTGCTAAAATGGAGTCGCTGTGTTATTTGACGTGGTTTCGCTTTAAATGCTTAATTTAATTTAACATATTGAAGTCTTTGCTAGTCGTCCACACCACAGACATGCTGTTGGCTTCAGTCAGGTGGCATTTAGTGGTGCGTTTGCGTGTCAATAAGCTTCATGGTATTGGCGCTCTCTATTGCCGATTCCGATACTGTGTGTAAGTATGTGTAAGATACAGTATCGGTATCGGTGCAACACTAGTATTTATGATTATTTACTTCTGTTGTAATGGTGAAAATACATTAATTGCTGAGATAAAGATAAAAACGATAAACAAAAAACTTTATTCTACAGTGAAACTATTATATGATCTTGAAACGTACCAATTCAAATACATGTCTTAACATCCAGGGCTCACATTAAGCAAAACATAAAAACAGGGTTATATTTAAACATCCCTGCTGAAGAAACCAGCACAGACCAGCCAGCACGCATTCTATGCTGGTATAAGCTGGATTGTGCTGGTATAGTGCTAGTTTAGTTGGTCACCCAGCATGGTCAGCATCAAAACACAACATGTGCTGGATAATCAGCCATGCAGCCATGCTAGCAGGGGTACAGATCACATTTCTAAAGAATATGAGGAATGTTTGAAGCGCAGGAAACAACACACTACACATGTTCTGTCCTAGTAAATGTACTGGTGTGCTATATACTATATACGCTCATCATCAAAATCAAAAGACCAGTTAAAAAATTGCAAGAATTTGCATTTTGCACTATTGGATCTTAAGAAGGTTATAAGTAGAGCTTCACAATGCAAAAAGAACAAATGGGAGCAAGAGACAAAATAATTTGAGCGGCCAATTTATTGACAACTGCATTTACACTCAAGCATGCTGATCAAAATAAAAAAAACCACAACCTTTAAAAGCTAAATTTTGCACATAAATTTGGATTCCATGTCTTTTCCTGTCAAGTATTCACACCATCAGGACCTCCTGATGGCAAAAGCAAAAAAGCTCACTGACTTTGAACGTGGTAGGATTGTTGAGCAGCATAAGCGAGGCCATCGTCAAGCGGTAGACCCAAAAAAAAATCACTGGCGCTGAGCTGCAGGATCCGATTGGCTGTCCGTCTAGACACGGGACGATCCTCAACCCAAATTAAGGCCATTACTGGTGCTGACTGCAGCTCAATAACCATTACAGGGCACCTGCGAGAGAAGGCCCTCAGAAACAAAAAACATCTTCAAGACCATGTCTCATTTAGCGCCACATAATTGCCTGTATGGACTTTGCAAGGGAACACCAAACATGGGACACTGAAAGGTGGAAGAAAGTTTTATTCTCTGATGAGAAACAAATTAACCTTGACGGTCCTAATGACTTCCAACATTACTGGCATGACGAGAAGATCCCACCTGAGATGTTTTCTACGTGGCACAGTGGGGGGGTCGCCATCATGATTTGGAGTGCTTTTTCCTTCAATGGAACATTGGAGCTTCAGGTGGTGCAGGGGTGTCAAACAGCAGCTGGCTATGTGGACATGTTACAGTGGGCATCTCTCATGACTGAGGGCCCTCGTCTGTGTGGAAATGACTGGGTTTTTCTACAGGACAATGCTGCATTTCACAATGCCCCCCTGACAAAGGACTTCTTCCAGAAGAATGACATCACTCTTTTGGACCATCCTGCGTGTCCCCCTTATCTAAATCTGATTAAGAACATTTGGGGATGGATGGCAAGGAAAGTTTACAAAAACGGACATCAGTTCCAGACAGTGAATGCCCTTCACAAAGCCATCTTCAACACTTGGAGCAATGTTCCAACTAGCCTACTGGAAACACTTGCATCGAGCACACCTAAACAATTGTTTAAAACGATCAACAAGAATTGTGGAGCTCCTCATTACTCAGTCACTTTTTATGATACCTCAATTTCTATTTTGAGGGGGTTTTTGGTTTTTATTGAGCGGCGGTCTTAAACTTTTGATCAGCTGATGAACAGCCTATTTCAGTTTAACTGTTGTTTAAAAAAATTGGCTGATTAAAATCATGTGTCTCTTGCTCTCATTTCTTCTTTTAGCACTGTGAAGCTCTACTTAGAACCTTCCTAAGATACAGTAGTGCAAAATGCTAATTCTTGCAATTTTTTAACTGGTCTTAAGATTTTGATCAGCAGTGTACATACTATATACATACTATATACTATATACATACTACTACTGTGAAAATAACATGTTAAAACACAATCTAAGTATAAAAACATACTATTATAGTACAAAGTAGTGCGCCAGCACTATAGTGGCACATCCATAGTATAGTACAATATAGAATAGTACAGGACAGTATAGTACAGTGCATTATGGTGAACTTTTGCGCTATATTCATATACTAGTTATACTAAACAGCATGTTAATAGCATGTTAAAACACATTCTAAGTAGAAAAACCATACTATAATACTGCAAAGTAGTGCAACAGCACCATAGTAGCACATTCATTAGTATGGCATAACATTGTACAGTATAGTATAGTATAGTCTTGGTTGCAGAGCAATAGCTGAAAGCTGATAACATCTGAAACAACATGCTATACATGTGCTCACATTATAAATGTGCTGGTGTGCTATATTCACATACTACTTATACTGAATAGTGTGTTAATAGCATGTTAAAATGCAATCTTAGTATCAAAAACATACTATAACACTGCAACGTAGTACACCAGCACTATAGTAGCATGGCCATTTGTATAGCATAGTATTGTATAGTACAGCATAGTATAGTATAATACAGTGTAGTATAGTCTTGGAAGCAGAGCAACAGCTGAACACTGACAGCATCTAAAACAACATACTATATACGTGCTATCCTAATAAATGTACTGATGTGCAATATTCACATACTACTTATACTAAACAGCATGTTAAAACACAATCTAAATATAAAAACATGCTACAATACTACAAAGTAGTGCATCAACGCTATAGTAGCATTTGTACCAATTCCAGACCCAGGGAGTGCCAGCACCTTGCACGTTCCTTCAAATCAAGCATTGTTATTGTGTAAATAAATAAGTACATGCATAAATAATGCATTACTGCTTTCTAGAAATGCATTACAAACTCATAACTTTGACTTTTCTGTGACAGTGAGTTGAATAAATGCTTTATTATGTATTTTTAATTAGTTATAAACAAACATACTTTCCTTTCTAGAACTGTGGCTTATTTTATAACATGTTGACTTTATTACAGAGTTATTACGTTTTATCTTACTGGTGCTCAAATACTGATTTGATGATACACTACAAACATATATTACTAACAAATATCCTACAACCACTATGAGTCTAGATATTTAGGCTAATTCTACACAGCAGGGGGCTCCAGTGAGTCTCTGTTCAGGGCTTTAACTGTTATTGACACATCCAGCTGCATCAACCGCACATGCAAAACCCATAACCACATAAGGAGAAAGTAAGAATCACAAGGCATTACTTTTACTTCTAGTTAACAGTATAGTAGTACAGTTAGTAGTATTTCAGGCTACATTAGACAAGACCACTTCAGTCCTATTTAGTCTATCTTAGTCAAGCTACATTTTAATGCTTTTTGGTTTTTATAAGAGAACATTAAGTTTTAACATTAAAATTAATCTTTTAGGTTATATCGGAAAACAACAACGTCACAAGGGGTCAGGAAACACTGAGGACCACTATTTTGGAACACTCTATTTGTATACCTCCAAACCAGCTCATTTATATGGTACCAGTTTTATGCACTGTTTAGTCAGTCAAACAGACATTCTGGTCTATGAACGATGACTGTGCTCCACTGCCTATATTAGCCCAACTCACGTTTGCAGATCATGTTACTGACACTATTGTACATTATTTATAGTATATAAATGTAGGTAGGTATGTGTGTATATGTATGTATGTGTGCATGTATATAAACACTTGTTCATACATGTGAATACGTCTGTTTATATGTATGTATGTATGTTTATATATATTTTTGGAATTGGGTTTTATACATATGTGTAGCCGTTTTGTGCTCGGCCTTATAGAGCAAGTCATGTCACTTTACTCAAGTGACTTTATCCTTGTTTTAAGGATACTGTGTTGTGCATCTATTTTTGCATAGTGTTTTTTACTCTAACTAGTCTCCATATATGTGAGTGATAAACTATCTATCTATCTATCTATCTATCTATCTATCTATCTATCTATCTATCTATCTATCTATCTATCCATCCATCCATCCATCCATCCATCCATCCATCCATCCATCCAACCAACCAACCAACCAACCAATCCATCCATCCACAGGTGTCACAATGTCTACAACACAGCATTTTGATTTACTATCCAAAACCCTCAATGAATCTACGTTTTTCTGTATTTTATATGAATGTGCTCCACAAATTCCACAACAATCTGATTATTTGCCTACATAATGCCCTGGTGTACCTTTCCGTCATGAAAGAATAAAAAAAATGTTAATGTTCAAAATCATGTTAAAACTATTGTACAACAACACGTACCTACCTCTCTGTGAGGGAGCTTGTAGGGCAGGTGTTACCGATCTTATCCACAAGGGGCTGATCTGACTGCAGCTCAATGGATAAAATGTAAACAGTGCCATTAAGAGTTACTTGATATGTATGAGATGTGTTGATGGGATGGGGTGATGGGAACCAGGGGTTGGTTCAGTGCAGTTGGTTCAGGGCTTGGTTCGGTACAGCCATTTTATTTATTATCCAAAGCAACAAGTGAACCAACATCTGTGATAAAGAAAGGAAATATATAATAAAATAATGATGTTTTTTTAAATCTGGTTTCCTAGATTAAGGCCCAGAAATCCAATAAAGAGAGTAAATGGGTTTTTAGTGCAGGTAAACAGACTGTGGTACCGAGTATAAGCAAGCAGTGAACACAGCAGCTGTGACATGGCAGCAAAACATGTTTGGAGTGACGCTGAAAACAACTACAGGCTTGGAAAAATGATGCCACTTCTTATTCTGTGAGTTTATTGGCTGCTTTCAAAGCAAAAATCCGATTACTGTCGGACATATGTAGGCCTGAAGTGTCCCCTATTATCTGATTACTCAAGCGCATGTAAACGGACAGATCAAATCACTGACAAAATCTGATTTTCGGCAGTTATCAGATTATTAAGTGAGTGTAAATGTCTCAGGCATCAGGCAGCCTATTCGTGACATCTGCTTTAAACACATTTGGTTCCTGTCGCCAGTGTGAACTAATTTTGATGTATACAGGCACATTTTTTTAATTTGGCTTTACTGCCATTTGCTGTCATTATTATTCAGTTAGCTCATATTCATAACTTAGCAACATCCTAGTTGACTTAACAACATCCTTTTAAAGTCAGGCCAGTTTAGTTAGTGCTAGCTAGCTAGCCTAGCACAGTTATGAGATTAACAAAGACGGTAGTACATGTTTTACCTGTGTGAAGCAGACATGGAGCATGTTAAGCGATAATAATGTTACATGTGGAAAGTCATTTACTTGTCCGAATATCTGTCTTTGACTAATTATTGTTGTGTATTGTTGCCAAGCAGAATAAAAAAGAAATGCTTTAGCATATAATAATTATAAGAAAATGTGTAGTAAAAATGATATAATATGTTGTAATTATGAGATTATATATCATGAAACATCAAGAATACACATTATACAACTACTAATACTTATTATTATCATTATTAGTAGTATTTGTTCTTCTTCCTTCTTCCTATTATTATTATTATTATTATTATTATTATTATTATTATTTGAATCAAAGTCTTATTGAATAGTGGTCCAATGTGATCCCAAATATTTTCTGTATTCAGTATGGTTACCCCAATAGCAAAATGGAGGAAGGGGGGTTTACATATACACCTAAATCTATTAGAGGCTGCTATCCAGGTTTAGTATTTAGCTGTGTTTCTCGTGGTGGGGAAGAAGCAGAAACGGCTACTAAACAAGCGCTAACACCACTTTAGTAATGTAAATACTGAAGTACAAAGTAAGAAGTCTCAGTGTTTCATACTGAGATATCTTCTTCCTGCAGGAGCAGTAAACGGCTGTAACTATTTCTAGCTACTAGTGTATTTAGTCATTTCTACTTGTGAGAAGCTGCTTACGGTCGGCACTGCACGGCTCTGCAGAGTAGCTCGGTCTGAACAGGCTCTTGAGCTGTTTTGGTTATCGCTTCTGCTGTGAAATTACTTTAAAATTTCAGTGTAATTTAATCCAAATATGTGGTACTATTGGATTAAAATGATAAACTGCGCCACTGAGTCAGGCCTTTTGATTATTTGCTGTTTTTCACGTAACACAGTCTTCACGTCCCAATAATTATGTATTTCATGACACACTTTCTTATAATAACAACATATTTTCTCGTAATTTTAGTTTTTACGACATATTTTCTCTTAAAAACAAAACAAGTTCCCATAATGACATACTACGCAATTTATGCAACATATTTTCCTAAAAAAACAAGGTAAGTTCTCATAATTACGCCATACTATATCGTTATCATGACATATTGTGTCGTTATTGCGGCATACTACGTTATTTTGGCTACATATGTTTACGACATGCTAAAGTGTTTATTTTTTATTCGACTTGGCAGCAAGTTAACACACCACCACAATTAAGAACACATTAGCTAACTTAGCCAGCTAGCTAACAAACATGTTGTTGTTAAAGTTACTTTAGAAGTAGGTGCGATAGATTAGGCATTTTGCTGTGTAGTCTTTGCTAATCTCTTCGATTCATATGCCTTAGTTTCCAAAACAGTAACATAGGAACACATGTAGGGTTTGTACTCTGCGTTTACAGTTAGCTGACCAAGCTAACATTACTTGCGCTAACTTGCGTTACACATGTGGTAGACATCTTTACCCTGAGTTTTAACAGGAGTAGTAACAGCATATCCTCTCTGTTTATAAAGAAAATACAGTATATCTCCATTTGGGTTGATTTTAATTTTTCTACATCATTTGAACGTGACAGCTGCTGTTTACGCTGTGAGGAATGGACCAATAGAAATGCTCAAAAACCACTTGGAACAAAAATTCTGCTTCCATTAACTTGTCTGCTATCCTATGTGCTGTTAAATGACATTTTGTTTATTTCCCTCTCCTCCTGATCCCATGTCCACCTGAATGTCTGTATGCGGGACTGTAGAGCTAAGCTTATGGAGTCTAGGGGTTGTGATTTGGGGTAGAGGGCTGCTGTTCTATTAGGCTGACCAGACAGTGGTCGCCAAACTTCAACCTTTTAGTCAAACCAGTCGATTTATAATATTTAGACATTTTAACACGTTGAATATTCAAAGAAGTGACTCGAATCTTAGACGTTAGACCTTAAATATACTGAAAGAGATATATTATATGGTCTAATATTATAATATTACACCAGATGGTAGTTGTAAAGGCTGATTTTGGAAGAATTCCGTTTGCAGCATATAAAGACTAGACCAGAGGAACAGCCTTGCCTCTGCTGCACCCTTCCAAACAGGCGGTGGGCCTATGAAAAGGCGCTACATGCAATAGTCTTGCAGAAGAAGTGAAAATGAGTGCTTTGTGTGAGCAGCTTGGTGCGCGTGCTTGGTACTAGATGCTGCTGCTAAGCGCGTGATAGCGCCCAGCCCAATGCAGTGCGCTGCCGAACGCGAGACCCTTGGAGTCCCTTCAAGCCTTCCAGCCGTCCCTCCGCCCCACGGCTCTTCCCCCTCGTCTTTCGCCGTGTCTGGCCGCCGCGCGCTCCTTCCTCCCTTCCTCCCTCCCTCCCTCCCTCCCCTGACTGCGCATGGGCGGAGCGACGCCGGAGCCCCCCTGTTATTATTGTCCGCGCGCGCGCCTCCACTTTTTTTTTATGAAAATGGCGGCGAGTCAAGGCGGAGCGGGAGCCGTGGCGGCGCTGCAGGGCCAGCCCTACCCGAGCGTGCCTCAGTGGAACCCGGGCGCGCTGCAGCACCAGCAGCCGCTGCACACGGCGCGGAGCCTGGAGCGCGCGCTCGAGGACGCCGTCTGCTCGGGCATCCTCAACATCAGCGGCAGGAAGCTGCGCGACTACCCGGGACTCAACTACGACCTCACGGACACCACGCAAGCAGGTGCGCCCCGCTGACCCCGCTTTCTTCTCCTCCTCCTCTTCCTCCTCTCTCCCTCTCTCTCTCTCTAAGGCTGGAATGAAAATGAAAGAAAAGAGAGAGAAATAAAAGATAGGATGCTGTTGAGGCAGTGGGCGTGCAAAATATGATTACAGCACGTTGCATTGAGAGGGGCTGCTTTCTGTTTGCGCTCGGTGGCTTGTTTTGGGGTTCTAGTAAATAATAATATTAATAATAATAATAATAATAATAATAATAATAAAAGGAGACACCGAGGTGGTCTGTCTATTTGCGCTGTTATCTGACGCGCTGTGGCGGTGTAGAGTACTGGTGGGCTGCTGTGCACGCTGAAGGAGCCGTTAGGGCTACAGTGGATGTGGGAATCAGCCCCGTTCTTCGTGGCTCGATCTAAATAGAGAATGAACGAAGGCTCGACTCAGGGATAATAGCGGGTCCGGCAGGTGCGGCAGCCCAGCACGAGAGCGCGGGGCGGATAAAAAGCGCCGCATCCACGTTTGATGCCTATTTGGAGCGCAGTAAGAAGGACCTGGGCTGGATTCAGGAGGAGAAGACAAAAGATGCTGCTGCTGCTGCTGCTGCTGCCTCCCGTCTCCATAGTGGGGCAGTACCCCCCTCCATTCACAAGCAGGAGCCTGGCTGCTTGGACGTTCAGAAGAAAACCATGGCCATGTGCTGTGTTCACATAGTGTGTGAGGGCTGGATTAAAATAAAAAAGATGTATTATATTATATCGTCGCTGTCCAAAGGAAAAACATTTGTAATGATTTTTTTATGGCTGATTTCGTGGCTGTTTAACATTTCATGATGAACGAACCAATAGAAGCGCTCCATAATCACTCTGGGTTCCCTAGACTTGCATTAAAAGTGATGTAAAGTTGCTATTCTGGGGACACTTCTTTGGACAGTGACGATACACGTGTACAAACATGCTTTACATCCATTTGGGGCATCAGCGAGTGCAGCTGGTGCTTTAACGGCTGTGATAAAAGTGATATTCATCTTAGTATAACAATCACCAACACTGTGTAGAGAAAGCGAAATTGAATGGTAGCAGATGTGGGAATTCTGGGTTGACAGTAATAACCAGGGCGTCTTATTAGATGCTGATATAGAAACGCGTATATTTATGAACTGTTGAAACTAGGACTAAGTCTGTCTGGATGTCTGCCACTATGGTTACTATTCTACGCAGGTTTTCTCAAAGTTTGTGATCAATGATGTTGAAGTTGTTTCGTCATGCACTTAGACTTTGGGTTTAAAATGGAATGAAACTGCTTTATTTCAGGGGTTTAGTAAAGATGGGTTATTTTGAAGACAAGAGGAATGTAGAGAATGTTAAGACTACATCAAGGGTACATTACATTTTTTAAATGTAAACATCTGTCAGATGTCAGCAAATGTTGTTAAGAGACTTAATAAAATCAGATCTACACGTTTACATGCACTCGGGAAGTCAGACAATTGGAAACTCTGGTCAGGCAGTAATCAGATTTCTGCTTGCGGCGTAAACGTGACATGTAAATGAGTGGCTTTGCCTGAAAACATGGGCTAATATCATCCAGACAATAAAGAATATTCACATCCTTAATTTCCTCAAGATGGCGATTGGTGTTTTATGTTTTACCGAAAGTGTAAACGTGTAGCTGCTGGTTTATTTTGGTACCGTGGTCTGTTTTTGCACATGTGTGTACTGAAAAGTCTGAAAGAAATCAGAGTCAGTGCATACATGCACTGGAAGACTGGATTTCTAGGCCTTAATCTGATCTACGAAATTGGATTATGCTGTTAAATGGCCGCTGGAATAAGATGATTAAGTGTATGTAAATACTCACTGCTATCATCATGCATCCTTAATGGTAACAGTATTGGTTGCTTGCAGATAAATGGCGACAGTGGCTGAGATAGCTAATGATAATCCTACCAGTACTGGTGGTAACAAGAACCGTACTGGTTAACAAGAAGCCGGTGGGCAGTGGGAGTTGTGGCGTCGGTTCGCAGTTAGAATAGTTAACTCTATTCGTCGCTTACGGTTATAGCTGTGGCAGTAACTGTGCAGTAATGCTGAATCTATCTGCTGTAGCCATATTTGGCCCGAGCGAAACTACTACATGTGTGTTCAGAAACAGAAGTAGTTCTTCTGAATGTATGTAGGAGTTCAAGGGCCCAAGTGACAAAACCTAGCACTTGTTGAAAAGGCTTGTGTACCAAGGCTTGTGTAAGGTTGGCTGTTGGATCCATGTCCTTTTTGGGTCTCCACGCCAGCCAGTCCAGGCCTGTACTGACGCTGAAATCTGCAGTAATGAAATAAAAGTAGCATATCCTGTCAAGTTACAGCCCTAATAGCGTGTTGGTGTATATTTGGTAGGCGCCTGTTTGCTTGTGTGCGTGTGTGTCTGGAGGAAATGATGTGAGATGTTTCGGCCCAGACCACATCGGGCTCGTCATAGGAGGAAGTGACTTTATGAGAGAGAAGCAGACTGATGCTGACTCAACAGGAGACTGTCTGTGTTTGTGAAACTAGCTTGCAGTTATATCTATTCGAATCCTAGTGGATTTGTGGTTTTCTTGTTTTTACCTTTATTCAAGCTTGTACAACAGATTTTTACTCATTAACATTTTGTTAGTAATTCATATTTTCATCTGTTCTGTTGTATTTTAGAACAAGAGCTGAGACAGCATTGGATAGATGTACTGGATGTATGAAATTTTCACTGTTACTGATGTTTTGGGAGATGTTATTTCACCTTAACGGCAGTTTAGAAGGATACTTTTACTTGAGTCCTTATTTAATTTCACCAGCCAGTCAATATGGGTTTAGGTGAGATGTGAAAGTTTGTGTGTCTTATCAAATTGATTCATTGCGAATTCTGAACAAAGCAACTGGAGGCTGGGAAGAAACTGCAGGAACCAATTCAGTGCTGTCGTAAGCCTATGGACAGAAGTTGACATAGTTAAAACGTCCCCCGCTTTTAATACCATTACTATTTATTATGTAGATATAAGTCTCTTGTGCTGAGACCGCATTATATGGTCCCTGTTCAAAGACAATGGTGATTTTCATTTTTCTACATTATTCAAACACGACAGCTGCCGTTTACATTGTGTGACAATTTCATGCTGAATGGACCAATAGAAATGCTCCAAAATAGCTTGTGAAAACGTTTGGTTCCATTGACGTACATTGAAAGTAAAGACTGTTTTTGGTCTCTCCTGTAAAGTTGCTATTGGGTGGATTTAGCTGCCCAAAGTTTAACAAGTATTGTTGTTACGAGACCGCGTCTTGGCCTGCAAGCCTAGAACAGAGCAAAGCTGTGTCTCACAAGAAGTGTCTTACAGACCAAAGCTTTTGTGCACGTGCAGAACACAAGGACACATTCATCAACCTCTTTTTCACAAGTTGCAGCGACCGCCTTTGTATTTCCTTGCGCGTGCCTGTTAGCTGGAGTGTTTGTGCACTGGCGGGTTTCAGAGCCTGTGCAATTAGACTGTATACGGGTGTGTTTGCGTGTCCCACTGACCCACTTACCACTCCTTGCTGTTGGCATCCAGTGGTCAGTGTGGTGGGTCGGGGCCTCTGTTTGACCAATACTTATCACTGATTAGTGAGCAAACCTTTATTTAGCTGACCCCAATGTGTCACTAAACAGCCTCTCTCTCTCTCTCTCTGTCTTTTTATCCTCTATTGATTTTTAACCATCTGGTGTTCGACAGTAAAGTAATATTATAACTTGTTTGTGTAGCTGTTATGAATAACTGCAGAAAACAGCACTTTTACATGTTTCCTTTTTATATGTGCAATATTTCTATCCACAGTGTTGATCTTTCAGGCTAGTCTTGGTTATGTAAGATATTTTGTTACAGAACCAGCTTGATTTACAATGCACTGATAAATCTAGGGTGTCATATGATTAAATACTGGCCTGGTGTCAAACTGACCAAAAGAATTTCCTACTTTATCAATGACATGGACACCTTCATTCATCAAAGCACTCAATCTTTGAATGCTTGCAGGTCTTGCAAGGTCTTGTACAAACTTAATATCCCAAAAATGGCTATTAAATAATGTACTGTGCAGCCGGGAGATATTAGTTGTATATGTGGTAAAGCCATTATAGTGCATTGTTTTGTTTTATACCTGTCAGTGTCTAAACAATAGCAGCAAAATAGAAAAAATCTGTTAAGGTTGTATGAAATAGGTGGTTTTGTAGTATACAGGTTAAACAGGATAGAGATATTTAGTCAAGCCTATGAACATGTGCAGTGGTGTTAATAGTTTAGAGAAAAGATTTGATTGTATGAAAGTACTGCAGTTACCCATAGTCTGATTTCGAATTGACAAAATGATCTGAATGTACAAATTGTGGTCATTCATGGATGTTTGGGTGACAATACAATGAACAGGTTCCTATGAACAGGTCTGCTCAAAGAACTTCTGACACCACTACAAGATTTAGAGGAATTAGTCACAGGAGGAAGTGGTCAAAGTCATGACAGGAAGTGTCCAGATCTATTTTTTTCTCAGTGAGATGTATGAAACTGTCTCTTTCGCCCTCTGTTTCTCACTCGCTCAGTAGATTTCAGTGACACCATAAACTATAGACTCACTCAAAGCAAATCAGAGCCAGTATAAAACCAGAAAATTGCATTTCCTGTAGCTTATGCTTGTTGCTAGACGGTTCCTATGGTGTGAAGGTTGTTTACTGAGTGGTTGATATTGGCTTGCTAAGTGTTTGCTTTGAGTTGTTAAAAATAAATAGGATTCTAGGGGAGTACCGAGGGATGAATAAACAAATGGAGGAGTGTGGGTCAGTATGGCTGTAGATTAGCGATTGGGGATCTGCCCTGAGTGAGCACATGCAGTTTGGTGGCTGTTGGGTAAAGGAAACAATGGGGTTTAGGTATGCCCAAAAATAAATGGGACTCTCTGGGAGGAAAGACGGACAGAGAAATAAAGACAAACAGATGAGTGTGGGCCAAAACAACATTAAATTTGTGCTCCAGGGTCCTGAGTGTTGGCAAAACAGTGTCTGTCAGTTGAGCAATAGTACAGTAGATGAGTGTGTACATTTCCACCCCATACATTCCTAATGGCCTAAATGTTCTTTATGAAAATCATACGTCCGATCAAATAGCATTGGAAGAGTGTCAACAGCTTGAAAAGTGCAGGAGTTAGTGGATAAAAAGTGTGTACCAAGAAGAATAATATAATGTTCTATATCATATATAGCATACAATACAGTCAGATAACATGCTCAACACAAACTAGGGTTGCAGCTATCGATTATTTTAGTAATCGAGTATTCTATCAATTATTCCATCAATTAATTGAGTAATCGAATAAAAATATATACATTTTTAAATTAGAGCAATAGTAAATATTTAAGATTAAGATTAAAATAAGGTTTCTTAACATTTTATTGCATAAGTTGTATATAGTAGTTTAAAAGAAAACATTTTAATAATTACTATTATTGAAATGTATTACTAGACCTATATATCATACTTTAAGGCTACTGTACACTCACAATGCTGAAGCTTGTCCTACACTTGCTGACCCACTTACTGCCAACAAACTAAACTGAATATACTTGCTGTACTGGATTTGGTGCATTTTAGGCTCCAAATTGCTACAAACACCACCTGATATTTAGTTTACTGTGTATTTTATGCATCACTGTGAGGGAAAAGTGTGTGTGAGGGGTGTAGGTTCTTGTGAGTGTGTGTTTGTTTGTAACTATAATCAAAACGATAATGTGAATAAAGCTTATTTTTGTTTTTTGTTAATTTACGAACATAACTTACTTTCTTAACTAGCCATATAACCATAACTAACATTCAGGCTTTACTAGCCTTCATCTCAACTCACCATCACACTGATTTAGGCTAAATGTTATGGTTACTGTGTGTCGCTCCGCTCTGTGGACTGGACGTGCTGAAACACTGAAACTCTGATGTCGTGCTCAGTTAGGAGTTACCTTAAAACCCAGACCCACTATCAGTTTGCTGGGAAAGCTCGGTTACTTGCTCTCTGAAGTTAACTTCTTATTTGAATACCTAGTTCCACCTTAACTCGTATAGAAGTAACACTGTGGCGCCTCTAACTGCTTCGACATTTAAGGTGGAAAGGCGGAATTTACACAGGAAGCTAACTTCAGTCTGTCTTTCTTCAGGTATATGGTTGTATGGATTAAACAAATCTTCGAAGCAAAGAATTTAAGTTCCTTGAGAAATCTTTTCAGCCCTAATACAAACACTACTCTATACTGCTGCTGCAGGATATGAACAAAAAGGCAGTAATATATATTTGATATAAATGCATCATGTTGCGACTGCCATATGCCTTCCAATATGTTACAACACGCTGATGAATCTTTGGTGTAACGTGGTTAAGTTATTGTTCAGCCGATGCATCAGAGCCCCCACAGGAACTTAAAGCAGCTGCTGCTCTCAGGCCTCGTTGGCGCAGTAGGCAGCGCGTCAGTCTCATAATCTGAAGGTCGTGAGTTCGAGCCTCACACGGGGCAGCAGTCTTTTTCAGCTATTTTCACACACAGAGAGTAAAATCCAAAAATAGATTGACAATCACTATATTGTGTACATGGTAGTTGTTCGCTTAAGACTTGTTAATGTATGAAGAACAGTATCACTAAACATTGATAAGAAAAGCTGATGACTGAGGGTCAGCCACACTGGACTTTGGATGCATTGCAGTTACACAACAGCTAAACAAATCTTGTGATCATACTTATACTTAACATAGACACTTTGTTCTAACTTTTAGATCCAAAGATTGTAGTAGATACAGAATGTATAAAACACTGTATATACACAATATATATGAAATATATAGAAATATGGAACAAATGTTAGAAGTGACTAAAATAAACATTTAAAATAATCTCAGAGTATAAAGGGTTAAAACATTGTGTTCTGAATGTTTTCATTTATTAGCAAAGAAATGAAAAAATCCAAGATGTACCAAATATGATACAAAACTTAAATTTTATGACTATTTGTTATTATTTATTTATTATATATATATTTTGGGCAATTGTATGTACAGTATGTACAAAAGTACATATTGTGGATATTTTGAGTGACAAGACAAGTCGAGCCTAGTGTTGTTTTCTTTCATTTTGATCATCACTGAGTTACTACAGTCTTTTTTTTTTAATTCATAAACCCCTATACGTATGTAATAATTCATACTTGTTTATTGTGAGCTGTCAGTGTTCTCCTTTTTTCACTCCAGGGTGTTGATACATTTCAGGCTCGCTGGGTAATTTTTTTAGATAACACTACACAGTGTCAGAAACCACATTAGCACTTTGAGGCAGATGTGTAATGATTTAGACACACTTTGCATTATGCAAATTTATGGCTTTCGAGCTTCTGTTGCATGTTTATTATCAGGTGTATGAAAATATTGGAAGTATTGAGCCTCACAATATTTTGTTTTGTGATTCTGTATCCAGTCTTAGTAACAAACTGCTAGCAAACTAATGCATATCGTCACTGTCCAAAAAAAAACGTGTATTAAAATTTTTTTCTGTTTTTTTATTTGAATGTGAAATCGCTGCTATTTACATTGTGTGAAGAGTCTATGATGAATGGACCAATCGAAATGCTCCAAATAAGGAAAATTGGAAATTGGAAATAAGTCTGGTTCCATTGACTTACATTGAAGAGGGGGACAGTTTTTGGCCTTTCTTGTAAAGTCGCCATTTTCTTTGGACAGTGATAATATGGAGGTGTGCGTTTTTATACTAGACAGTTGTCCGAACATTAGATTTTTAAGGTACCAATATATCAGTGTATCATCTTGAGTACGGAAGCGCATTGCCAGCTTGTTGCCCTCGTAACTTTAACACAATACTAAGGAAGCTTAAGGCACCAAACACGTCAACACTAAACAAATTGTGTACATTTGATTTTCTTCCAAAACCATATATTTAAAGTAATTTGTAGGCAATTATTCCTCCTTTTCACCAACGGTGTAACACAACACATTATGGGGGTGTTAGTTGTCTCCATTGTCTGGCTGTTATCTGTGGACTTACAACACTATTTCATGGCAGATTGGCCTCAGCTGTGGCCTGTTTGACCTTCATGGACCAACACAGACACACACATATACACACACACACACACACACACACACACACACACCCAGAGTGAGAGAGAGGTCCCTAGGGACTTAAGTAATTACGCTCGCGCTGACTGCTTGTCCCATCTGTAGGCTGTCACCTCTGAACCCGGCCGCTCGGCATTGTGGGCTTTGTAGTTTAAAAAGCATGTTGCAGATAAGGGAGTGTGGAAATGGAGTTAAATCAGAAAAAGGCTTTACATGAATCGCTGCCGGTCGACATATGAGTCCAAGAGGAGACCGTTCAGCAAGTACTGATGTGTCAGTGACGGCTGTTACTCTCAGGCCTCGTTGGCGCAGTAGGCAGCGCGTCAGTCTCATAATCTGAAGGTCGTGAGTTCGAGCCTCACACGGGGCAGCAGTCTTTTCTCTGCGTTAGCTTTTTTCTTTTCAGACGCGGGTCACATGATGTCGTTTAGTTCCAGTTACAGAGGAAAGAAAAAGAGAAAGAGAAAAGTGTCCCGGCTGGTGTTATTTTTAGCAGCACGTTGTGTTTGGTGCTATTTCTGATCTCTGTGTTGATTGTTGAAGTGGCTGTGTTGAAACACGGCTTTGAAACGAGCTGATGTAGAGATGCTTAGATAGCGTTCCGCTCTTCTCGTTCTTTCACCGCTGAACCCTTGCCCCCTTCTGACCGCCCCCCACTCACCCATGCACCACCACCCCCCCCCCCTCTAATCCAACCCAACCTCGTCTTTCCGCTGCTGCGGCCCTGTAGGGACTTCCCAGAGGTTTCAGCACAACACGCTATAAATCATAGAAAAGCACCTCCCTCTGTTCTCCCTTCTTTCCTCCACTCTCTTCTGTTTCCGCATTTAAAAACAGAAACGGCGAAAGGTTTGAGGTTGTTGTACAGTGGAAATCAAGTTTATGGGTCTGAGTTTATACAGTGCTTATGATATGAGCTTCTATCAGTTATTGCTCTGCTAGTCTAATAAGTCCCATACTCACATGTCAAGATTGTGATCTAAGGATTTTTAATTAGTTTGTGTTACAAAACAACTTTATGAACAACTCATGAATAGGATTGCAGTCACACATTAGTCAGTGTTTTATTATAACTCTCATTAAACAAATGGGTAATAAACTTTAAGCTTAAAGGAAGACTTTTTTAATATGAGAAAAAACAGAGCTGGACAGTATGACAATGTGTATCATTATTGTGATAAATCATGTCAAATCCTAGCAACCAGCTGGGATACCATAGCAACCGCCTAGCAACACCTTAGCAACCAGCTGGGATACCATGGCAACCGCCTAGCAACACCTTAGCAACCAGCTGTAATACCATATCAACCGCCAATCAACACCATAGCAACCAGCTGGGATACTATAGCAACTGCCTGGCAACACCATAGCAACCAGCAAGGATACTATGGCAACTGCTTAGCATCATCCTAGCAACCAACTGGAATACTTGAGCAACCGGCTAGCAATACCCTAGCAACCACTTAGAAACACCCCAGCAACCACATAGCAACACCCTGGCAATCAGCTGAGATACCCTAACAACCGCCTAGCAACACCCTAGCAACCACATATGTAAGTTGCTTCTGTAAGTCACTTATGTAAGTTGCTTTGGATAAAAGCATCTGCTAAATGCCATAAATGTAAATGCACATAGCAACACCTTAACAACCACCTACAAACACCTTAGCAACCAGCTGGGATAGCATAGAAACTGCCTAGCAACACCATAGCAACCAGCTATGATACCATAGCAACTGCCTACCAACACCTTAGCAACCACTTGGGATACTATAGCAACCGCCTAGCAACACCATAGCAACAAGCTGGGGTACTTTGGCAACTGCTTAGCATCATCCTAGCAACCAACTGGAATACTCTAGCAACCGGCTTACAATACCCTAGCAACCACCTAGCAACACCCTAGCAACCACATAGCAACACCCTTGCAATCAGCTGTGATACCCTAACAACCGCCTTGCAACACCCTAGCAACCACACAAGTTAGTCGCTTCTGTAAGTCACTTATGTAAGTCGCTGTGGATAACAGCATCCGCTAAATGCTATAAATGTAAATGCACATAGCCACACCTTGGCAATCTGGGGGGAAAACCTTAGCAACCGCCTAAGAACCAGCTGGGATACCCTAGTAACCACCAAGCAACACCCTAGCAACAAACTGGGATACCGGAGCAAATGCCTAGCAGCACATTAGTAACAGTTAGTAACAGTTGTTGAATTGCTTATGCTGCACAACCATTCCTAGTCAGGTGAAGTGCTTCAGTTAACAATGACTTTGTTTAAAGCCGGGCAGTTTTAGATATTTAAAGAAATATCAGAACAGTATCGGCCAGTACTCAGTGTTTTAAAAACTGGTATATGAGAAGAAAAAGCATTGTTTGTAATTACAACACCCCGTGAGTTCTTATTGGAAGTATAAGAAAACGAACACTCATCACAAATAACCAGCCCAGCTGCAGTAGGAGAGAGAAAACCATGGGTGTTTATGATGTCAGCTTATTAGCGCACAACCAATTTACCCCAGCATTTTTCAGTAAACTTATATCAACTAAGGGCTTTTTTCTAGTACCTACAGCATGCTTAGCAGTGCTGCCTCAATGAAAATGTCCTTGGAAAGAAGAACTAATAGTGATGAATTTGATGTTGCTCAAAAACTCTAAACTATAAGGGTTGTTGCGAAGGTCAGACACTCGAGGTTGAAGCTTACAAGTTTATTTACGAAAGGACAATCCAGAACTGTCTCTCACAAAATGAGAAACCAACCCAGCAGTTTATAAAGAATTGACAACAGGTGAGCCCAGTAATCAAGTGAGGAAGATCTAAGAAGGTCATGTGAGCACCCAAAGAGTTCTGGGAAATGGAGTTCCCAGAGGCTTGGCTCTAGAAGGAGGAGGGCGTGACGTAAACAGTCCAGTGACTGATGAATAAACCTGCAGTGCACGAGTTAAACTGAGGCGTCCGTGTGTCTGTCCTTTAATACAGGAGTACACTGTGTTAATTTAAGAATAAGTTCTTTGATTCTGCCGGTCAGAACCTCTGTACAAGGTTGGTACACTCACTCTTATAACTAAGTGAATGGGTTCATTGTGAATGAGTTAGTTTGTGTGTGTGGCATGAATTTGCCCATTTCCAAAGAATTTCTGAAGATGTCCACGATGATGTCTCTCTGTATTACATAATCATTCCTGAATTATGTCTTTTGTACTTTACAGTTTCCACAATATAATATAAACTTGACATCCATGAAATTCAGTGATAGAATCAGCAAATGTAGGCTCCAGATATAACACTTGAGACCCAAGCGTATGCATATATATATATATATATATATATATATATATATATATATATATATATATATATATATATATATATACAGCAAGAGGAAAACATAAGAACATGTCATGAATAAACCAATGTAGATGGCCAAACAAGCATGGAGTTTTTGAGATTGAGGTTTCTGTGTGTGGAGCAGACACGCTGTGCGGACCCTCGCTGCTGCTGTTGTAGTTTTAATGTGTACCTGTTACTGATTTCTGAGCTATGTTATACACGAAGGCTTCGGCTCAGTGTCTGCTTCATACGCTGGATACTGTGTATAACGGGGCTTCAAGGATCAATATTAATTGTGGTCCTCTTACATTGTGAACTGGCTCGCTGCCTCCGTCACTCCATCACTGTGTTTTTATATATAGAGCCGTTCTTGGTAAGTTCCCAGTTTATCTGTCTTTTAATCCTCTTATTGTGCTAAAAAAATAATTGCAGTCATAATGTTACTGGTCAAAATTAAACCGCACCAAAGCAACTTCTCATTTGAGCCCTATGTGTGAACATAAACAGAGTCCTTTCCTCAGCCCGAACTTAAAGGGCCAGCAACAGCCTGCTTAACACAGTGTATGTGAATACTGTTCACTGTTAATGAATGCTATATATATATATATATATATATATATATATATATAAAATTTTGATATCTTCACTTCTCACTTAAAGTAAAAAGGCAATTGAGATTAGATGTTATCGTGATATATATCGATATCGACTAATATGAAAAAAATTATTGTGATAAGAATTTTTTCTATATCGCCCAGCCCTACACACAGTATAAAGCAAGTCAAAGTCAAAACAACTCTATCTCTTCAGAAATGGTAACCCGTATATATCAAAGTGGAACGAGTCAAATTGACCAGTAACCTAATAGGAGGGTTAAAAGTGAAGCAAGCAGATCACTCTTTTGAAATGTTTGTGCATCTACAAAATAAACATAAGGTTCAAAGTATTGTACAATTAAACAGTTTTAAGGCCACATTTTTGTGTTTTTTTGTGTAAATTCCTCTGTTGTAACTCTGTGTTGTTGAGTGTTTTGGCCTTGTCTCCCTTGTAAAAGAGATCTGTGCCCTCAGTGCTCAGGCTTAAACAAAATTATGGAAGCTTATATCCACCAATCAGCATTCTGCATTCTTTCTGATTCTATATGATGAGTTGCTCTCTCTCTCTCTCTCTCTCTATATATATATATATATATATATATATATATATATATATATATATCTATATATATAGATAGATATATTTAACTGGGTTACGTAGCTTAGATGAGTAGTTACAGCCGTCAGTTTTGGGTTGAGCTGTCCACTTAGTGTGTATGTGTACATGTACGTGATCTGATTTGTGGTTTGATAAGTAACGTCTTCGTGTCTTATCTTCAGTAGAGTGGATGGAGCCTGAAGCCGTTGGCAGTGCAGGAGCCCATGTGTTCCTCCTGCTCGCACACAGATACTGTTCTCCACCCCGAGGCAAGCTCTGTTCACAATGACAGCCCCGTGACAACTATATGTATGTGTGTGTGCATTAGCAGTCTGTTGTAGACTGAGCGCTGCCGCTCTGCAGGAATACATGTGCTTGCTGTTGGCCTGTGCTTGTTAGCCATACCTGAGTGTGATGCACTGATGCAGTGTTGGTCCCCCGAATCGCTAAATAGGACAGGTTCGCTGTTCTTGCCCAGCTGTTGTAATCTTTTCCACGAGTCGCGTCTTCTGTTGGAAACTGTCAGTCAAAGAAGATTCTCCAAGCGACTTGCAGCTGTAATCGCAGCAAAAGGTGGCGCTACAAAGTGTTAATGCTAGGGGGGCGAATAATTTTGCACGCCCCACTTTTAAGTTTTTTCTTTCTAAAAAAAGTCTAAAATATCCAATAAATTTCGTTCCACTTCACGATTGTGTCCCACTTGTTGTTGATTTTTCACAACAAATTACAATTTCATATCTTTATGTTTGAAACCTGAAATGTGGCAAAGGGTTGAAAAGTTCAAGGGGGCCGAATACTTTTGCAAGGCACTGTATCTATTTGTCTATTTTAATTTTTCTATATCAATTGAACACGACAGCTGCTGTTTACATTGTGTGATCGTTTAATCATGAATGGACCAATAGAAATGCTCCAAATTAGCTCAGAAAAAAAACAGTTCCATTGACCTACATTGAAATTAAAGACTGTTTTTATATATATACATGTGTATATATATATATATATATATATATATATATATATACATATACACACACTGACATTGGACGAAAAGGCCTGGCTCAAAGTCTTCGCTTTAATTCATCCCAAAGGTGTTCTGTCAGGTTGAGGTCAGGACTTTGTGCAGGCCAGTCATGTTCTTCCACAACAAACTCGCTCCTCCATGTCTTAATGGAGCTGCTTTGTGCACTGGTGGGCAGTCATGTTGTAACAGGAAGGGAACGTCCCCAAACTGTTCCCTCAAAGTCGGATGCATAAAATGGTCCAAAATCTCTTGGTCTGCTGAAGCATTAGGAGTTCCTTTCACTGGAACTGAGGGACCATAATCCCCCCTCCACCAAACTTTACACTCGGCACAATGCAGTCAGACAAGTACTGTTCTCCTGGCAACCACCAAACCCAGACTTGTCTGAAAGAAATTAAGGTGATGCACAGAAACATATCTATATGTAAAACTGTGAAGTGTAGCAACGGCGGAGCAACCCTCACAAAGAGGTACGGCTTTGTTTCCCTTTTCTCTACTTCCCTGTCCATTCATTTACATGTTGAATATACTCCGCTTTGCCGATTGCAGATAAATTACATATTTTGCCTTTAAACAGCAGCTAGTGTTTTGTATACAGTGGGTCTGTGTGTGTGTCTACTTATCATAGAGAGACAGAAAGGGAGGGAGGAAAAGAGTAAACAGTAGGAAAGTGGAAGAATGGAGGGGGTGCTGAGAGACAGGGATTGGCAAACTGTGATGGCCAGATAGGGGGATGGAGGCATTAATGGCTGAGGAGTGAAAGTGTTGGAGCTCGAGGGAGGAGTTCAGTTGGAGAGGGAGTGATATAGAGAGTGATACAGGCCCTGATTCTGAGAGACAGGCAGACTGTGTGTACGTGAGTGTCTGTTGGGAACTGGTGTGTATCTGGCTTGATTCGGACTATTTGTGCCAGCATGCTGCTAACAACCCCTGACAACAGCCCTTATAAACATTGCAGAGACAACAATCACACCCACAACCGCACATTCCTCTTTATTTTGGACTGTGACTTGCCCCCTTTCCCCCCACCAACCTTTACTTTCTCTTTCACGCTCTTTCAGGTACGTAACAGTTTTCTAAATATATATATTAGAGATGGACCGATCATCGTTTTTGAGGCCGATTCCGATCGCTGATCACCTTTCAGAACGATTGGCCGATAGCCGATACTGATAGAGGGTGGGGCTATATGCCACGGCAGGGCTACATGTAGTTATTAGCACAAGCAAGTCATGAAACATGGTCTAAACTGGTTTATTATCATTTTTAATGAGCTCATGTGAAACAGCATAATATTTTTAACAAAATTAACAGTAAATAAACAAAATAAATCAAACAAATATCGCCAATACTGCAGTCATTACATTTAGACCCTTAATTTAAAACTAAAAAAGATAATTAAATACATGCAGTAAAAACTGCAGTCATTAAACGCAGACTCGCAGAAACGCAGATTTTAAACTAAATCTGTAATCATTAAATGTAGATCTTGAATTGTTGCTGCTGTTCTGTTAGTACCGGTCAGATCTGGTCTGTACGGTGTTCTGGGTTATTTGTTTTGTGCTAGCTGCGTGTGCCAGCTCTGCTGTTTGTTGATACTCACTGTATTCAGCTGTGTGCAGTACCATATCATATTAGTAGTGTTAAATGTCTTTGTCTGGGTTTTCATGAGACACGTTGATTCTACACAGCACATGATTTTCTCGTGAGGCCGCTGCTTTAGTCAGTCTGTGGAAAATGAAAGGGTGTGTGTTTCCACCTAGTGGTTCAGATAGGAATTGCGGGGATCTGGCTGGAGGGGGTTCTCCTCTTCCTGGATGAAGTGCTAGCTGGAAATACAGAAATTAGTCTCATTTGTTTAACGCCATCGATCGTCTCTTGGGATCAGCTAAATTGGAGAAATATCGGCCGATGACCCATAACATACTTTGATTAAAAATCGGCCGATACCGTTACATAGTCGATCAATATTTATATTTTATTTATATCAATAATATATATATATTTATATCAATTGGACCAATAGAAATGCTCCAAAACGGCTTGGAAAAAATTCTGGGTCCATTGACTTACATTGTTTTTAGAATATATTTTTGGTCTCTCCTGTAAAGTTGCAATTTTGTATATACTTGAAAATACTTGTTTTTCATTGGACAGCGACCATATGATTGGACTAAGTCCGACAGACCAAACACAGCCCAAATTTCATGACTGGCCGACCAGGTTTAGCAGTCCATATGATGTCTGGTGTTTAAAGAGAGAGGACTTTAAAAGTAAAGCATTCCTTTCTCCTGGCCTTCAGGCTCTGCCATCTCTATCTCTCTATATATATATTTAAAATGTGTGTGGTATCAACGTTTGTCAGGCTTCTGAAGCGAGATAACTTTATATTGTTTAGTCTTATCGTCTTGTTGAATGTGTGCGAGCAGTGAGAAAAGAGCCGAGCGCTCTTCTCGCAGTTGTCTTTTTATTTTTTCCCACTCTTTTGCTACTGTTTACACACGGCCGGTTGTTAGTGATGCAGCAGTGGTGGAAACCTGTTTCCTTTTTACTTGACTGCTGGAGAGTAAATCAATAGGAGTACCGTTCCTCAGGAAATGCATCCTGAAATCCTCAAATTTCACCAAGATTTGATTTGCTGTCGGTATGATTTAGAGTGATTCATAAAAATACATACATTTGACTGAAGGAAATGACTTTGTTAATAAGAAATCAATTATTTATTATTATTAGTTAGTGGAATACGTTTTTTGGAATCAGTTCTTTACGCTTACATAAAAATAACCTGGGATTATAATTTTTTGGCACATACGTTATTGATTATTATAATTAATATACAATAAGCAGCACAGTGTATAAAAATAAACAGCACAGTGTATACAATATACATAAAAGTTAAAAACTTTCAAATTACTTACTGATAACTGTACATGTGGAAATGAAAAAAAACATTGTACATATTGTTTTATTACATTAAAAAAACTATATTTTCTGTAAGTGTGTAGAGTTAAAGTGTGTATATGTGGTGAGCAGTGCTGGTTGTAGAGTCTAACAACAGCAGGAAGGAAGGACCTGTGATACCACTCCTTCACACACTTGGGGTGAAGCAGCCGGTCGCTGAGGGAGCTGCCCAGTGCTGCCAAAGTCTCATGCCTGGGGTGGGAGTCATTCTCCAGCATGGATGCCAGCTTGGCTAACATCCTCCTGTCTCTCACCACCTGCACTGGGTCTAAGGGGCTTCCCGGGACAGAGCTGGCTCTCTTAATGAGTTTGTCAAGTCTCTTCTTGTCTGCCGTCGAGATCCTGCTGCCTCAGCAGACCACTCCATAAAAGATGGCAGATGACACCACTGTGTCAAAGAAGGTCCTCACGGGTGCTTCCTGCACTCCAAATGTTCCAGAATAACTGTTTGCGAAGACCACTAGGGCAGGGCAAGGAAGGGGATCTCTGAGAAGCTTGGGGCTGGAGTTCTGGGTGGGCTGCTGGGGATTAAAGCCAGGCCTTGCCAAGTTAAGAATGAGTACGATGGAAGAGAAGCTGGGGAGGTGGTGGGGTGTGTCACAAGAAGGTGAGAGCAGAGGAGTGGTTTATATAGAGCGTGTAACAATCATATATAACTTCATCTACGATCCAAGCATCTGTGCACAGTGCAATAACTATTAACCGCATAGCTTTAAGAATAAAATCACTATTGATTTTCACTTTTGCACACTTTTCTACTGAGAAAAACTGCCTGCAATCTTTCACAGTCTGGGCAATGACAATGCTGAGTCTGTGACTCAAGTACTCACTTGCTTTGGAGAAGTATTTCAGCAAATGCAGTGGGCATCAAAACAGCAATGCTCTTATCAAAGGCGCCATAAATTTTAAGTCTACATAGAAGGTATGAGCCCTAACCTCTCATATCCACCCAACACCATCACTCTGCCTATTAGGTGACACATCAAACACTTATACAACAACAGAAAACAAAAGAATACTCTTAATGTCGCGAGTCATCGCCAAGAAAATCATCCTCATGAATTGAAAAACAAAACATTAACATCATCCAATGGGAAAACCTATTAACAGACTATCTAGAAACACTCTCAGAATCCATCAGAAAACACCTACTCAGACCTAGTTTGGAAACATCTAATTCAAACACTACAGTATATAATAGAGATGGACCAAACAGTGTTTTTGAGGCCGATTCCGATCGCCGACCACCTTTCAACGGCATCAGCCGATAGCCGATACTGATAGAGGGCGGGGCTATATACCACGGCAGGGCTACATGTAGTTATTAGCGCAAGCAGATCATGAAACATGGTCTAAACTGGTTTATTACCATTTTTAACAAGCTCATGTGAAACAGCATAATATTTTAACTAAATTAACAGTAAATAAACAAAGTAAATCAAACAAATATCTCCAAAACTGTAATCATTACATTTAGACCCTTAATTTAAAATGAAAAAAGTGAATTAAATAAATGTAATCAAAACTGCAGTCATTAAACGCAGACTCTGATATTTTAAACAACAATCTGTAATCATTAAATGTAGAATATTGAATTGTTGCTGCTGTTCTGTTCGTACCGGTCAGATCTGGTCTGTACAGTGTTCTGGGTTGTTTGTTTTGTGCTAGCTGTGCTGTTTGCTGATACTCACTGTATTCAGCCGCGGGTGTACATTAAAAACCGTATCAGATTAGTAGTGTTAAATGTCTTTGTTTTGGTTTCCCTACGAGACATGGTTAGTTTACAGATTTTAAAAACGTTCTGGATGAGTCTGAGTCACATATGGCAACAAGCTGCCAGACCGACGCAACGCAACGCAAAACTGTTCTCGCGAGGCGCGCCGCTTTAGTCAGTTTGTCGAAAATGAAAGGGTGTGTGTTTCCACCTAGCGGTTCAGATAGGAATTGCAGGGAGCTGGCTGGAGGGGGTTCTCCTCTTCCTGGATGAAACGCTTGCTGGAAATACAAATTAGGCTCATTTGTTTAACGCCATCGATCGGCTCTCTGGATCAGCTAAATTGGAAAAATATCGGCCGATCACCGATCACATATTTTAATTAAAAATCGGCCGTTACCGATACATAGCCGATCAATCCTTCCATCTCTAGTAATAACATAACAATCAATAGCCATATGCCACATGAATAAATAGGTGAACATTGTTGAATAAAATTTTTCTGTTTTCTGTTTAGGTATAAATGGATATATATGTGTATACATGTTTTTTTGTTTGTTTTGTTCTGTTTGCTTAGTTGTTTGTTTGTTTGTATATGACTGGTCAGGCAAACATTTGCCCAGATGATGAGCTCTTGAATATTTTAATGAGCTCTGCTCTGATTGGCTGGTCTACAGTGAGGCGTCGTGATGATCACACATGTTGCAACATGTCGAAACAGGGACAGACAGAGAGTGTGGAGCAAGCGAACAACTCTTCCTTGTACAGGGTACGTTTCTGCACTCTCTCTTGGCACCTATAGCATTTAAGCTGACGCATACGACGCCAACCTCAGTCTTGTTTAAAGATGAACATCATCCATGTCCATTGACTTGAGAAGAGTGTGGAGCAAACGTTTCCTGGAGCGTGAGCTGACACACCATCTTTCGGTGACGGCAGCGTGTAGGTGGCAGCGTTAGCGTTATGTTTTATGACATTCTCTATAAAGGCACTCTCAACCGGTTTGGTTATAATTCCACCCTTGCAGATCACGTACACCCATACATGCTGATTGTCTTCCCTGGGGTGGATGGGATCTTCAGGCAAGACAATGCAACACATCACATGGCTAGGAATGTCACACATGGGTTGGAAGCCCTGACCAAGACTTCCAAGTACTACCCTGGAAACCTAGTTCCCCAGAGTTGAACCCAATCGAGCATCTGTGGGACCACCTGGATGCAGGTGTTGCCTCTATGGATCCTCCCCACTTCGCCCTCCAGCAGCTGTGCGATGCACTGCAGCCAGCATGGCTTCAGATACCTGTGACCACCTAGCAGAACCTTACTGAGTCTCCCAGTCCGTCCAGCTGCTGGTCATAATAGTATGCTAGATGGGGGCATCGTTTTCAGGTGGAGTCAGGTCTGTTACTTGAAGACCACTTGAAGAGCACTGTCGCTGTAACCAGGTTATATAACATGCAGGATAAAACAACTTTACGTAACCTCGTCTCGAAGCGCCCTACCAAAGTGTGCGTCCGTGTTTAAGTGGTTGTGTTAAGCTGAGCGTGTCAGGTGTCCAAGTACATCTCTCCTCCACACCGCTCCCTCTCTCTCTCTCTCTCTCTTTCTTTTTATCTGCACATTGGCTTCTGATAGCGTGTTGTTTCCGTTAGAGGCTCTTTCTGAACGATTCGCTTAGCGTTTTTCATGATTAGCATTCATTGGTCACGCGTGTTCAATTGGTGCATGTAAATGATGATCTAATCAGTCCTCGTGGTGATGCGCCGTGTGTGTGGGAGGTGATCCGGGGAGACAGACCAATAGATCTGTGTGTGGAGAGAGGAAGGGACAGAGGGGGAGGGAAAGTGAGTGAGCTGGAAATTAGTTATGGAGCTTTGAGCTTTGTGAGGGTGGATTTTCTGTTCTTTCTGTGGTTCCTAATCTTCTGCCGTATTAGTTCTTGGCCTACTTGCTTCTGTTTACGCCCGTGTTTCGGTGAACTAACTTTTTCCCATCCGTCGTCTGGCCTCTTGCCTAGACCCGAGTTCTAAGTATTTGGACAGTGATGGTCGCAACTCTACCCACCCAACAGAAACATGTTGAAAAGACGTTGATAGGACGGTTTTGCCAGGTGTCTAAACAGCATTAAGATGTGGTTGAAAAGTTAAAAGATGTTTTTTTAGGTTGCTCCGGTAACTTAAATTCAACCTAATTCCAACCATAAATCAATCAACCAATCAACATTTACTTATATAGCTCTTTTTACAACCGGTGTTGTCTCAAAGCAGCTTTTGCGAAGTGCGGACCACTAAGGCAGGGCAAGGCGGGGAACTCCGAGAAACTCAGGGCTGGAGTTCTGGGTGGCTTCTGCTGCTAGGTTTTGAAGCCAGACCCCACCTTTTTTTTTGCCAAGTGAAGAGTGAGTAAGATTTTGGAAGAGTTGGAGGAGCTGGGGAGGTGGTGGGGTGCGAATTTCGTCACGAGAAGGTGAGGGCAGAGGAGTGCTTTATATAGAGCGTGTAATGATTGAAGGGAGGAGTTTGGGCGTGGTCCTTCTCCCAAACTTAAGTTATTTCATAACTTAATTTACAGAAAAGGAGTTGATGAAAAAGAGGAATCAAAGAGAAGGATGGTAAGAAAGGAGTATTGAGGTCCAAGTCCCCCTAAAGAAAGCCGGAGGCAACGGTGGCAAGGAAAAACTCCCTAACACTTCTACCATTTTTCGTCGCCTGTCCTACAGAAAGAATGAAGCGATCCGGATTAATGGCTTCTCTTCTCCAGATCAGCATGATGAGAAGGCACAAGGTCTTTGGGCTCCAGAAGCGTATGAACCATAAACTTGAGATATATTCATCATATTGCATACATAATTAGTGTCAGAAAAACATGTGGGCAGAAATTTCTAGTGTGACGTTTATTCATTTCAATAAGAACATATCTCAAATGGAGAAACTGTCACAGTGTGTAAGTGTTGTGTTTCTAACTATTCAGGGTTGCAGGTCTTGCCTCCACCTCCAGACTCTTTAGGAGCATGTTTAAGGTGGTCCTGCAACCCAGATACCATGTTTTGTGGTCACTGTCCCACTTGATATGGGGCCGGTGGGCTATGTGTTTTTTTTGTTGCATTTAGGGGCAAAAAACTGGCGTCCTCAATACAATAGCCCACCGCCCCTGATATCAAGATATCAATTATCATATTATATATATATATATATATATATATATATATATATATATATATATATATATATATATATATATATATAATATGATAATTGATATCTTGATATCAGGGGCGGTGGGCTATTGTAAAAAAGTGTGAATGTTTCTTTTTCTAAAAACAGTAAAAAGTAGTACTTTGATCTGATAGTTAGAGATGGGTGATATGGCACGATATTTCAGGGTATAATACTGTTCAGCATATTCAAAAAGTTTGGCGATTATTGTGTACGATATGATACGGAACACCCCTAATATATATATATATATATATATATATATATATATATATATATATATATATATATATATAATTAGAGATGGGTGATATGGCACGATATTTCAGGGTATAATACTGTTCAGCATATTCAATATATATATATATATATATATATATATATATTCAATATATATATATATATATATATATATATATATATATATATATATATATATTCAATATATATATATTAGGGGTGTTCCGTATCATATCGTACACAATAATCGCCAAACTTTTTGAATATGCTGAACAGTATTATACCCTGAAATATCGTGCCATATCACCCATCTCTAATTATCAGATCAAAGTACTACTTTTTACTGTTTTTAGAAAAAGAAACATTCACACTTTTCTCACTTCCCATTATAAATCTACTAGAGACAGATTTGATCTGTCCAATATCATTCATTTTACTTCAGTTCTGGATATATGGAGATATTTGGAGTGCATTATTTAGTATCATGACATTCTGGATCATTGACTTCTGTTACAATCTGATGAAAATTCTTGTATTTTTAAATATCTCAGTTAGGGGTGTGCCATTCATTTCGTTGCAGTAGTGTATTCTTGAAATATTTTTTTTAATTCAATGTTTTGTCATATCGCCAAGAGTATCGTTATCTCAAAAATACCATGAAATATCGTGATATTATTGTAGGGCCATATCGCCCACCCCTATATATATAGACAAAATTAGGTTTTTCATGGCTGTATTTGGTCTATGTACCTGTGATTGAGTATGCTGCCGTTTTTTTATTAAGGATTCTTAGAATTTAGAATTAAGAACTATTTGCCATTTCACTGAGGAACTCGACCTCAACCACCCAGATACACACACACTAGTAAACACACACACTAGGAGGCAGTGAGCAGCCCTATCCACAGCAAATCCGGCAGCAGCTGGGGGTTAGGTGTCTTGCTTCGTGTCCTGGCGGTTTTAGGGGATTAAAGTAGAGACCTTCTGGTCAGAAGGCTGGTTCCTTAAACTCCAGCCCACAACTAGATAGATGGAGATAGATAGATAGATAAATACCGTATTGATCCCGAAATAAAATTAGGCAACCAGTAGCTTGTACACAACACAGATACACAAAACAATACAGTCCCCAATAAACAAGAGTAGAGAAAAGTAGCCTATCCTGACACTATTACTCATATATATGGGGACTAGTTAGAGTAGAGTAACCCATACTGTGCAAAAACAGACTTGAGTCTATGAGTGACTCGCATTGTTAGCCTAAAGACTGGCCTCTCTGTATTTCAGTGTGGTAGCATTGTCCACAGTAGACTGCTGGCCATCCATTGGTCTGATCCAACTCTAATCAGCTCTAACAGGGGAGCCTGTGTTGTGGGGGGTTTCAGTAAAACTCGTCCCTAGGTGCGATTAGCTATGGTGTGAGTTTAATTAACCATGTTCTGTGACGTCGTAGGATTTCAATCTGGAGTAGATGATAGATGATAGCGTTAAATTCTGAGGAACATTCTAAAAAAGTGTATAAATAATTGACGTCCCAACAGCAGCGTGAAAAAGCTGGTCCAATTACACAAACATGAAAGAAAGAACAATAAAAAAAAACCCAGACAGCACCGTCTGCCTACGTGTGTCAGTATTCCTTTGTGTATGGGTTTGATCTTCTGAAGCTTTCAACAGCAGCTGAAGTCTTAGGTTAAACCCAGTAACACAACAGAGACTGTGGAGGGAATAGAAAATGGCCAGGGGCTGCTGTGATAAAAGTTATTTTAGCAAGTTTACAACATTATTAACTTTGATTGTCTCTCCCAATCAAATACATCAGATCTCTCTCTCCCTCTCTCTCTCTCTTCCTCTCAGACAGACTCTCTCGGCCCGCCTCGCCTGCCTGTTTTCGCACCAGATGGTGTTGGGTGCGGGTGTTACAGTGAGCTGGAGTAAACTAGCCTCTTATTCATTACACTTCAGCCTCTTTAGAAGCCTCGAAAGCAGCGCTGCCCCTCCCCCGATGACACCGGGGGGAACAAAGCAAGAAAGATACTGAATGAATGAAGCAGTATCTGACTGCAACTGGACGTAGTCTATGCCTGAATATTAGCAGTGTTTACAAATGTGTATATTCTTAGGATTATATATGGGTTGCATCTATCTCCAAAATGGAGAGTCTTTGGAAAATGGAAGTTAATGGAACCCGAATATTTTCCGAGATATTTTGGAGCATTTCCATTGGTCCATTCATCATACAATTTTCACACAATGTTAAGGGCAGCTATCATTGTCTTCATTTCCGTTAATCGGCCTACATACGGCCTGTAGATGGCAGTAACGTCAATATGTTACCTGAGCTTTGTTTTAGCGTTGTAACACTTCTCTTTCTGAAACTTCCATCTGTTTTTAAGTGTTGTTGATGTTTTCACATGCTTGTCTGAACATGTAGCTGTTCTATGTATCTATTTTTATTTGTTTATTGTTTCGATGTACAGAATTTACAGCGTTCCGATTGGGAATGTAATCAGGTAAAGATGTTTACACGGCTATTAGTCCTCTATTTAATAGCTTATATACAGGACTACCCACCTCATTCAATCGAATTGCTATATTGGGAATGACCTTAGGCGGACTGAGATGCATAGAGTTTTCAATATGATGGATAATGCGCATTCTCCGTCAGTCAGAAGCGTTTTATTCATCAGATATTACTGGAATTATCTTTTCCGTTCCACCTTAAATGGTGCAACGTTTACATTCTGGGGCTTCGTCGACCCTGGCTGGTTTGGGAACACATTGGAGCCACATCAGAAAATCCCATCTCATGCTTATTTCAGCCAGTACGCTGAATATCAAAATGTAGATGAACTTGTAAAGCTTGGTTTTGAGATGTAGCCTTAGAGTCCACACATTATTATCTTAACAGACCATTTTAGGCAGCAGCAATAGCAACGATAAGCGCCTTGCGGTCCTGTTCTAAACAAAGACTGAGACTACAGCCTGTTTCTTCATACACCAGTAGTTCAACCAAAGACTTCAATCAATTTGCAAAATGTTAAAACGTTCCACTCGTCATGTGTCATTTTTTGCAAATTCTTATCAGTAGAGTTTACATGAAAACCATGTGACAAAACTGGCTCAGGTTATCAATTTTCAATAAAAGCTGAAACCTAATAAAAGCTGCCTGTATTCCGAGGTCAGCAACCAGTCATGTTCGAACCTAACCTTTGTGTTAAACGCTGCTCGCTGGGTTTCCGGGACTTTTTTGGGGTTTTGTGAAAGCAGTGTATCCATTGCTGCCTCATATATCCCATAATACTCCGTCTCAGCGCCCATGTGGCGGTAGAAATAGTAGAACTCAGCAGAAAGAACACAGTGGAGAACGCTCCCTTCTAAGGCACCGACTTATGAGACAGTGCAGACAGCTGCCTTGAGTTTCAGACACAGCTGTGCAAATTAGGAGTGAAGGCATGTGGCGATTACCCGTCGCTGCTGCATCTGAAACGTCAAGGATGCTGCCTACTTGCACAGGATTTCGAGACAGCAAGGCACCCAGTCATGTCCGCCTCTAATCATTGTATAAAGCACTGCCTGCTGAGACACAAGCACCGACCCAGCAGAAACCAACGCAGTCAGCGAGGTATCGGGACAGCAGCCCTCAGTTACTGGCACAGTGTGGGTTCAATTGCTTCGGCCAAGACAGAGTAGCTTTTGGTCCATCTTGGTGTAACTACCAGACGTGCCAACAGCCCTCCTGAGCTAAAGCCTAGTGAAGATTTTATGATGTACCTTTGCAGCTACAACAGCTTCAGCTCTTCTGGGAAGGCTCTCCACACGGTTTAGGAGTGTTTAGGAGAAGTTCTTCCAGAAGAGCATTAGTGAGATTAGATACTGATGTTGGACGAGAAAGTCTGGCTCACAGTCTCCGCTCTAATTCATCCCAGAGGTGTTCTATCAGGTTGAGGTCAGGACTTATCTGACCACGCCCTGTCATTTGCTGTCGTTGCCAATTGCTTCGAACACCACTGACAGTCCACTGTGGAATATTTAGTAGTGAGGAAACTTCACAATTGGACTTGTTCCACAGGTGGCGTCCTATCACGGTACCACACGGGAGTTCACTGAGCTCCTGAGAGAGACCCAGTCTTTCACTAATGTGTGTAGAAGCAGTCTGTATGTATACCTGTGGCCATGGAAGTGATTTGAACACCTGAATTTAATGGTTTGGATGGGTGAGTGAACGCTTTTGGCAAAATAGTGTAACTGGGACTTGTTTCACGTGACTTTCCTCAAGCAGTGTTGTGTTTCATTGGGGAAAGAAAACACTGTGAGAATTAACCACTAAATAAATGTATGTGTTTCGTCATCTTGTGATGCGGAAATGGCAGTACGTTTCATATTATTACGTATATTATGTTCGCAGCATCTATTACTGAAATCATTCACCATCAGTAACATCCTCGCGAATGCTGAATGCAATCATATAATCACAGCTGTGTTTCAGCACGTGTGAAAGCCTTTGCAGAAGAGTAGAGGCTCTTACTGCAGCAAAGAGGGGGAACAAACAAAAGTGTGCATGAGAGTGAAAGCGTGAGTGTTCTCATGCACCTGTTTGTGTGTGTGTGTTATCAGGTCTGGAGCAGCTTCTCGCTTTAATTACCTTTTCACTCACTGATGATCAATCAATGGCAGCCCTGGCAACACTTGGACCCCAGTTGGCCAATTAAATTCAGGCACCTTCAGAGACACCTCACTGAGCTCATACACCTTATGTCCGGCCACAGCTGTGCGTGTGGGTCTGCGTGGTATTTAGAAGGAAACAGCAGGATAATTTGATACAGTGTCAATTGTTATGTCTAGAAGTGTGTTTGTGTGTGTGTGTGTGTGTGTGTTGGCAAAGCAGTACTCCTTTGAGTCCTTTGAGTACTGAGGTGTTAGTTAGAAATTAGTTTTGGGGATAACATACTATGTACCATTGTAGTTGTCTAATATCACATACTGCATTAAAAATATTAAAAGGATACAGATACAATATTTGAAATAACAATAATAATAAGGCTCACTTTGTATCATTGTTGTATACATCTATTTGCAGTTAGGATATGTATTGTACTGTATGCTGTATATTTTAATATATAATACACATACAATACCAATATAAAAATGAAAAGCTGTTCTGTATCCTAACACCTTTATGTACATGAATGGTGAATCTGATGTAACGCTGCCTCAGGAAGGTGCCCTCTAAGGTGAGGCGTTGTGTTTGTAGTACTAACAGTTTTTTATTTCCGTTAAAAATCTGTAAAAAAAAAAAATCTAAATCTTTCGCTTTATCTCAATAGTCAGGATCATTGGAGCCAACCCCAGAGTCATTGGGCAAAGGCAGGATACACCATGGACAGTTCGCCAGTCCATCACATGGCCACCATTCACAAACTCACACCTACGAGCAATTTAGAGTGAGGGATCAACCTAACATGCAACATGGGAACATGAGAAAACCAGAGTACCTGGAGGAAACCCACTTAAGCATGGGCAGAACACCGTACTAACCACTACACCACCATACTAACCACTACACCACCATACTAACCACTACACCACCATACTTACCACTACACCACCATACTTACCACTACACCACCGTACTAACCACTACACCACCATACTAACCACTACACCACCATAATAACCACTACACCACCATACTAACCACTACACCACTATACTAACCACTACACCACCATACTTACCACTACACCACCATACTAACCACTACACCACCATACTAACCACTACAACGCCATACTAACCACTACACCACCATACTTACCACTACACCACTATACTAACCACTATACCACCGTACTAACCACTACACCACTGTACTAACCACTACACCACTCTACTAACCTCTACACCACCATACTAACCACTACACCACCATACTTACCACTACACCACCATACTAACCACTACACCACCATACTTACCACTACACCACCGTACTAACCAGTACACCACCGTACTAACCACTACACCACCATACTAACCACTACACCACCATACTTACCACTACACCACCATACTAACCACTACACCACCATACTTACCACTACACCACCATACTTACCACTACACCACCATACTAACCACTACACCACCATACTTACCACTACACCACCATACTTACCACTACACCATCGTACTAATTACTACATCACCATACTAACCGCTACACCACCGTACTAACCACTACACCACCGTACTAACCACTACACCACTATACTAACCACTACACCACCATACTAACCACTACACCACCATACTTACCACTACACCACTATACTAACCACTACACCACCGTACTAACCACTACACCACCATACTAACCACTACACCACCATACTAACCACTACACCACCATACTAACCACTACACCACCATACTTACCACTACACCACTATACTAACCTCTACACCACCGTACTAACCACTACACCACCGTACTAACCACTACACCACCATACTAACCACTACACCACCGTACTAACCACTACACCACCATACTAACCACTACACCACCGTACTGACCACTACACCACCGCGCTGCCCTGTTTTAGTACCAAAAAAGATTATTTCATGTTTACAGTTACAGGCCTAGTAAAATATTGACACGTTGCATCAGTGTTTGGGTGGTTGGTGGTGGACCATGGTGGGTTGTACACCTCTTGATCCTACAAATGGATTTCAGCCAAATGGAACTTGTAACAGGAGGTTGAGTTAATATTTGTTAATATGTTAGACATTCAGTTAATGTGTTCTAGTTTCATTGTAAATCATTTAGTAAGTACTTCAACCTAAAACTCTGAATATGACTGTATGGGTGTGGTAGCCCACCAGCTGTTAAGCATCACTTCATCCTGAAATTAATGTGTAGAGATAAAGAGAGACGTATTTAACATCTAATCCTTAAAATGTGTTTCATTAACTTAACTTGTTATTTAGAAATATTTAGAAAAACACAAAGAAAACACAAACATGTTATGATTATTCTTAGGCCACATATGTCACAGTGTGTGTATATGTGTGTGTGTGTGTGTGTGTGTGTGTGTGTGAAACATGAGTCACAGTCCCCTGATGAAGACATTAAGGAAGTCTACTGATATGGCCTGCACTTTTCTCTGACCTTGAGGTCAACCACACACACACACACACATATACACACACACACATACGTACACCCTAAAGAAGAGGGTGTGAATGGTATGAGTAACTCTCCATTTGAGTCCATTAGACAATACAGATCCCATTATAGGGTGAGACATGAGTATGTCTATGTGTGTGTGTGTGTGTGTATTTGTGTATGTGTGTGTGTGTGTGTGTGTGTGTGTGTGTATTTGTGTATGTGTGTATATGTGTTTCCCACTCACCCTGTCTCTGTTGGGGCTGATAATTGAATAGGATTGTTTGATATCTCAAAGGAGGTTCTCGCTGGTCCCTCGCATGTAGAGTGGGGGGTGACTATGGCCCCTCTGTTGCACAGCTGAGTCTCCCATTATGTGGGACTGAATAAAAAACAGACGATCAACACACAAATGAATTTAACGCCCTCTTCTAATCCAGACTAGACAGTCATGTCTGTGGTTTATAGGGGGCGCAAGCCAGATTCATGAAAACGCAGGCAGTGGGGTCTTTAAATCACAGTTAAATACAGGTTTAATATGAATTAATTAATTAATTATGGTCACAGTACTGTGTTTTAAATACAAAAGAAGAATACAAGCATTACTCTATTGTTTTATTTCTTTGTCCAGACCACAGCATAGCTCTTCCTAATGTAGCACTCCAATAATGATATTAGTAGTAGTGTTGAACACTAAACACTTAACTGAACGTTGTATTATTTAACCAAACAGTTTGAACAGGACTTTTGGTGATGTTTTTTTAAGGCAGGCCATTTCTGACTTATTTCTCAACCATGATCTTAACCTTGTTTTTGTGGTGTCTGAGCAAATGGCCTTTTGTTGTTACACCCTTGTCCTACCCCCTCTCTGCAGAGAGTTGATCACCCCACTCTTTTGTTTGTATTGAAAGGACAGAATGTCTTCTGCTGTCAAGGTGATACCCATCACCCCCACCCTCCCGCAATCTACTAACTTTATCTATATTTTTTCTTATCTTCATCCCCTCCTCTTTTGCCACCCTTCAGGACCCCAGTTAATTAATATAAGACTTTAAGATAACTCTAATTTGAATGTGTTTGGAATTAAAATTTGTATAATTTTGTTATGGATTTGGAACCAATGGATGATTTTGTGCATATATATATATATATATATATATATATATATATATATATATATATATATATATATATATATATATACATCAAACAAATATCCCCAAATACTGCAATCATTACATTTACGTAAATTTTACGTGTTTGTGAGCTATACTGCTAACAAGCCGCATAAATCACATTATTATGGCCAATTCCTACTGGATGGTTTTCCTGACGTGCTCTGGGCTCCAATCATCCATACTGAAGACACTTCCAACAGATTCGGGTAAGAATCCTTACTTGCAGGTCACGTACACCAAGCATGCTGGGGCGGATGGGATCTTCCAGCAAGACAATGTGACACGTCATGGCTAGAAATGCACCATATTAGTTGGAAGACCTCACTACTACTTCTTAGTACTACCCTGGACCCCTAATTCCCCAGACTTGAGCCAAACTGTGCATCTGTGGGCCCACGTGGATGGTGATGTTGGCTCTATGGATCTTCCTCCACGCTTCCTCCAACAGCTGTGGGATGCTCTGCAGTCAGCATGATACCTCCACATACCTGTGACCACCTACCAGGACCTTACTGAGTCTCCCAGTCCTTCCAGCTGCTGTCTGTGCTGCACATGGCGGTCACTCTGGATATGAGCTGGTGCTCATGATCATGTGACTTGACTGTGTAGCTTCATGCCTTGTCATTGGTCACCTTATTTACAGATAAATGGTAGCAGCCCTCATAAAAACATATAGATTGTGTCGTGCTGTGTACACGTTGAGTAGTTAGTGATGTAATGAAACAGTTACTGCTGGTTACTAGGGATCGGGGGCTTTACTGCTACTGTCTGGAAGTTGGGCATTATCTAGACCCCCCGTGAGCTGCATGTCATGGTGTAGGCTTAATCTTTACTCCTTCAACTTGAGTTGTGAGTAGTTGCAGTTCAACACTCTCATACAAGTGTGTCTCCTGCGCAGCGACCCGTTCAGCTGGAAAACGTAATCTCTCCGTGGGTTCATGGTTCACTATCTTTCTCTATAACACACACACACACACACACACACACACACACACACACACACACACACACACACGCATACTGGACGATATAATGGATATTAGAAATGTCAGTGTCACTTGAAATTCTCATCAGTTCCTTTTTCCCTTGGTGCACATACATACAGTTATTTATTTTATTCTTCAACTTCTTCCTGTTCTTCTTCATGTTTCTGTGCTTCTTCTTTCTTCATTTTTTTTCTCTTCTTCTTTATCTGTAGATTTGACTAGTGGAACTCGTTTGGTTGGCTTTTCATATATAGGCGTCCTCACTGCAATAAAAACTGCTTCCTGACCAGCGCTTAAAATATTTATATTGAATATTAGGCTAACACCTACACTACCGCTCAAAAGTTTGGGATCACAGTGAAATGTTCTTGTTTTCAATGGAGTATCTTCCTTCCTTAACACAACAATGGACTGACGGGTCTCTAAAGAAAGTTGTTTCTTTCTGGTCATTTTGAGTCGGTCAGCAAGTCATCAACTGCTGATGCTTCAGATACTAAACTAACCTAGAATGTTGTTCTCCCTTTTATACTCACTTATTAGTAGAATGTTTTTCAGCTGTGCATCACAATTGAGCAAGAGTGTCCTAACAACCAATAAGCCCAATAACATCCTTAACTTGGATTGGCGGCCGTACCGGGAGATTTAGACAGAGGACTGAGAATTGCTGATAATAGAACTATATGTAAAATAAGCCTCTATACAAAAATAGGCTTTAATACAAACATTTTTATTCTTTAAAAATCATCTGATACACTTACATTCATTGAGAAATGGACTGTATTGTTTGGGAATTGCATGAAATGAAATTCTAAAGTGATCCTAAACTTTTGAGCGGTAAAGCACCTCATTGTATATACACACACTGTCCATTATATCAGCTCCACTGACCATATAGGAGCTACACTTACAGACTGTAGTCCATCTGTTTCTCTGTATACTTTGTTACTCTGTTCTTCAATGGTCAGGACACCCAGAGGACCAACACTGAGCAGGTATTATTAGGAAGGTGGATCATTCTCAGCACTGCAGTGACACTAACATGGTGGTGCTGTGTTAGCTATCAATAATTAGTGGGTTGTGCAGCTAATCAGAGGAACTACAATCTGTAAGTTTAGCTCCTGTATGGTCAATGGAGCTGATATAATGGACAGTGTGTGTAGATACAAGGAGGTGGTTTTACTGTTATGGCTGATCGGTGTTTGTCATGCACAGTGACATCCTAATGATGTTTTCATCACCAGATAATTGCATAGAAATAGAATTATAATCAAGATAAGAAATAAGATTAGAAATTAAAGCAGAGGAGCAGAATGTTTAGGAGATGCTGTTCCAATATTTCTACATATTATTCACTTTACTGCATTTACATATATGGCATTTAGCAGACGCTCGTATTTAGAGGATGTATCTCTAGCTAGTACAAACAGGTTCAACACCGCCAGGAACAAGGGCCAGTGCTGAATATATTTTTGATACCTAGAAAGAAAAGAATAAAATAAATAAAATACAGGGCTAAATACAGCCCAAGTGCAATACCTAGTAATACTCAGCTAGTGCTCATCATTTCAATAAACACTTTCTATTAGTGAGCACAAGTGATATATAATATAATAAAAAATAGATAATTGCATTTCCTAGAAACGCAGGATGGTTGGGCATAAACAACATTTAGAGGAGTGCGGGTAGGTATGTCTATGGATTAGAGTTTTGGGATCTGCCCTGAGTGAATACAGGCAGTTTGGTGGCTGTGGGCAGGGCTGGATTACTGACCGGGCCAGTGGGGCCAACACTCAGGGGCCCTTAAGGTCAGGAGGCCCCTGGCCCAAAACATTTTGCGATGCCGATCAACATTTATGATACATTTGTATTTCCGAGGGCCCTCCATTTTAAGGATCCTCTGACTTTTAGGGACCTTGACCCCAGGGCCTAGCCATGCTTTTGGGGCCCCTAGCCATGCTTTGGGTACACTAGCCATGCTTTTGGGCCCCTTATGAAAATGGATAAGGCGTTGTGGCACTGCTCTGACTTCAACTTCTGGCTTTTAGGAGTCCTAGGAAAGAAGGGGGCATACCTAGGGGCTCTAGAAAATAGCAGGGCATACCATTAGAGGGCCCTTGATCACAAAGGTCGTGGGTTGGGGGCCCCCAGTCTATACTTAATCCGTCTCTGGCTGTAGGTGAAATGAAACCATGTTGTTTGTGTAGGCTTAAAATGAACTGGCCTCAACAGGAGGAAAGAGAGATGAGTAAACCACAAATAGAGGAGTGCGGGTCAGTATGTTTGTGGATTAGAGGCTGGGGGTCTGCCAGCCTGAGTGAGTACAGGCAGTTTGGTGGCTGTAGGTTAAACGAAACCAAGATGTTTGTGTGGGCTTGAAAACGAATGGGACTCTGTGGGGGGGAAAAAAGAGCGATGGAGAAAAACAGCAAACAGACAAATGCGAGTTGAACCAACACTACAGTCGTTGTTGGGCATCCACCCTGAGTCAGTGTATGTGTGTCGGTCGAGCAGAAGTTTAGTAGATTGGTTTGCACGTTTCCATCCTATTCATTCTCTATGGAAGAAAAATTCCTATCAGAAACCTGTATACAAGCCCGAATCACAGTCATACCGGACAGTGTGGAGCTGTGGGATGAATATAAATATAAAGTAATAATAATAAAGATGAGAATAGATAAGAATAACAATAATATTGCTTTGCAATGAGCAACCATACTAAACAATACATGTTGTATATCTTTGTAACATTAATCCGGGTAGATACATTCTCAGTTTGAACCTGGAAAATACTGCATATCGGCTTTGACCCACAGTTCTAGCATGTGATGAGGTAATGAGAACGTTGATCTGTGGCTGTGGCTACATCAAACAAAACCTCTAAAATAAACTAAAACAATAAAACCAGGTAATTAAGGCAGGAATGTTAACTGAGGTGATGTAACTTACAGCTGCAGATCAACAGGCGGCTTGCATTGTGTCTTTAAACCATTGTCTGTTTTGAATTGTTCGCTATTGTTTCGGGTTTTAATGCAATATAGAAATAGTGAGATCCTGAGTGGAGATCAGAGACATCAAGCCGTGCAGACATTCGCTGACTGCCAGTGTCTATTGGCTTAGAACATTGTGGCTGTGTCATCAGTGCATCCAGTGGGCAGTACACATTAGAGTAATTACTTTAGTTTTGCTGCGTTTCACCGCCCAGTCCATAATAATTTTATATATACTTAATTACAGTTACCTTGACATTCGCATTCTGTACTAATAGAATCTGCACTTGTAACTTTTTGCAAAACAATAAGAACTTTCCATCCATCATAATGAAATACAATCACAAATATAACATGATATGAAAGTGTAGAAATAATTAAAGAAAGAGTTTAAAAGGCGTATAGGATAAAATACATACTATACAAACATGTAGAAGAAAGTTGAGCTGGAGTCATTCTGAGAGTGGCCTGAGGAAAAGACAGCATCGTCTGTTTCCTGGAATCTGGGCCACTTACAGTTCATCTTGCATGCCACTGTGTGTGTGTGTGTGTGTGTGTATGTGTGTATATATGTGTGTGTGTCTCTTTCTCTTTAAATATTTAATTAACAGTATACGCGGGTGGAGATGTGAAGACTGAAATGAGTCAGTGAGAGAGAGCAAGAGATTCAGAAAGACAGAGTATAAGGTTGAACATGTTTACTATGAAGCTGGTAATACGTCTGCGTGGTGTTCATTGTTTGTGTTTTATATATCTGTGTGATACAACATACTGTTTCCCATCCAAGTGGTCAAATGTGTAGAGCAGTGGTCAGCAGAGCTATTTTGTACAGAATCAGTTTACATTGGTAACATTTTAAGATCTACAGTGTATATAATATAATATAATATAATATAATATAATATAATATAATATAATATAATATAATATAATATAATATAATACAGAAACTGTATTATAACAGTAAATAACAGTAAACTCTACCCACCCGGCAATAACTGGTTGAGAAGTTGAGAAGATGTTGATGTCGATACCATGTTCTGGGGTCTCGCTGTCCCACTTTGTCAGCAGCTGTAGTGACAAAGAAAAACGTATGAATCAATTTTTGTTTCATCTATGGTGATGGGCTATGATATCAGGGGCAGTGGGCTATAATATTGGGGCAGTGGGCTATAATATCGAGGGCAGTAGGCTATTATATCGGGTGCAGTGGGCCTTAATATTGCGGCGGTGGGGTATCATATTGGGGCGGTGGGCTATGATATCGGGGGTGATGAGCTATGTTATTGGGGCAGTGGGCTATGAGATCAGGGCAGTGGGCTGTGATATCGTGGGTGTTGGACTATGATATCGGGGACACTGGGTTATAATATTGGCGCAGTAGGCTATGATATCGGGGGCAATGGGCTATAATATTGGGGCAGTGGGGTATCATATTTGGGCAGTGGGCTATGATATCAGTGGCAGTGGGCTATAATATTGGGGCAGTCAGTATGCTATTGGAGACACTGGGTTATAATATTGGGGCAGTGGGCTATGATATCGGGGGCAGTGGGCTATAATATTGCGGCGGTGGGGTATCATATTGGGGCAGTGGGCTATGATTTTGGGGGCAGTAGGCCATCATACTGGGGGGCCATAGGCTATGATATTGGGGCGGTGGGCTATGATATCGTGGGTGTTGGGCTATGATATTGGGGCAGGGGGCTATGATGTTGGGGCAGTGGGCTATAATATTGGGGTGGTGGGCTATGATATCGGGGGTGATGAGCTATGTTATTGGGGCAGTGGGCTATGAGATCGGGGCAGTGGGCTATAATATTGCGGCAGTGGGCTATAATATTGCGGCAGTGGGGTATCATATTGGGACATTGAGCTATGATATCAGGGGCAGTGGTCTATGATATCGGGGGCAGTAGGCTAATATACTGGGGGGCCATAGGCTATGATATTGGGGCGGTGGGCTACAATATGGAGGTGGTGGGCTATGATTTTGGTATGGTGGGCCATGATATCGGGGACAGAGGGCTAAGATATCAGGGGCAGTGGCCTATAATATAGGGGCAGTGGTCTATGATATAGGGGTGATGAGCTATGATATTGGGGCAGTGGGCTATGACATTGGGGCAGTGGGCTATGATATTGAGGGTGTTGGGCTATGATATCAGGGGATGGTGGGCTATGATATCTGGGGCAGTGGGCTATGATATGCGGGGGCGGTGGGCTATGATATCGGGGCAGTGGACTATGATATCGGGGAGGGCAGGTATTCGCCTCTTACCCGCAACACAGAAAGTAGAATATCCAGCCTCTGAAGATGGACCTCGTAGCTACTCGGACTCTGATAATCATAATGTTACAAGTTGCGCATGTTTCGTTCAGCAGAAGCTTGGACTATATTTAGACCAAACACTGCCTAATTTCATATTTTTAAGCTAAATAATGGTCCGAACCAATAAATTACGTTTATGTGGTAGAATATAAATGAAAACTCAGACTTACTGTGCTCTGCTGTGAGCTTTAGGTCAGCTTTAGCTGATATCCCTGCATATCCGGCAGGTCCAGCAGGACACTGTTCCACACATTTTCAACCATTTGTTGTACAATGTCTCTCAATGTTCGACTTTTTGGTGGTTGACAAGAAAGTTGGAGCTGGAGTTGCGGTAAAAGTAAATGTATAGTATACTATATCTGTATCAGTGCCGATACTGGCACTTACAGTATCGGTATCGGCAATAGAGAGCGCCGATACCATGAAGCTTGTTAATGCGCCACCTAATTACACTTGACTGAAGCCAACAGCATGTCCGCGGTGTGGGATTATTTCTTGGTTGAGACGGGCAGCAGCAAAAATGCCTGCTGCAAAATTTGTAACGCCAGCATTTCGAGGGGTGGCACGACCAGCAAAGACTTCAATACGTCAAATTTAATTAAGCATTTAAAGCGAAACCATGTCAAAAAACACAGCAACTTCATCCAAGCAAGCACAAAGAAGCAAGCTAGAACATAATACAACATATACAAAGTGGGACACTATAAATATCAGGATTTATAGCCATATGTCGAGCATTTAAGTCAGTTGGTATCGGTACTCGGTATTGGCAGATACCTGAAAAGCTGGTATTGGTATCAGTAAGAAAAAAGTTGTATCAGTGCATCCCTATAAATGTATCTGTATATTTGTCTCTAAATTTTTGATGTTTGTCTTGAACTATTCTCTTGAGCTACTAGCTAGGCAAGGTAGTTGACTCTTTTGAATGTAATTAGCATGAGTCCGCAAGCTGACGTTGTAGACCCCTGTATACACAACGTTTAGGTTTCAAGACGATTCTTCATGAGTTTTTACAAACATCACAGACACCAAACTTAGTTACTTAGTTTTGGAGCGGGTACGTGTTCCTCTACCTGTTGTTTGTATCTACGTACTGTGGTTTTTTCACCCACACACGCTGCGCTGCCTACACTGCTCTGCTTCAGCCCTTTCCAGATTCTTCTTCACATCTAGAGCCAAAAAATCACTCCACCCAATCTCATTTGCTCATACACACACACACACATGCAGTTTTCCACAGTGATTCCATCACAGTCTTGCTCCGTGTGTGTGTGTGCCAGGCTTTTTCTATGTAGGTTAGTGAGTGGGTGGTGCAGGCAAGCAGCTGGGGTCTTTCTCCTTAGACAGTGTAATAATTTACCATCTATTGATTGTGTGTAAGTATGTGTGTGTGTGTGTGTGTAAGATGCTAGTATGAGGAACTACACTGTACTGATGGCGATGATTATGGTGTTTGTGTCTGTGTTGCCTCAGATCATGCTGGTGGGTCGGGGGGGGGGGCAGTTTTGTACAGTTAATTAGCACTTTCTTTCTCAAACTGCTTCTCCTGATCCAACCAAACTTGCAACACATGAGGTAAAACGTGCACCATCTAGGGGTCCCTCAGGGCCGTTTCTGAGAACTGGTGTGTAAAATACCTTTAGACACAGAGTGACCACTGTGTGCAGCAAGGACAGCAGCTAGACGGACTTTTGGGGCTCTATAAGGTTCTGGTAGGTGGTCATAGGTATCTGGAGAGAACGTAGATGAAGATCCATAGAGCCAACACCACCATCCAGGTGGTCCCACACATGCTCAGTTGGGGAATTAGAAGTGCAGGGTAGTACTTGGAAGTCTTGGTCAGCTCTTCCAACCAATGTGGGACATGTAACTTGTCACATTGTCCGGAAGATCCCATCCACCCCAGTGAAGACTACCAGCATGTATGGGGGTACGTGATCCGTAAGGATGGATACATACAGTAATTGAGAGTGTCTTCCACATGGATGAGTGGTCCCAGAGAATGACAGGAGAACATTGCCCAGACGCTTACACCTATACGCTGCTGCTGTCCAAAGTAGGAGGTGGTCATAATAATGTGGCTCAACTTTGTATCTACTATATATAATTTTGTTCTTGTGTGGACTGTGGAATACACAGATGGGACCAGGCGTAAGCACTTTCTCTCGGAGAACATGTGCCAAAAACACATTAGCACTAAAGTTTAATCTAAATGACTATAAAAGAGAGTACTCCATGCAACCAATAGGATGAAAGCATTGGTCCCAGTACAATCTCTACGGTGAAAATGGTTGCCAGGCAGCGCAGCTTGAGTTGGGACTCATTGCCATGTTCAGCGCACTCCACAGCAAATGTGGGTCACGGCAGCGTTCCACTCTTTCATATCATTGGCTAATTAGTGCCGAGCCCATCTCAGGGAAATCATTCTGATTGGTTAGGTTGAGTTACGCCCCCATGTGTAGTAAAGTAACCAATCTCTCACTGTCTGTTCCATTCATTCATCTTTTATTGGGGCTTGTCTCTTTCTCTTTATCACTTATCTGTATATAATATACCGGCACCACTAGATCAGTGTATCTAGTCAATCGTCTTCCGTTATCTGAACCTAAATTGTCTCAAACTGTGTGGAGTCACCTTAAGTAGACTAGCCTGTCGCTGCTGTGAGAGTAAAACCTTGTCCAATCTCCAAACTGATGCCAGGTGATGTCATCAAATGGACAAACATGTTGGATTCATTCAGTCACTGCCTCACAACCTTGGCATCCTTGGGAACCACTTTCTTACCCTTTTGAAGTAACTGTTATAGGATATCTCTATTGTCCTTTTAGTGCTTTAACCCCTTCAACAATCAGGACCCAATGAATTGGTACAAAGTCTTGCTGCACCCTTTAATAATCTAGGAGCCAGTTTGCATTGTCGGACATTCAGTTTCTGAATAACAAGCCTTAGTATGTAAACAACCTGGGATTTCAGAGCTAATTAAAAGTTGTTACTCCAGAAACGACTGGAACTCTGTTTTATAACTTATCTTCACAAGTCTACGTGGAAGTCTTCACAGACCTACAGTAGCCTTTTGCTGGCTGCGGTAGTTTTTCTATCCTTCCTTCCTTCCAGAACAAGAACCTTCTTACTTTGTGCTGGAGGGATCTTCAATTAGAGCACTACACAGTCCAGTCACATTATTATGACCACCAGCTCATATCCAGAAGGACCGCCGTGTGCAGCATGGACAGCAGTTAGACGTACTGGGGGACTATATAACGTCCTGGTAGGTGGTCGCTCAATAAGGTTCTGGTAGGTGGTCACAGGTATCTGGAGCCATGTACATCCCACAGAGCCAACATCAGCATTCAGGTGGTCCCACAGATGCTTAACTAGATTCAAGACTGGGGATTCAAGTCAGGGTAGTGCTTGGAAGTCTGGGTCTGCTTTTCCAACCAGTGTGGGACATCAGCATACCCAGATCAGCTGAGAGGGTCTTCCACATGGATGAGTGGGCCCAGAGAACGCCAGGAGAAGACCAGAGCGCTGCCACGTACACGCTGCTGCTGTAGAAAGTAGGAAAGTGGTCATAATAATGTGACTCGTCTGATGCTTTGAAATTTTTGACTCTTTCTTTGTAGGTAAAACATTTCTTCTGAGATCCGCTTCTTGATTTTTTAAAGAACATCATCTATTTACAGGCAGCTCACTTTACCAAGTGTAGTGTACCATATGTGTTCCTGTTGCTTTATTAGGAAGCGTGGGTGTCTTTGCTCAGAATTGGAAAAAAAAAGATTGAAGGTTTCGATAATAGGACACATGTCCTAACACTGCCTGCACTTGGCTGTACTCGTCCTGCGGTGAGGTGCTGATACCAGCCTCTAGTTAAACATGTGTCTGACACTTCAGTCCTGGCGAGTACAGCATCTCTGGAAAGGCATGAATACATAGTTTATATTAAAACCTTACATACTGGTTTAATTTAAACACTGTGCTATAATTAGGTTTATATATCCATCCATTATCTTCAGCCTTATCTTCATTTAGTCTGGGGCCAACCTCGGCAGCATCGGGCAAAGGTGGGGTAGACTATGTATAAGTCGCCAGATCACGGCCAACACACACACCATGGGCAAATTACATAGACCGATCAACCTAACATGCATGTCTTACCAGGTTGCCAGATTATGGCCAACACACATAGACTTTAGAGTGAGCAATCAACCTAATATGCATGTCTTACCACGTTGCCAGATCATGGCCAACACACATAGACTTTAGAGTGAGCGATCAACCTAACATGCATGTCTTACCAGGTTGCCAGATCATGGTCAACACACACACTATAAATTGACTGATCAACCTAACATGCATGTCTTACCAGGTTTCCAGATCATTGGCAACACATACACACACAGTTTAGAGTGGGCGATCAACCTAACATGCATGTCTTACCAGGTTGCCAGATCATGGCCAACACACACACAATAGAGATTGACCGATCAACCTAACATGCATGTCTTTCCAGGTTGCCAGATCATTAGCAAAACATACACACACTTTAGAGTGGGTGATCAACCTAACATGCATGTCTTACCAGGTTGCCAAATCATGGCCAACACACACACCATGGGCAAATTAGATTGACCGATCAACCTAACATGCATGTCTTACCAAGTTGCCAGATCATGGCCAACACACACACCATGGGCAAATTAGATAGACCGATCAATCTAACATGCATGTCTTACCAGGTTGCCAGATCATTGGCAACACATACACACACACTTTAGAGCGGGCGAACAACCTAACATGCATGTCTTACCAAGTTGCCAGATCATGGACAACACACACACACACACTATAGATTGACCGATCAACCTAACATGCATGTCTTACCAGGTTGCCAGATCATGGCCAACACACGCACTGTAGAGTGAGCGATCAACCTAACACGCATGTGTTTTGGACTGTGGGAGGAAACCGGATCATGTTGCTGTGTGGCGATAGGGCCAACCACTACACCACCGTGTCACCTTGGTTTATGTAGCTGTAGTATAATTTTAAATAGTGAATTTTTAATAATTAACAATATCAAAGATTGATACAAACTACAAATGTTGATAACAACTTATATTAAACAGTTCATGACTGACTAATGTAAATGTCATTTGTTTATTTTATTAAGCTCAAACAGCTGAACATTAAAAGTCTTAAGTAATATAAATATTGTAGCATGTGGTCTCATCATGTTTGCTCATTTTACTGGTTTATTAAAATTGGCTTGTTTTTGGAAGTAAACAGTTATAAAACTTCAGTTTCACATTTTGATTGAATGTGTTTTGTATGTTTACCATGTGAGTATATTTAACAGTACTGTGTGGTAGTACCAACGATTTAGGTCATTAACATCGTGACAGGAAGTCCGATCATTCCGAGTGCTCATCCTTTGCTTTATTGACATACGAACTGTCGGACTCATGGGAAGGTAAATAGCCAGTCGTTGCATGCCATTAGCTCGTGTGAGTACGTGTGCCGGCACTTGTAACATGACACATGTACACACACACACTTTCACTGGCAGCCTCTAGAGGTTTGTTCTCCCTAATACTATTCCGCCTCGAGTCCCTGCAGTTACGGGAAAGGTTTAGCAGCGCGGCTGATCGTAATACAGACAGAAATGTTGCCCACAGCCACACCTTACCCAGACCAGCAGTTTAAGAAAATACTCCAGCAACACACATACACACACTCGCATTACTGGGACTTACTAATGAGGACCTTTGAAAAACTATATATATATAAACACTACCTCTCAAACGTTTAGGATCACTTTAGAATTGAATTTCATGCAATTCACAAACAATACTGTCCATTTCTCAATGAATGTAAGTGTATCAGATGATTTTTAAAGAATAAAAATGTTTGTATTGAAGCCTATTTTTGTATAGAGGCTTATTTTACATATAGTCCTATTATCAGTAATTCTCAGTCCTCTGTCTAAATCTCCTGGTACGGCCGACAATCCAAGTTAAGGATGTTATTGGACTAATTGGTTGTTAGGACACTCTTGCTCAATTGTGATGCACAGCTGAAGAACATTCTACTAATAAGTGAGTATAAAAGGGAGATCAACTTTTAGGTTAGTTTTGTATCTGAAGCATCAGCAGTTGATGGCTTGCTCGACTGACTCAAAATGACCAGAAAAATACAGTTTCTTTAGAGACCTGTCAGTCTATTTTTGTGTTAAGGAAAGGAAGACTCCTTATATACATTACATATATGTCTCAAATTTATATTAACTATATATATATATATATATATATATATACACCCCCCCCCCACCACTCTATATTCTATATATAAAAAGATATATGATATATATATACTTTTGAGGTCTAGTTGAGGTCTCCGGGTACCTGTGGGCAGAAGAAATCTAAATAATGTTTATAACATCTAACATTGTATTGTTGGATTGTATTAATTGTATTATTTAGTTATTTAATGATCTACAAATGCATGCATGCCTGTGTAAATATAAGAAAATGTAAATATCCTATATAGTGGTATACATACTTTTGTCGTGAACCTGCCAGTAGTATTAATTACCGATTGGTTGAGTCTGGAGGGGACTGGTATTTATAAAACGGCATGTAAGCACAGAGCCAAGGGCACACTGATAGAGTCTGTACGTGAGCAGTTGTAGGTGGTAACGTATAGTCCACCAAAGCTTCGCTCCTGCCAGCGTTAAAGTGTATATAACTGTATATTTTGTATGTATATCGTTTGGTTGACGTTTGTAACAGTCTTTTGTTTGTGTTTCGGTGTCTTTACTGTCAGTGTTGTTACATTAATCCCGTTAGTTAAGAAAAAAAATACCTGCCACATCACCATCTCTCTCACCGCTCACCCCCCAAACATTATATATATATATTGTCCAAAGAAAACCATGTGTCCCCGTTTTTGTAGATTTTAATTTTTTATAGTATTTGAAGACATTTGAATGCTCCTATATATATATATATATATATTAGAGATGGACCGTTCTGTGTTTTTGAGGCCGATTCCGATCACCTTTCAGCATGACCGGTCGATAGCCGATCCTGATCAAGGGCGGGGCTATATGCCACGACAGGGCTACAAGTAGTTATTAGCGCAAGCAAGTCATAAAACATGGTCTAAACTGGTTTATTACCATTTTTAACGAGCTCATATAAAACAGCATAATATTTTTTTAAATAAAATTAACAGTAAATAAGTAAATCAAACAAATATTGCCAATACTGCAATCATTCAATTTAAATTTCAAACGAAAAAGCTAATTGAATAAATGCAGTCAAAATTGCAGTCATTAAACAAAGACTCTGTTATTTTAAACAAAAACTACATACGGTAAAACACTGCCAGACGCACAACATATTTTCTATCAGCGCATACTTTTCTTGCTACGCCGCTGCTTTAGTCAGTATGTGGAAAATGAAAGGGTGTGTATTCCCACCTAGTGGTTCAGATAGAAATTGCAGGGAGCTTTCCGGAGGGGGTTTTACACAGGGCTCCTGGTCCTGGATGAAACGCTAGCTGGAAAAACAAAAATTATGATCCATGAGTGTGTTTACACTAGTAACAGTGTTTACAGTTTTACATGAGTTCTAATTGAGCTACTACAGACACACTCCAGATACCGTTGTACCTGTCTCATCTCATCCTTTCTTAGTGAATGACCCCATGTAGTGTAAACACACCCACGTATTCATCCAGCCCCACTAACTTGTGCGTAGCTGTGACTCAGCGTGTTAGTCAGGACAGGACTTGAAGCTGAATATTTTCTTAGAATGTTGATGAGGGGCTTGGCCTGATTACGACGCCGCCTTAGAAGAATCCCCTGACGCTCCTGCAGCAGGCAGTGGTTCTTTAGAGCGCTCTGCTAACATGCTGCGTCTTCATTCCCAGATCTGTCCAAGAACCGCTTCGGGGAGATCCCCCCTGAAGTGTGCATGTTTGCCCCGCTGGAGTCGCTCAACCTCTACCACAACTGCATCAAGATGATCCCGGAAGCCATCGTCAACTTACAGATGCTTACATACCTCAATATCAGGTGAGCCGCGCGTTACCTGCCGAGCTGTGTCCACTGCATGCGTCTCTGCCTGTCTGCAACCTCAGGCTTGGTTCTTTTTTGTGTTCCTCTGTGTGAACGATGGCTCTAGTCCTCTGAGCTCACAACAGTTTCATCGCAGTGCATTAATAACATTCACATTTTGTGTATTAAAAATAATATTCAAATAATACAGTTCTTTCTCACTAAAAAGAAAGAATAAAGGCTGTCAGGTGGGTGTGACCATAACAGCATCCTATAGCACCCTGCTGTACTGTAGTAAGCATAGACCCATTCTAAGGTGTGGACAGATCTAAGAATTTGTATTAACAGCCTTGATCCAGTATGAAATAACAGTCAGGTCAGAGCGTTGCCACTGCGGTGATCTGGCTCATGGAATTAGTAGCTGTGCAGCTACTGTAGTAACTGAAAATACTGTAGTTATTGTTATTATATTCATATTATATTATATTATAGCCACATAGCTTGGCTCATGGAACATCAGTGTACGGTCAGTTGCAAACAGATGCGCATCATTTTCTATTATTATTATTATCGGTATTATTTATTTTTTTATTTTTAATGCCAGATTTTTGCCATGTAACTCACCCCACCGTGTTCTAAAGATCAACTCCGTTCCAATTCCAGACTGTCCGGTATGATTGTGTGATTCGGGATTGTGTACAGCTTTTTGATTGGATGCAGAGACTTTTTCCCCCATATAGAATGAACAGAATTGAAGATTACACTCCGATTTGAGGTAGTTCTGCATACACTGACTCAGGGCAGACCCCCGACAACAACGGCAATGTTGCTTTAACAATCACTTGTCCGTTTGCCGTTTTTTTCATCCCCCTTTTTCCCCCAATAGAGTCCCATCCATTTGCGAAAGTAGCCAAACATCATGGTTTCGCTCAATGTACCGCCACCAAACTGCATGTACTCACTCAGAGCAGATCCCCAAACACACCTGTGATTTTTTTAATAGGATGTAGTGGTTAGTATGGTGGTGTAGTGGTTAGTATGGTGGTGTAGTGGTTAGTACGGTGGTGTAGTGGTTAGTACGGTGGTGTAGTGGTTAGTATAGTGGTGTAGTGGTTAGTAAGGTGGTGTAGTGGTTAGTTTGGTGGTGTAGTGGTTAGTATGGTGGTGTAGTGGTAAGTATGGTGGCTGTAGTGGTTAGTATGGTGGTGTTAGTGGTTAGTACCGGTGGTGTAGTGGTTAGTACGGTGGTGTAGTGGTTAGTATGGTGGTGTAGTGGTTAGTACCGTGGTGTAGTGGTTAGTTTGGTGGTGTAGTGGTTAGTACGGTTGTGTAGTGGTTAGTATGGTGGTGTAGTGGTTAGAATGGTGGTGTAGTGGTTAGTATGGTGGTGTAGTGTTAATATGGTGGTGTAGTGGTTAGTATGGTGGTGTAGTGTTAATATGGTTGTGTAGTGGTTAGCATGGTGGTGTAGTGGTTAGTATGATGGTGTAGTGGTTAGTACCGTGGTGTAGTGGTTAGTGTGGTGGTGTAGTGGTCAATGCGGTGGTGTAGTGGTCAATACGGTGGTGTAGTGGTAAGTACGGTGGTGTAGTGGTTAGTACGGTGGTGTAGAGGTTAGTATGGTGGTGTAGTGGTAAGTATGGTGGTGTAGGGGTTAGTACGGTGGTGTAGTAGTTAGTATGGTGGTGTAGTGGTTAGTATGGTGGTGTAGTGGTTAGTACAGTGGTGTAGTGGTCGGTATGGTGGTGTAGTGGTTAGTATGGTGGTGTAGTGGTTAGAATGGTGGTGTAGTGGTAAGTATGGTGGTGTAGTGGTTAGTAAGGTGGTGTAGTGGTAAGTACAGTGGTGTAGAGGTTAGTATGGTGGTGTAGTGGTAAGTATGGTGATGTAGTGGTTAGTATGGTGGTGTAGTGGTTAGTACAGTGGTGTAGTGGTTAGTATGGTGGTGTAGTGGTCAGCACTGTCGCCTCACAGCAAGACAATCTGGGTTGGATTCCCGGTCTGGGTGGTTCTGTGTGGAGTGTGTATGTCCTCCCCATACTTGAGTGCATTTCCTCTGGGTACTCCGATTTCCTCCCTACGTTGATTGGTCAATCTAAATAGGCCGTAGGTGTGAATGTTGGCCATACGATGGACTGGCGAACTGTCCATGGTGTACCACACCCGACTAGTGGGATTAAGTGGCAGATAATGAATAGATGGATGATTACTTCTAGTCTAGTACACAGATACGTGCAATCAACTGTCTGTTTTCACAGTATTAAAGACATATTGATCTAAAATATAATTTTCAATTTTCAAAAATGTGTTTCAGGCATATATATTAAGAGAGGCTTGTTTTTTTATGTTAATTTATTTCCGAAAGAAAGAGAAGAAAAAATGGTTTCTGGCTAGTCATAACCTGGCATAGACTTTTTCTTGCTGATTTGCGGAAGTGAACTCCGACCTGTGTCAAAAGGCGATGCGGCAATAAACCTGGTTTGATTTCGCAATATGTTATCTGTAATTTTGTTTTATTATTAAGTAATATTGAGTCATTTAACACAGAAACGATTGAAAAAAAACCTGTTAGGTTAGAAGAAATAATTGCGTAATGTAAAAAGATGAGTAGCCTAAAGCATAATCATGTCCAAGTCAGTAAAATAAGCTCTAGAACTTTCTAGAAGTTAGCACATAGAGAAAATAGTACTGATTAGCTATAGAACTGTAGTTCTATTTAATACGTCCAACATTTATCAGCATATCAACTGAACTTCTGATACTTTGGGCTCAAAAGTGAGAGTTAGAAGTCGAGTCAATACAAACACCAACCTATAATGAATTAAGGAGCTAAAAATGATTCTATCACGGAGAGAAACATGATTCCACATGTTGTTAAAAGCACACGTTGAAACTCTTTTGAGATGCTTTGGCGCTCGGGTTCATTCTCTAGGCAGACGAAAGCGAGAATCTACTCAGAAGCTATGTTGTTGTGTATGTTATTATAAGCTGTCAATTGAAGCTCAGGCTCATTTATTATGATCTTCATGTGTTTGTGTGCTGTTTCCCAGTCGGAATCAGTTGTCCGTCCTGCCCAAATTTCTCTTCAACCTTCCTCTCCGGGTCCTAGTAGTCAGCAACAACAAACTGGCGTCTGTTCCTGACGAGATCGGCAAGGCCAAAGACCTCATGGAATTGGTTAGTATGCTTCTACGTGTGGTCTTTTGGTTCAAATCCTACAGTTTCTGTATGCGCTGGTTTCTCCAGGAAAGAGTGGTTATTTCGTATGTTTGTGTGTATGTAGGACATCAGCTGCAATGAAATTCAGGTGCTTCCTGCTCAGATGGGGAAACTCCTCGCCTTACGAGAACTCAACATCAGGAGAAACTGTCTACAGGTCCTACCTGATGGTACGCACACACACACTGATATGTTGTCATGTTACATTTGTTTAAATTATTTACACCTCATTACATTTGGTTTGGAAACAGCGTTGTACATCAAGGTAGTATCACCGGTTATACTGTAATAGGACCGCATTAGCATTTATTCCCTTCTGTACCATCCATACAACGTTTTTGTGCTGGATGATCTTAAGACACAAGTTGCAGCACAGCAGATCAGGTGATTCAGACACCATTGAGCAAGTGGTGCTGATGCTGGTGCAACTTTACAGGAGAGGGCAAAAACAGTCTTTACTTTTAATGTAAGTCAATGGAACCGGAATATATTCCGAGCCACTGTGGTGCGTTTCTGTCGGGGCAGCCGTCTTGTTCAAATCAAGACTGTTCAAAACCTAGTGAGCTCCTACATAGGCAGCATTTTACATCATAGTATGCGCTCCCGACATGTAGACTGTCCCAATACTTATATACCTTAAACATGCTGTCTAATGAGAAACCTTATTTAGACCTGATTTTAAGGATGCATCAAAGCTTCCTCAGCCGCTAAGACAATCCAATGATGCAACGCAGGCAATTCTACAAGCAGTGAAGTGGTTTTAAAATGTGAGTTATTTTGATTCTCTCTGGAGTTTTAATGTGTTTCTGGTCATATAATCACACAAAACAGTATTTTATTATCAACTCTGTAACGAGTCCTTCACCATTTAGCAGTTTTATACTCGAGTCATTAGCATTTAAGCTAGCGGATTTTTAAGCCTTGGGCTATTGTTTTAAATGCCGGCTGGTAACTTAGCAACCAGCTAAACCACCAGTCACGTGCTGCAGTGGGCGGGAACAAGCCGTGACAGTCTCTCTCTAACTAGAGCGTCTCAGTAATCTGTTTTATGAGGAGAGATGAGGAGAGAACGCTGCTACTTACACAGCTGCCTACCTAGACAGCCTACTTAGACACTCACTAGGTTTTGAGACTCACCCAGAGACTGTTTTAGCTTCAGTTGTCTCCCAGGTTCTATACTGCCGATTAAAGCCGTCTTTTGAGGTAATCTTTTGTGGCAGATTACGAATAGTTCAAGTGTAAATGACTACTTTTAGTCCAGGACAGAGGTGAACCTGCTTGTAGGATTGGAATCCTTAGAGCTTTCCTCTCTTCCCCGAGGCTGCTTACTGCATTACGGAACATTAATTATACATTACGGAGCTTATACTTCCTCTTTAGAGAATGATGGATGTCTCTCTCTCTCTCTCTCTGTCCGTCTCCCAGAGCTGTCTGATCTGCCGTTGATCAGGCTGGATTTCTCCTGTAATAAAATCACAGAAATCCCACCGTCTTACCGTAAGCTCTGCCAGCTGCAGCACATCATTCTCGACAACAACCCCATGCAGTCCCCACCTGCACAGGTATGTGTGCGTGTAGATGTGTTACCCCTAACTGATGTATACAGGTGCTCCCTACCCCAAATATAGCTGATACACCAAGGTTTGTTATGCTAACTCTTAAATTCAGTACATGACTTTCAAAGTCCTGCCAGTTTATCAAAAAAGACCACCACACAGATGTTGTTATGACTAAAGTATCAGACATAAGTGCCCAGAAAGCAGCTGGGGGTAAGATTCCTTGCTCTAGGGTACTTTAGTTATGACCTGTCAGTTCAGGAGACCAGAGATCTTCTGGTTGCCTTACCTCCAGCCCACCACTGCCCCATTAAATGACTTACTACACAACTTCTAAGTAGCTGAACCTCACCTCACCCAACTTGTGCCAACACCTGCTGTTACTAGAAGATGCAGATGAACAATTAAACATGAATCAGCTTGTTTGCGCTGATACAGAAAAGAACCAACATATTTAGGTGAGGAAATATATTTTTTTATTCATTTATCTTTTACCTTGCAGCTCTCATTGGCTGTCATTGACTAGTTTACACAACTGGTCGATTTTTTTCTGCATTAAAAAATAAATGAACTGATCTGAAACTCAACTGGGAGTCTGCGCCCTTTGCAACAGCAGTCGACTCCGACTGCCTAAAAACCACAAACTAAAGCTAACGAGACTGAGAATCAGGGCTTAAATCAGGCTGGAAGTCGTTTGTAGTCATACACTGGAGGTACAAGGCTGATGGAAGCTTATGAACGCGAGCAAATAGCTGTACACTGCTGCGCCGAGTTGTTCAGTAATCTTAGTTAGACCTGTCTATGTGCTTGCTGGCACTGTTCGATATACTGTTGTCTATAAAACATGACACGTGTGGGTTGAGGCCTACAGTTTGCATGAGGGCAGTTAGTGGAACCTAAACCTTCATTACTTGTTAAAGACATCTTGGATACCAAATGCTGTGTTTGGGGCAAACAAGCAATTTAAACTACTTCAGAGTGATCAGGACCTGGTTAAACATGGCTCAGCCTAGTCATGCGGCCTAAGCATCCATTTTCAAATCAAATTTGGTGTGTTGGCGCCATCTAGTGGCCTTATTGTGGATCTACAGTAACGTGAGCCATCTCAGATTCTTTTTAAAGGAGCTTGTGATGTTTTTGTTTATATTCTCTGATGATAATCCTCCAGTTCTGCATCTGCTGGTGAAATCTGACACTTCTATAAGCATAAATTCAAGATTTGTAAAGAATTGCAGTTAAACTGAGTCTCAGCGAGGTCATCCCTGCTGTGTATCTGCTGTTAATAGTTGTGTTCAACATTTGTCCCAGCTAACCCGTGTTCCCTTGTGTTTCCAGATTTGTCTGAAGGGGAAAATTCATATCTTTAAATATTTAAACATGCAGGCTTGTCGGCTCGATAAAAAGCCTGACTCACTGGACCTCCCCACGTTGGGCAAACGCTGTTTACCACAGCAGCTCACGGACAGGTACACACACGCTTTCACTTTCCTGCTTCATCAATTCTTCCATCCACCCACACAGCAACTGCGAAAAGCTGAAAGTTGTACAAAGTTATACTTATTCTGACATTTAAAGATACAGTGAGAGTACACACTAACATATATACACACACACACACACACACACACACATATATATATATATATATATATGTATATATATATATATATATATATATATATATATATATATATATATATATATATATAGCTTAGGTTGTATGTACTGCTCACTTTGTGAAGTGTGGGCTGGAATTCTGAGGCCTGATCCAGATAGTTTTGTGATTTATTGTGATTTTATTATGACATCATTATATGGCCTGTGTGTGTGTGTGTGTGTGTGTGTGTGTGTGTGTGTGTGTGTGTGTGTGTGTGTGTGTTTGTGTGTGTGTGTGTGTAGTATGGAGGACTTTTACCCCAGTAAGAATCATGGACCTGATTCAGGTATTGGCAGCGACAACGGTGATAAGAGACTATCCACTACGGAGGTACACACTTCCACACACGCACACACAATTACATATCTACCCAACATGAGCAGGAGTTTAGTGTACATTTACCCATTTCTGGGTGAAAATGTGTATATTTGCATACAAATGTGTGTAAATGGCATCAGTTAACAGTTATGGCTCAACCCCTAATCCTAAAAAACAACCCCAGACCATTATCCCTCCTCCACCAAACTTTACTGTAGGCACCATGCACGGTAGGTGGCATTTCACTGATATCTGCCAAACCCAGATTCATCCATCATGCTGCCTGACTCCAGAGAACATGTGTACACTGCTCCAAACTCTATCACGATAATAGCATTTACAGTTGACCGGGCGGATCTAACAGTACAGACATGTCACAGACTTACTTGTGGCAAAGGTGACATCCTGTACATTTACATTTACATTTACGGCATTTAGCAGACGCTCTTATCCAGAGCGACTAACAAAAGTGCTTAGTGTTGGTTAGAGCATGAATCTCTATCTAGTACAAACAGGTTTAAGTCCAAACCACTCTATACTCAAACACTGCCATAAACACAGGGCCAGTGCTGATACCTAGAAAAAAGACAATGCAATACCTAGCCAGACTGGAACACCTACAGAGAAGAGAACAAATACAAGACTACATACAGTACAAGTGCATTACTTAGCCAGTGCTCCTAGAAGATAAAGTGCAATTACAGTTTATACCAATACTTTAGTATATTAGTGATTATAAGTGCTTTACAAAGAGATGGGTCTTCAGTCTGCGTTTGAAGACCGCGAGAGAGTTCGCTGTTCGGACAGCCAGTGGAAGAGCCGTACTTGAAGCCCTGTATCACTGAGCTCTTCAGTAGGACCCATTCTACTGCCATTACTTGTCTGTGATTGCACTGATACATGCTTGATTTTAAGCAGCTGTTAGCACTAGGTGGCAGAAACATCTGAACTCAATAATTAGTAGCGGTGTCCATATAGTTTTGGCAATATAGTGTAGTTTACAGGCATATGCACACAAAAGCGAGTATATACAATATAAATGATAGAATTACATATCCTAGAACTACATATACTGGATGCATATCATCACTGTCCAAAGAAAAACATGTGTCTCCTTTATGTCAGATTTTAATAATTTGAACCTGACAACAGACCAATAGAAATGCTCCAAAATCTGAGTATTACTGGTTTGTTTGACTTACATTGGAGGTTAAGACAGTTACTGGCCTATCCTGTAAATGTACCACTGCTTTGGACAGTGTTGATACGGATGCAAACATAAATGTAACGTAAGGATACTATTTAAACCTTTCTCTCTCTTTCTCTCTCTCTGTAGCCCTCCGACGATGACACTATCAGTCTACACTCTCAGGTATCTGAGACAGCTCGGGCTGATGCCCACTCACTCCTGTGCAAGCTGGACTCAAGTAAAGGTAGTATGTGTGTTACGTGCATCTCTGTGTAGAAAGTGTTTTTAATGGCTTTCATGTAGAAGTTAGGGCTGGATTCACACCTGGCATGACTGACATGCAAATTGACTAATCACAGACAGTTTTGCCCACCATGTGCACCTAAAATAATACATATCTTTCAAGATATTAAGTGTAATTTATGGCTTTTTCATATGGATTGATATTATTATTGCTTACACCCCCCAGCAAAAGTCTGAAAAGACGTTGGTAGAATAGTCTACACAACGTTAATATGTGGTTGAAAAGTGAAAAGATATCTCTTTCAGGTAATTTCAGACTTAAATTCTAACTAATTTCAACCATAAACTTGTGTTACATTCATCACATTACATACAAGACTACTTAACAGACTAGTATAACGTTTATTTGTTTTAATAAGAACATGTATCAAATAGAGAAACAGTTAAATTGTGTACGTGTTGTGTTTCTAACTCTTCTGGGTTGTTTGTATTGACTTGTTTAAGGTGGTCTCACTGTCCCACTTAGTCAGCAACTCCAATGACAAAGAAAAACATCCTAACAATCTCTATATAATCCTGATTACAGAAACAGTTAATAACTGCAAAATGAAATCTCCACATCAACACAAAGTAGATTGAAGTTGTTACTCACCGTGAAACTTTTAAGATGATCTACTTCAACCAGAAAGGCAGTGGATCATGTACTACTTTTTTTTTGTAATTAAAGTTTTTATTATCACACTTAGACAGTGACAAATGAAACAGTAATCCAGTCCCACAAAAGAGTAACAACATCGAGATAATACAAAAAAAAAAAAACATACTTAAAACAAAACATGACATGGAAGTTCAAGTGTACTGGAGAGTACAGTCGAATCTCACATCTAGTGTCATCTTAACCCACAAATTTTCCCATATCTTGCTATCTTTTCTACATTGATCATATATCCTAATTAACATTCTTTCGTATGAAGCAGTCTCTATCAACAGATCTAGCCACTCTTTCAAGCTTGGTATTTTAGATGATTTCCAATGTCTCAGAATTATCCTGGCAGCCGATATCAGACCAGTAATAATAATCCTAAATTATTCCTTGTTTATATTTGGCAGAGTCTCTCTGCTACCCAGTAAACACAGCAGTGGGCAAACTGGAATAGCTTTCCCAATCCATTTTTCAAATAGTTGTAATACCTCTTCCCAAAAGCTGTGAGAGCTGAGAGCTGTAGGGCTTTTAGTCAAAGATTGCAGGTTTATTATAATTTTTTTCCTTTTCAGTATGTACTGTGGCCCCAACATTTATATTTTATCTTTTATATTTCTGCTAGCGTGTTGAATGACTACTCAAATAGTCGATTTTAGCAACCGTATTGTTGTACATACTTTAGTTCAGGCCACATCTGATAGACAGATTCTCAGTTACAGGCATGATCAGCTTTACGACAGTCATCATGAACTCAGGACGTGTTTAAAGCCAGCACATCATATGTTCACAGCTACACGGTCTGCTTGAGTATCTGCCTCATGTCCAGTAGCTAACAGTAAAATCAGGCGCCATCTAGATGCGTGCTTGCCAGTATCAGTTAACACAGGTCAATAAACCATCATCAGTGTTCTGGATTGGTCTTCAATTAACCAAGAAAAGAAGAAGTTACAACAGTGGGTGAAGCTTAGACTGGTCTATTGCAGCAAGGCAGGGTTCATTGTTTACAGTGGTAGTTTGTTTGCGTAGCATGTCTTAATATCTAAGGGCAGGCGGTGCGACGACTCCCCCTAATGTTGGAAAGAAGTCGTTTAATTTCAGTAAGCAACATTTGCAGTTGAAGCCACTGTAAACACAGCCAACTTAAGTTCCAGCAACTGGGCAATAATCACATCACATTTGCCTCTAGGAAAAATCAATCAATAAATATTAATATTGAGTGTTATTATTATTATTTTGTATCTGGGATGATTTTCATGACGTGGTACAAACAAGAGCTTGGGACAATGTCGCCTCAATACACATTCGACCCCTACTTACTAAAGGCTTGGGTGTGGTTCATTATTCTTATTCCTATCGTGTTTCTTGTTGTCGTGTAGCGAAAATGAAGTGCATGTGTTCGTGTGTGCAGATCAGGACCCGTATGACTTCATTGACCCAAACCCAGATGAGGAGGTGCTGCTTTCAGAGGGAGATCTCCAGCAGAACACACCCTATGTTTCCTGCATAAAGGTTTCTGTTCTCTGTCTGTAATAATGATAGAGATCAGTACATTCATTTTTTCATAATGCAATTACTGTTTGGCTCACTCTCTGTCTCTCTCTCTTTCTCTCCCGCTCTGTATCTTGCTTTTTATCTGCTTATTTGTCTGTCTCTCTCTCTTTATCTGTTTGTAGGAATTGGAGAGGGTTCTTAAAACACATCAAAGCAAAGACAAGGAGAACTGGAAGGAGGAATCTGGGTAAGGCCCTTATGCACTTTATCCACTAGAGGTCAGTGGAGAGTTTCTGAAAATCTAGGTATCCGGCGTGTGTGTGTGTGTATGTGAGATGCAGAGAAATTAAAAGTATGTATGTGTTTTTGCATGCGAGTGGGAGAGTGAGTGAGTGAAAGAGAGTGTTGTATGAAAGAGAGAGAGAAAGAGAAAGGGTGATACACCCAGGCTTGTCTGATCTGATGAAATGACTCATTCTTCTTTAGAAATGTTGCGCTTTACCTGGAAAAGCTGAACTTGAGAGTTGCGTTATTTTAGCCCACACCCATCATCCCCAGCGGGGAAATCAGGGTAGACAAATACCCACATGTGTGTGTGCGTGTGTTTGTCAGGTTTATGCTACAATGTATAGCTAGAGTTAGGGTAAAGTAAGGTTAGGGTCAGGGTAGAGTAAGGTTAGGGCAGAGTAAGGTTAGGGGCAGAGTAGAGTAGGATTAAGGTTAGGGTAGATTTAAGGTTAGGGCAGAGTAAAGTTAGGGTTAGAGTAGAGTAAAGTTAGGGTTAGGGTAGATTTGAGGCTAGGATAGAGTTTAAGTTATGGTAGAGTTAAGGTTAGGGTAGAGTTAAGATAATTGTTAGGTTAATGGCAGAGTAAAGTTAGGGTATATTTAAGGTTAAAGTTAGGGTAGAGTTAAGGTTTGGGTTAGGGTAGAGTTCTGGTTAGGGTAGAGTAAGATTAGGGTAGAGTATGGTTAGGGTTAGGGTAGAGTTAAGGTTAGGGTAGAGAAAGGTTGGGGTTAGGGTGGAATTAGAGTTAGGGTTAGGGTAGAGTAAGATTAGGGTAGAGTAAGGTTAGGGTAGAGAAAGGTTGGGGTTAGGGTGGGGTTAGGGTTAGGGTAGATTTAAGGTTGGGGCTAGGGTAGAGTAAGGTCTGGATAGAGTAATGTTAGGGTAGATTTAAGGTTAGGGTTAGGTGAGAGTTAAGGTTAGGGCTAGGGTTGATTTAAGGTTAGGGTTAGAGTGGAGTTATGGTTAGGGTACAGTTAGACTTAGGGTAGAATTAAGGTTAGGGTAGAGTAAAGTTAGGGTAGATTTAAGGTTAGGGTTAGGGTAGATTTAAGGTTAGGGTTAGGTGAGAGTTAAGGTTAGGTGAAGGGTAGATTTAAGGTTAGTGTTAGGTTAAGGGCGGAGGTAGGTTAGGATTAGGCTGGTAGTAGTTGATTGGAAATGAAGGAAATTTACATAATGGCTCCACAAATTACAGAAACAAACGTCTGGGTCTGTGTGTGCTGTCATTTAACTGGAGTAACTCATAATAACTGTTCTACTAATCGTTCTATCACTGTCACTGTTTATGGTGTAGCGCTAGTGTTGAACTAAATGAACAAATAATGAGTAAATAAATAATATTGAAAGCCTAACTTGTCTAATCAATAACATCTGTCGTGGGTGGAAAATTTTGTATGTCTGATTTTTCGCCAAACCACAAGACATTACACAGTTCATGGCGGCGTGAAGCCATGCAACTGTTGCCAGGGTGACAGCGGAAATGAATGATTATCAGAGGATAGCTTTGTCAGTGTAGATGGTTTATTTAAGTTGGAGAGGGGTGGAGGCACAGTCTGTATTCTTTTATATTTGTTGTGTAACACTGGGCTCATCTGGAATTCAACAGAAAGATCTATGACTCTTCACATCTGTTTTATTCCACCGCTGAAAATAGAGTCTTGCGGTGGCTGCATGTTCGGTTGTGGCTCCATTGAACACAATGGAATGTCCAGTTTGCCGTCGGCCGTCTATAAATGTAAAGAGCTGTGACAATACAATGTTGGCGAATGTTTGGACAAACCGAGGACCTGTTTGTTTAATCCTGCTGATATACAGCTCAGGCTACAGGGACCACTTTAACATTTAACAGGCTGGTTTACTAGACAAGCTGTGTATGAACAGGTCTCATGGACGAGTTGGTGACGAGTTGTGTTTTAAGCTCATTAGTCAGTTTTACAGATATAGCCAGCTAATGTATGTGGCTGTGACAGACCAAGCTGCCAAGTCTTCAATAGCCTTTTTAGCTGCTAAATTAATTATGCTGATATGGCTTAGAATATCAACAGTGTTGTAATGTGAAGAGCTTAACAGTAGTTACTCACCGTTCTGCTGATTCAGAACAGAAATGTTGTGCTTCCATTGAAAACTTAGTCAGACTTGCATATGTCCTATGTGTCTTTTCTCCCTCAATTTAAGATAACGTGTCCTAACTGGAGCTGAGCAATATGGCATAAATATAATATCATGATACACAGTCTGTTACAGTTGGGTATGCATCAATACCAGTACAGAGAATCGTGCCGAGATGCTCATTACTCGTGAAAACGCACCAATACTAATATATTGATACCCATGTGATGTAAAATGAGTGTGATCTGACCTCTTAAGCTGACAGTGAAGGAGGATCTGCTCAAACAGAGAAGAGGTACTGACTCGGTGGAGGTCGGACATAAAGCCGTCGGTCACATTAAACATGCAGATTCCTTTCAACCTTTCATTTTAGCTTGTAAACATGCACGAGCACGATCACAACTGCTTCCCACATACTGGTGGAGACAACTGTTTCCCCAGTACTGGTGGAGACAACCGTTTTCCAGTACTGGTGGAGACAACCATTTCCCCAATACTGGTGGAGACAACTGCTTCCCAGTACTGGTGGAAACAACTGTTTCCCCAGTACTGGTGGAGACAGCCGTTTCCCAAATATTGGTGGAGACAACCGTTTAGCTAGTACTGGTTCTGACAACCGTTTCCCCAATACTGGTGGAAACAACCGTTTGCCCAGTACTGGTGGAGACAACTGCTTCCCAGTACTGGTGGAGACAACCGCTTTCTCAATACTGCTGGAGACAACCATTTGCCCAGTACTGGTGGAGACAACTGCTTCCCGGTACTGGTGGAGACAACCGCTTTCTCAATACTGCTGGAGACAACCATTTCTCCAGTATTGGTGAAGACAACCGTTTCCCCAGTACTGGTGGAGACAAACGTTTCCCCAATACTGGTAAAGACAACCGTTTCCCCAGTACTGGTGGAGACAACTGTTTACCCAGTACTGATGGAGACAACTGTTTCCCCAGTACTGGTGGAGACAACTGTTTCCTCAATACTGGTGAAGACAACTGTTTCTCCAGTACTGGTGAAGACAACTGTTTCCCAGTACTGGTGGAGACCACTGCTTCCCCAATGCTGGTGGAGACAACCGTTTCCCCAATACTGGTGAAGACAACTGTTTTCCCAGTACTGATGGAGACAACTATTTCTCCAGTACTGTTGGAGACAACCGTTTCCTCAATATGGGTGGAGACAGTTGCTCCCTCAGTGTGAGTAAAGACAAGGCAAATCGAGACAAAGAAAAAAGAGACGTTTCCAGCCAACGTCCATATTCAACATGCATTTATTCTGTTTGACTAAATTAAATACAAATTATACAAAGTATTTTTACACTAACAAGTACTTCACTATAAGTAGGTAACCAGTCATGGTATTGGACACAGTATCGACCAATACTAAAAATATGTACTTGATCGGTAAAAATCAGTACAGATACACCCCTAGATACAGAGCTCTGATCAGCTGTAAGAAGTAGTGCTACAAAATTCTAAATCCAGTTAATAATATACAATGAAATATGTTCAGAAAGGCATACTGTGGTGTATTGTGATATAAGTTATCACAGTAATGATATACGGTGTAATGGTGCCCAGCCCCAGCCCAGACTTGACTGCTAGTAGTTACTGAGTACTTTGTAGTAGTTACAGAATAATATGTAATAGTTACACAATCATTGTCATAGTTACGAATTTATAGTATTTATTAAGCAATATATCATATTTACTACGTCCTAATATTAATAACTTCAATTCAAAAAGCTGTTCAGAGATCTTAGAATCTTCTGGCTGTTTTGGTTGGACAACCAAAGTTATTTGGAAAACAGGACGTGTAATGACTACATATACCTGAGCTTTCAGTATCGTCTGTGAGCCACCGCCATTGTCTGTTCCAGCAAAGTGAGCATAATATATTCCAAAGAAGCCACAGACACAAGGAAATGGCATTACCATCCAGCGTCCAAAAACATCTTCCCAGTTCCGAGGAGTTCCAAGGAGTTCCGCGTGAATAAATGTCACTGTTTGCTGTAGGCAAATAATCTCAGAGCTTCACTTCTGATATCCGCCCCGTAGCTGCGCCCGCCGCGAGTCCGTGTTTATCTTTTTGTGGCGTAGGGGATTTTGACCCTACAACGTAAGCTCATTCTTGGACGTCCCGTATGACGGCAACGTTTCTCGGAACACAGATAATCAATGGTGGCTCATCATTTCTTTGGGATTCTTTTGTTTCGGACCAGTTTCACTTTGTAAATAACTATATAGTTTCATCTTCTAAAGAAGGGACACCAAAGGCATTGATTGCATGAGATCGCGGGACGGAAGCATAATCAGACCACTGTTGACTTTGCGTGTCTTTTGGGTTTTTTCTTTCGACCATTGCTTTCTGGTAAATCTTTGGGTTGGGTATGAGACTTAAAGTCTCAAAACCAGCCTTAGATTTAGGCTTAAAGGGATGGGTTCCTTCTCATTACTTTACAATGATTTGGCAAGTTTTATGCACCGTAACGTCCGTTGGCGTCAGAGAAAAAATAGCAATGTAGGCTAACGAACATATTATGAACACACTCCTGAAAGATTTTTTCAAACATACACAATGTGATTATGTTAGTTAGTTAGGTATTTAGAATAGCATGAATGAATAAAAATAAATAATAAGTGCTGTATATAATAATGATACGCCTACAGTTCACTATGTTGGCTGATAGGCCCCCAGTGAGAGACTAAGACTGTCTCCCGTTTTCATTCAGGCACTCTGTTATGCCTTATTGTTTACCTTAGGATGTTGCTGAGCTAGGAGATTTGCTGGGAAAGTTATTCTTAAAAACAAAAAAAAAAACAATTCACAGCCACCCTCCACTGATCCATGAGGTGGCTGCATGAGTCATGCTTCCCAGCTAACACATTTCCAGTCTTTCATAATGTTATACAAATGTTTTCGCAGTTACTCATAACAATAACAACAACAACAACAAAACACTGTGATACTGAATGTTCAAAACGTAACACTGTTTTACCTTTTTGAATAGATGAAAGTTAATAAAAGTGATTAAGCTCTTCCGAAGGGACGATGTCCCAACAAGCTTGACTGTGTCCCTCCAAGGGTGAGTTTGCTATTCGTTTCATTGGCATTAAATATGATCACTGTCCAATGAAGAAAACAAGTATCTGAAAAATGGTGTCTTTAAAGGAGAGAGCAAAAGCCGCCTTCGTTTCCAATGCAAGGGCAGATGTTTGCCAAGCTATTTTGGAGCTTTTCCATTGGTTCGTTTATCGTGACGTTTTTACCCAATGTGAACGGCAGCTGTCGTGTTCAAGTGATATAGAAAATTAAATATGGTCACTGTAAAGCGAAGAAAATGATTGATTGTGCAGTAGACGTTTTAAGGGGTTCAAAGACAAGGACTCTGGGTGTGTCTCAAAACCTAGTGAGGGTCTACATAGACAGCATTTTATGTCACAGTATGCGCTCCCGACATGTAGGCTGTCCCAGTTCTTAGATACCCACCAAGTCTTTGACACACTTTCAAGCGTGTGTTTGTTCCGTCTTTGTGTTAGAACTTCCGCTCAGCTAACCAAAATGAATACAGTTATATGGGAGGAGACCAGAGAGACAGTAAGAAGCTCGAATGGTACAACACAGGTTAATAACACAGTGGGTGGATGATATGAAAAGGTGGCCTGAGGTTACTAAATAAAATTAGTGAAGCGTATCAGTACCTGCACAGTGGGAAGATGGGCCGTGTACTCCTACACACAGACGGTGAGTTTATATTTCTGAAAGCCAATTAAACCCAAGTCAAGCCAGCTGCCCGAGCCACTCTGCGTGGGTGTTAGTTACAGCCCAGACAGCCTAGCGCGGTGGACACTGATCAGAAAACAGTTACTGAACTGGTAGCCTCACCAGCACCCGATACGTCTGCTTCCTCTGAGCTTCATAAGCGAGACAGTTCTCTGGATAAGGATGCTCTGGTGCTGGTTCTCCTCCACAGAATAGTAAGAGCAGACATACAGAGGTTTGGGTGGAGGTTTTAAATTTAGAGCTTCAGCCATAGACGCAAGTCCTCTTCTTTGGAAGACGGCCCCACAAAACTCTGATCTTCATGTGCTGTGTACGTAACTCTGTTGCTCAAGCCAAGTTTTCCTCTTCTTCCAATTACTGACTCCCTCTAACTGAACATGTTATGCTGGTCGTTTTATATGTTTGTAGTCATATTGCTTGTAATTAGTATCCATGTATCTGTTGTCGCACTGTAAATTCAAATACAAGGTAAACAAAGATTATTTTGATATTTTGATTCTCTCTGGAGTTTTAATGTGTTTCTGGTCATACAACCTCACAACACAGCATTTTATTTGCAACGAGTCGTTCACCATTTAGCAGTTTTATACTCGAGCCATTAGCATTTATGCTAGCGGATTTTTGAGCCTCGGGCTATTGTTTTGGATAGCCGGCCGAAAGCTTAGCAACTGGCTGAAGCACCGGTCGCGTGCAGTGGGCGGGAATGAGCCGTGACGCAGTCTTACTGATCTGTTTTATGAGGAGAGATGTCAGACAGAACGCTGCCTACGTAGTCAATGCCTGCTTTAGGCTCATTTATACTTAAGGTTAAATACGGATACACATCTGTCCGTACTCTGCGTTCATTACACGTTTTCTAAAAGCTTACGGAGACGGACGGGACGGAGCAATACTGCTGCAGACCGCGGGGGCAGAGCAAGACGTGACAACTACCATACGAACACGACGGGACTTTTTTAAGATTGGTTGTGCGAGTTGGGTTGGGTAGAAATTTGAACCATGATGTAATTTCGTCGTACCGGTTGTCTTTCGTCGTGTTTGAAGTAAATACAGAACTACGAGCCCTTCCACCGCCGCTATGTTTGATTTCCTCTGAACTACCCTCTACTGGACGTGTTGCTCAGCAACCATGTAACCGGAGCTGACGCAAAGAATGGATGTGGCAGTGACATACATAGACATATACAAATAGACGCCTCATGGACTGACACCGCCTATTGGATGGGTCTCCCCTGCGCTCCAAGTGCATTCATTAGTACTGAGGACGGAGTATAATATAATATAACTATAATAATTACAACTCTTTTCACGCAGTTTGGTTTGTTACAAACAGCAGAGATGTAGTTATGACACAGGACGCTGTCACACATTACATACACATTCAATACGTGCTTTCATGCTGAATTACTGCTGAAATATTAAGCTCTTTAACAAAGACAGACATATGATATGGCATATTAATAAGTGTATAAATTAATTCATTTTTTATTGTTAATTTGAAATTATTTCATACGCACACATGTATATATACACTCACACACACACACACACACGTGTATTGTATACACATATATGGGACTGAGGATCTAAAACCCTTGAACTCTGTAACTCCAGGGTGGTTCATTTTGCGATGTGGTGCAGCCTTAGTTTGTAAAATACAGAGACAACAAAAGACAGGAGCATGAAATGATGGTTCTCGATTCCGAATTGGGTTTCTCCAATGTGCTCCCCGAGTAAAAACACATCTTCATCTTCATTTATATATATATATATATATATATATATATATATATATATATATATATATATATGAGATGAGATGGGAAGTTAAAGACAGATGGTGTTGCACCATCTCTAAGCCTGACAATCTGACCCGTCCTGTTAAAGTCATCTGGCTTGAAGAGCTCGCTACAGAGCTTGGATGACTCAGTAGCAACAAAACCTTTTCCCTTCTTATCGCAACTTCCCATTGCCTCCTCAAGTCAATGTTACTGGGAAACCTTTAAAATATGAATATGAGACTACCTGTTCCTGCTGTTAGCACTTTCTTGGTAGCCAAATAACCTTAGTTACAATGGCAGAATATCATAAACGGTAAAATAACCGAAAGTATTGTTCAATCTTACTTGTGAAAGGTAATCCCACCTGAGCCTTCAGTGAGGAGACCCACCCAATATGGTGGCGACGCTGGATTACGCTCCAGCCCGTAATGAGGCGTCTATGTGTATATGTCTATGGCAGTGACGGTCATAGAGAGAGTATAAATAAGCCTTTAGATAGCTCACTAGGTTTAGAGACATGCTCTGGACCACAATGGACAGAGATCAATAGCCAGAGTAGAATGTGTGTGTGTGTGTGTGTGTGTATATGTGTAAGCGCGCAAAAGGTGGTTTGACAGGTGGTCTGTTGACCTGATACTCACTCTCTCTCTCTCTCTCTCTCTCTCTCTCTCTCTCTGTCTCTCAGATCGGAAAAAGAGCAACTTGCAGAGGAAGAGGAGGATGAACTGAAGGAAGTCCTGGACCTGAGGAAGATAGCAGTGCAGCTTCTGCAGCAAGAGCAGCAGAACAGGTGGGGCACGCAGACACCAGCAAACCTGCACACCGGACCCTCTGCATAGAAACACAGACGCTCTGTATCCAGACATACAGTATTTCTTCCATCATTGCATCATTTCCCACTTGCTTTCTCTCTCTCTCACACTCTTTCTTTATTTCCTCTCGCCCACTAACCTCCGCTAACTAACTGATGTTACATGCTTTCCTCCCTTTTCCCTTTTTGTCCTCCCTCCACATCTTCCGCTGCATCCTTCCCCCTTTCCTGCTTCACCGCCTCATGCTGGGATGCGATTGGCGCTCGCATGACCATGTGGCCATCAGGAGACGGTCGCTAATTTGTAGAGCAGAAAGTCTAATCCACCGTAGGAGGGCAGCGGGGAGAGCGCACAGGTAGAGTGAATGAGTGAGTGAGAGAGAAAGAGAGAGAGAGAGAGAGAGAGAGGCCTTGTGTACATGCGTCTGAGTGTGTATCTACGTTACGTCAACACAGTATCGAACAATCTGGGCTGCATGTCCTGCACACACTCAAATGGAGCTGCTTATAAATTCTAGGCAGTTCCCAATCCCACTTCCGAGAACACATGTTTGATGTTTCCCTCCTTCAGCACACCGATTCACTTCACTGACAAGCCCCACATGCGCTGGGTCAAGCGTGCTGTAATAGGGAAAGCAGAAAAATGTGTTTGTGTCTCAGATTTGATTTGTTACAGGGCTGGTCTGCGTAGTATATCATTTCAGTGCTGTAGAAAACATAACATACATTAAAATCTTGGAAATCAAATCAGATGTTCTCCTCCACTGTGTGTTGTGAGTGCAGACAGGCATGCACATATATAAAGCAGGTCTGTGTGTGTGTGAGCAAACCTGCATGTGTGCTTGCATGCATACTTATGGGTGTGGCAGGCTTGTATAGACATGACTGTGTGTGGCATCTGTGAGATCTGTGTGTCCATCCATCATCTAAAAAGGGAAAGTTTGTGTGTGTGTGTGTGTGTGTGTCCATCCATCATCTAAAAAGGGAAAGTTTGTGTGTGTGTGTGTGTGTCCATCCATCATCTAAAAAGGGAAAGTTTGTGTGTGTGTGTGTGTGTGTACATATGTATACACACTACAGTTACGCTTGGAATCAGAAGCCATATTAAAATAATATAGTTATATTATACATTATGTAATAGAAGCATTGGTGTTTGCACTGTTTGCATTGGTGTGAAATTTCCTAATGATTGGACTGAGAGAGATACAGAGAATACAGCCTTAGTAGTGAACATACTACTTCACTAATAAACGGGTTTCAAAGCTAAGAGAATTTATTTATTAATTATTTAGTAATAATTTATTAATAATTTATGAATCATTTAGAGTCATTACACCATATTAAGTAGAGATGGACCGATCAGCGTATTTGAGGCCGATTCCAATCGGCGATCACCTTTCAGTGCGATCGGCCTATAGCTGATACTGATCGAGGGCGGGGCTATATATTATAAGCGCAAGCAAGTCATGAAACGTGGTCTAAACTGGTTTATTGCCATTTTTAAGGAGCTCATGTGAAACAGTATAATATGTTTAACTAAATTAGAAGTTGTTCTATGTGGGAGTAAACCCCTTGGTACAGTTCCGGAAGAGCCACATCTGAAAAGTATCTCTACTAGGAACAGCAGAGCGTGGATCCAGGTGGAACATTAAGCAGCAGAATGAACGTCTTCTACAGCCGAGAAGAGCTGCTTATCTAGAACTTTAAACTCAATCACTCTGGCTGTGGCTGTTGCTGCTGCTGTTCTGTTCATACCGGTCAGATCTGGTCTGTACGGTGTTCTGGGTTGTTTGTTTTGTGTTAGCTGTGCTAGCTCTGCTGTTTGCTGATACTCACTGTATTCAGCTGTGTGGTGTACTGAAGCGCTGTACCAGATTAGTAGTGTTAAATGTCTTTGTCTTGGTTCTCCCGGCGAGAGACGCTGATTGGACTAATTTTACAGATGTTACAAACTGTCCTGGGTGAGTCTGAGTCACATACGCTAACAAACTGACAGACGGACAATGTTTTCCTTCAGCCGCTGCTTTAGTCAGTCTGTGGAAAACGAAAGGGTATGTGTTTCCACCTAGTGGTTCAGATAGGAATTGCAGGGAGCGGGCCGGAGGGGGTTTCACGCAAGGCTACTCTTTCTGGGTGAAACGCTAGCTGGAAATACAAAAATTAGGCTCATTTGTTTAATGCCATCGATCAGCTCTCGAGATCGGCTAAATTGGAGAAATATCGGCCGATCGCCGATCACATATTTACATTAAAAATCGGCCGATACCGATACATGATCCATCGATGCTTCCATGTCAAATATTAAGGCTTACGAGTGTAACCAGCCAGGGTTCCCTTTGAGCATTGTTATGTCCCTCATGATCTTCCTATGGAAACACGTACGACAGGATGTGTTTATGTTGCTGTAACATAACATCAGTCCTGGTACTCAGGGTGCGTAAAGTGACCAGGTGTACCAGGAGTCTGCAAGTTTCTCCATAATGAACCATTCCACCCACTCTGAATACAAATCATAGAATTCCCTCTAAGGTAATGAAAAGCATTCAGTCAGGTGTGACTGGTTCTGCGTGGGTCTCGCTGGTGTTGAAAGGACAAAGATGCCTCTCTCGTACGATTTATTCCGCTCACTGGAATGTTTTTGTAGTCACTAGTTTTCTTTTCATCAGCGCCTTCACTTGACCTCATACAGCACAGCAGTGTGTGTGCCCATGTGTGTGTGTGTGTTTTAGACCCTCTGCATGTTTCCTGATGCCCGTGGTCTATTGTATGTGTGTGTATGTGTGTTACATTTACATGCTTTGTGCTTTGTTTGTGTTCTACTGAACAGGTTTCTCAGTCATTCAGGAGGAAGCAGCAAGCAGAGAACGCCTTCCCAAGCAGTCAGGAGGTACACGCTCACATAACCTTCCACACGTCCGTACACAAATACATAACCTTTAAAAACATCTTACTTATGTACCACTGCCGCACCCTTACGCACGAACACGTGAAGGAAAGTCTTAAACCAAAAAAAACACGTGACACGGATTAAGCCTGGTCTCCACTAGTTCTTCTTAGTCTTAATATAGCGTGTTTGTTCATGAAGCCACTGTTACCTACATGATGTTTCAGCTCATTAACCCTGCCTGAGGACAAGTAATCGTCTATTTCCAACCTGTGGTCTATTCCTTTCTAGTGTGGCAGTCAGAATTTAATTTAAGGGGTTATGGGTATGGGTGGGCTAGCTAACAAGGCCCAGGAAGGATAAGAACCACAAGCCAGCCATTTTTATTAATGGTTATGTATAAACTTACCACTTCAATACCTTAAGAATAAAGAATATTTAACACAACACATGAACTCTAATGTCACATTTAACTGACTAACATTACTGAAAACAACTCACAGCCCACCAGCTGACAGCCCACCAAGAAAGAAGCTTGTTGTTGTTTTTTCTTTTTAACCCTGCTGTGTTGTTGTTTTTTTATCCTTGTTGGGTTTCTGGTAGTTTTTTTAACAGTACTGGGTTTTAAACCCTTGATAGGTTGTCGTTTGGTAACCTTGTTGGTTTTTTTAAACCTTGCTGGGTTGTTGTTGTTTTTAACGCTGTTGAGTTGTTTTTTTTTTAACCTTGTTGGGTTCTTGTTTTTTGTTGGGTTTTATTTGTGACCACATTGTTTTTTTTTCTTTACCTTGTTGGGTTTACTTAACCTTGCTGGGTTCTTGTTTTTTTAAGCTTGTTGGGTTTTATTTGTGACCATATTGTTTTTTTTTCTTTACCTTGTTGGGTTGGAGGTTTTTGGACCTAGATGAATTTTGTTACTACAGTCAGTGCTGAAGCTTATTAGCTAGATAAGCTGATTATAGGCACCAGCCGGAGGAGATAAGTTCTCTGCGGAAACAGCAGAGAAAGCTAACATGTGTTTACATGCTGGTGTTGAGGGAAAGCACCTATACATGCCTTTTATATGACCGGCGGTAGCGTGCAGCCATATGCACTTTTTCACGATGATATCATGTGGCTGCCAAACTTCTTTTGTCAACACACTGTAATAGCCCCCTTGCATGTATCCTTCAACACTGCTGTTATCCTTCCTACAGCATAGAGAACGTTTTCTGATGGATTTGATGATGCTTTGTATTGGAAGTAGGCTTTTACAGTCCCCTGTGAATGTTTAGTATTATAGGTAGGCCTTCAGGGCTATACATTGTAAAAAAGACGAGCTGACATTCACACTCAGTGACATAACTAAGACTCTCAGGAGGCCTAGAGAGTTGGTCACAGTCACTGTAAATCAGAAGTGATTATTCGTTTCACTGTTAATTACAGTGGATGTTAATTTCATGTAAAGGCCTAACGAATAGGATAGCTTGGCCATTTCAACATTCCAACTCTGTAGAATCAGAATCAGAATCAGAAATACTTTATTGATCCCAGGGGGAAATTGCAGTTTTTGCAGTAGCAGAAGAAGAATATACACTCTAATAATAATTTACAACATAAAAGAAATTTGAATTTCATTACAACAAGCAGTCTGATTATATGTAACAGTAACAACACATGTTCAATGAAGGTCTAGGCGTGCCTGATTGTAATTTAGCTCTATGGTAACGTGGATTTTCTGGTCGGTTATTTCTTGGAAAATAAATGTTTGTGTTTATTATAGCAGAGCAAGTGTTGCTTTTCAACTCTTGGCACATAACGTAGATTCTGTTTAGAACTTTTAACAGCTGTCAGTCTTTGGCTGAGTAACCAGTGCCAGAAATCACACGCAATCCTAGAAATGGTGATATCAGATTCCGTGTGTTGTTTTTCTGGCAGCGCATCCCTGGACGAGGGCAGCAGTGGGGCTTCGGCAGTGTGTGGACAGGTAACACGCCTGCAGTCACATGCACACAAACACACACACACACAGAGATACAAGAACACACAGGCTACACTTATATTGCCAAAAGTATTCGCTCGTCTGTCTGCCCTCACACATATATGAGCTTGAGTGGCGTCCCGTTCTTACTCCATAGGGTTTAATATATATATATATATATATATATATATATATATATATATATATATATATATATATATATATATATAATATTAAATAGTCCAGAATCTCTAGTGAATCTTTCACTGGAACTAAGGGTCCGAGCCCAACTCCGCTTTCCATTGCGCTTGGTGATGTAGGGCTTGGATGCAGCTGCCTGGCCATAGAAACCCATTCTGTGAAGCTCTCTACGCTCTGCTCTTGAGCTGATCTGAAGACCACATGAAGTTTGGAGGTCTGTAGTGATTGACTCTGTAGAAAGTTGGTGACCTGTGTTTACCACTGACAGTCGACTGTGGAATATTTAGTACTGAGGAAACTTCACTACTGGACTGGTTGCTCGGGTGGCATACTATCACAGTACCACGCTTGAGTTCACTGAGTTCCTGAGAGCGACCCATTCTTTTACTAATGTGTGTAGAAGCAGTCTGCTCGTGCTTGGTTTTATACACCTGTGGCCTTGGAAGTGATTGGAACACCTGAATTCAATGATTTGAATGGGTGAGCGAACACTTTTGGCAATCTAGTGTATGTGCAGACATGCATGCTCACTGTTCCCACACCAGCTTCATTTTACTTCACATTTCATTTCACATTTCTGGCAGCAGAATTAAACAGCTTGCCTTGATTTTTCGCTGTTTGCTAAGCCGCTCACTCTCTCATATTCTTTTCCTGGAAATATTTCATGCATATTTAGAAGGTGCAGAGAGAAATGCATGCGAGCAGGTTTCGCTTCGGTTAGATACGATAAGCTATCTGGTTTTGTTTTCGCTGGTACTTTTCATAACCCACTCATTGCTTTTTTTTTTCTTTTTGCTTGTCCATCCATTTGTGTTTTTTGAAGGATGCAGACCTCACAGATGAAGATGCAGCTTTCTCAGAGGTCTCTCATCATCATCATCATCCTCATCCTCATGATCATCACTATCTTCATCATCATTATAGCCATTATCGTTTCAACTCATCAACTTCTGTATTACAGAAACTTCCTACCACCGAAATCGTACCTGTATAATCTTGATTACTTCAGTTAGCACATTGTAGTCATTGGTAGGACGGCTTTGCCAGGCGTCTAAACAACAGTGAAAAGTTGAAAAGTGAAAATGCGTCTTTTTCAGTCCAATCTAATTTCAGCCATGAACTTGTTGATATATTGATATATTCATCATATTATTATTACAATGATATATTCATCATATCACATACGTAGTTACTCTCAAAATAAGAGGATAAAGAGAAAGTTCTAGTGTAACATTTATTTATTTCAATAAGAACGTACTTCAAATGTAGAAACAGTTATATCCACCGTCAGGCGGTCGCTGTCCCACATTACAATGACCAAGATAAACAGTTCAGAATCCTGCTTAGTTTAAAACTGATTACAGTAAACAGTCAATAACCGCAAAAAGATATGATATCGGGGATGATGGGCTATGATATCAGGGTGGTGGGCTATGATATCAGGTTGCAGTGGGTATGAAATCGGGGGTGAAGGGCTATGATATTAGGGTATTGTGAGCTATGATATCATGGATGATGGGCTATGATATCATGGATGATGGGCTATGATATTGGGGAAGGAGAGCTATGATATCGGGGATGATGGGCTATGATATCGGGGATGATGGGCTATGATATCAGGGTGCAGTAGGCTATGATATCAGGGTGCAGTGGGCTATGATATTGGGGATGATGGGCTATGATATCAGGGTGCAGTGGGCTATGATATTGGGGATGATGGGCTATGATATCAGGGTGCAGTAGGCTATGATATCAGGGTGCAGTGAGCTATGATATTGGGGATGATGGGCTATGATATCGGGGATGATGGGCTATGATATCAGGGTGCAGTGGGCTATGATATCGGGGATGATGGGCTATGATATCATGGATGATGGGCTATGATATTGGGGAAGGTGAGCTATGATATCAGGGATGATGGGCTATGATATCAGGGTGCAGTGAGCTATGATATCAGGGTTGATGGGATATGATATCAGGGATGATGGGCTATGATATCAGGGTGCAGTGGGCTATGATATCGGGGAAGGTGAGCTATGATATCGGGGATGATGGGCTATGAAATCGGGAAAGATGTGCTATAATATCGGGGATGATGGGCTATGATATCGGGGATGATGGGCTATGATATCGCGGTGCAGTGGACCATGATATCGGGTGGTGAGCTATGATATTGGGGGAGGTGGGCTGTGAAATCAAGGGTGGTCGGCTATGATATTGGGGGTGATGGGCTATGATCATCCCGATATCATAGCCCACCACCCAATATCATTTTTTATCGGGGTGGTGGGCTGTGTTATCAGGGTGGTTGGCTAGGATATTAAGGGTGGTGGGCTATGATATCGGGGTGATGGGTTATGATATTGGGGTTGTGAGCTATGATATAAGGGTTGGTGGTCTATGATATCGGGGGGGGTGGGCTATGATATCGAGGATAGTTGCCTATGATATCCGGGGTGATGGGCTGTTATTGCAGGGGTGGTCGCTTATGATATTGGGGTTGTGAGCTATGATATAAGGGTTGGTGATCTGTGATATCAGGAGTAGTGGGCTATGATACAGGGGGACAGCGGGCTATGATATCAGGGTATAGAAACTGAAGCAGGCGAGTGGTGATGGCCTGATAGGGTTCTAGGTTATTGCCCTGTAGTTTTATTTGGACATTTTTGTGAGGTAACAGCAAACAAACAAACATTTGAGCATTATTTTCATCACATGTTTACATTTTACTTGCGTCCGTATCATTGGTTGTTTGGAAGCAGACATGATGGTTGATTGCAGACCTAGATCTTGAGATAAGATGCTGAAGATGCTAAAGTTCCTAAATTAACATAAGATAAAGATGAGATTTCGGTAATAGGAATTCAGGAAAATCTTATCTCGTCCTGTCAGGTCTTACGTTCAAATAGGAGGTTTTTAATGCGGCGCCAGACGTACAGGATCAGCCCAAAATTGTACATTCCTGAAATATTTTTTGATTTCTAGTTAGTTCCACTGTATGAATTTATTTATATTGTCATAGATTGCTGATTTATTCATGTTAAGTGGGTGTAGTTGCCCTGCAGTTGTCAGTGTTTGTAATATATAGTCCTGTGGACCACTGATGGTGCTACTTTCTGCTCTTAGCCTTCTTCTTCCTGCTCGTTTGATGGGAGCCTCAAGTCGGAGAACAGTGACACTGAGCCAAAATGGCCTGAACTTCCCCCCATTCTCAATCAGAACGAGGACCGCCGACGGAACAAGTATCTGAGGAAAGACTATCTAAAGGTATATACACACTCACACATACGGCCAGACCCAGGAGCAGCAGTGCAACAGATGATCACATGCACTCACATATATTTTTTGATGTATGCCAACGTTTTTTTGTTGAACTGATTTGTTTCTGTAGATACGACATGAAATATTTTGATCTTTTTTAAAAAAATTATCACCGAATTTATTTTCATTTCATCATTAAACGCAACACCAACTGCCTGTACATAAGTTTGATTATTAATAACCCAGAATTTATGTCTAGTATTTGAGTAATTTAGTGGTGAATAAAATAAACTCAATATCTTACTTGCTACTTGTCTGAAGACAGTGGACAAGAGAGATGAAGGGAAATGAAGGTGGGATGATGAGGGACCTCTGGTAGGATATGTGATAGCGCATGGCTTTCATTTAAATAAACATAGCGGGGGGAGGGCTATGGTGTCAGAGGCTGTGGGCTATGATATCGGGGCTGGTGGACTATGATACCGGGAGAGGTTGGCTATGTTAGCAGGGTTTAATGGGCTGTGATATTGGGTGCAGGGCACTATGATATCGGGGGTGGTGGGCTATTACTATTTTATCGGGGAAGGTGGGCTATGATATCAGGGGCAGTGGGCTACAACATCAGGGTGCAATGAGCTGTGATATCCGGGGCAGTGGGCTACAACATCAGGGTGCAGTGAGCTGTAATATCGGGGTGCAGTGGGCTGTAATATCGGGGTGCAGTGGGCTATGATATGAAGGAAGGCGGGCTATGATATCAGGGAAGGTGTGCTATGATACCTGGTTGCGGTGGGCTATGATATTGGGTGCGGTGGGCTATGATATCGGAGGAGGTGGGCTATAATATAGGTGGAGGTAGGCTATGATATTGGTGGAGGTGGGCTGTGATATTGGTGGAGGTAGGCTATGATATTGGTGGAGGTGGGCTGTGATATTGGTGGTGGTGGGCTATGATATCGGAGGAGGTGGCCTATGATATTGGGTGCGGTGGGCTATGATATTGGGGGAGGTGGGCTATGATATCGGAGGAGGTGGGCTATAATATTGGTGGAGGTAGGCTATGATATTGGTGGAGGTGGGCTGTGATATTGGGTGCGGTGGGCTATGATATTGGTGGAGGTGGGCTATGATATCGGGTGGGCTGGGCACAATTGGCAGAAGTGAAATTTGGCATCTTGTTAATGGAGCTGTTTTGTTCCTTCTCCCTCTACTGTGGCTCGAGGCCGAAGTTCCAGAGTATGGAAGTCTGTTATGCTAAGTTGCTTGTTCCACAGTTGAGGCAGTCACGTTGACATAGTTATTATTGTTATTATTAAATATTATTTATTACAAGTTGTTATTGCTGTCCAGTCGTGTCAAAGCGTGTCAACTGATGCGTTACGGACAACGACAAACAGGGTGTTCTCAATGGAGCTGCTGTGGAAAGTTCTGCCACCACAACAGGCAGCTTTCCGCATTCTGCAGCGGTGAAAGGAATGTTTTGTAAAGAGTTCAGTTTTTCCGACTGAACCATTACGAGATGCAGAAAGATATGTCGTTGTTTTTTACAACACAAACATGTGAAGTCAGCTATGCAAAATATTTTCCCAACGTCTGCCACCGCTCGTTGGCTGATGTGATGATCTCACTTAAATCACTGCACGGTTTGTAACTGACTAGTTGCACATCAGTGATGTACATCGCATGATTGTAGACATTATCATCAGTACCCATGTGTAAAGGACACTAAGGCTTCAGAATGTAGGAGCCAATTTACATACTTCATTACAAGACATTTAGCTGTTGGATCCTCACCATCCAGTAAAATCGTCCCACTCATCAAAAACTGACGGCTTATGCCAGGTGTCTAAACAATGTTGAAAAAACGTTGGTCCAGTGACTTGATTTCAGTCATAAACTCGTGATACATTCATTATATTGCATACATAATACTGTTAAAATAAGAGAATGGTGGCAAGAACGTTGTAGTATAACGTTTTTATTTTAATAAGATACTGCAAATGGGAAAACAGTTAAATTGTGTAAGTTTATGTTTCTAACTAGATAGATAGATAGATAGATAGATAGATAGATAGACACTCAAATTAGCCACATGTGATTTTGCACACAGCGGAATTTGACCTCCGCATTTAACCCATCCGTGCAGTGAAACACCCACATATACACACACTAGTAAACACACTAAGGGGGCAGTGAGCACACGTGCCCGGAGCGGTGGGCAGCCCTATCCACGGCGCCCGGGGAGCAGTAGGGGTTAGGCGCCTTGCTCAAGGGCACCTCAGTCGTGGCCTGGGGGATCCCGGGGATCGAACCGGCGACAAGACCGGATTCCTATCCTTCAGGCCACGACTGCCCAGATAGATAGATAGATAGATAGATAGATAGATAGATAGATAGATAGGTAGATAGATAGATAGATAGATAGATAGATAGATAGATAGATAGATAGATAGATAGATAGATAGATAGATAGATAGATAATGGACAGAGAGTGTAATGTGAGCAGCAGATCAAACCTGGGTTGGGATAACCATGTTCATAGAACTAAATGTATATGGATGTACACCCATATGTATAAAAGTAAATAAACAATAGGATGTTACCAGAGGTTTCCTAATAGACTAAAACAGGCAGTCCTTCCATTCTCTCGGCCCCAACCGGGAAGTGTTGAAGAGCCTGATGGCTCACCGGACAGAAGATTTGTCTCCATCTGTCTGTGGAGCAGCCCTGTGACATGCTCCTTTGTTTCATGATGCTGTCGCGCAAGGGATGACTCTCATTGTCCATGATGGAGAGCAGTTTTACAACGACTTTCTCTCAGCCACCGCCAGCAGAGAGTCCATCTCCAACCCAACCACTCACCCGCTCGCCTTGTTCAGCCGCATTTCTTCCTTTATTTTTCTGCTGCCTCCCACACAACTGCCAATCTCTGACTGATAGAACATGTACAGTTATTACTTACAGACGTTAAGGACCCTGGCCTCCTCAGAAAGTTAATCCTAGTTGCTGGTACTGCCTTCAGCCATTGCCAGACCCTCCATGAGCACGTTAAAGGCTGAGGCTTCGCTGTCCCCATGTCCGCAAGGCGGATGGACCATACAAAGCCCAAATTTCGGCATCTATTTTTAGGTCTGGTGTTTGCGGGGAAGAGTAGACGTATTATAGTGTTTTAACACACATATCACTCTACATTACCAGCTTAGACAAGCCACTAATACTAAGTACTGAATATTATATTTCTCTGAAGTCCAGGTTTATATTTACTTTTACAACAGACATTCTCACAAAACCGGATTACAGACAATCCGGGTCCAACACCCACCCCGCCCCTGTGAGCATCGCCAGGGGCGACAGTGTCAAGAAAAACCTCCCTCAGAGACGAGAAAAAAGCTCTGGAACGGGAACCAGACTTATCCTCCCCTGGTGGATAGCAAAACAAGCATAACAAGGAAAAGATTTTACAACTAGTCGTCTCCTTTTACTCATCTGTGCTGTCGAGGATGTGGATGATGTGATACACGTCACTGATCCTGATCTTTGGCACATCTGCTAAATGGTCATGTAGAAAGTGAGTGTGTACTACCAGCTGGCTAAAGTTGTTATTCGTGGTGCTTACATCCATTAAACTACGCTATCGGTGCAACCGGTCAGTACTCACACAGTCCTGTTATGCCGTAGAAGTTTGAAATATCGGTTAGTATTCGTATCGCTTTCAGATTTATAATGATATTGAGACCACTTTAATATTTCCAGTCAGATTTATCACTGTGAAGTGACTCTGAGCTCTAACAGCAATAAGTAGAAGAGTTAAGTCCAATCACAGCGCTGGATTCTTTTCCCAAATATCAAGTAGGGATGACAAATTCGTAACGCCAGTCAACTCTCATTGCACTTGCTCACTCCATGGGGTTGGTTCCACAAGGGACGATGGCGAAGGTGGATGAGGAAAGCTGAGATAGACTTTTCTTTATATTACTGTGTTCCCAATGACTACCGCAGCCAAGTGGTGCGATAGTGATGCTGCATTCACACAGTTGCGCTACACGGATGGCAGCAAACCAGATATTCCATTGTTCTTCTGTGAAGCCACAGCGGCAGTGTTCCGCAGGCCTCAGTGGTGCGTGGAGTGCTCCGTCCAACTTTTACCTCAACGGTGGAATACATTCGATGTTGACTAAACATCTTGTCATGGAATTCTAGATTAACCAAGTTTGATATAAGCGTTCAGTGTCCGCCTTAAGAAACACCTCTAAAGCCCGCCTCTGATAAGCATCTATTCTCTCAGATAATGCTGTCTCCGCTGAGAGACCCGTGAAGGGAGGATGAGGTAAGAAACGTGTTTGACGTCAGGGTTTTGAAGTTCCATCAAGATTATTTCTGTGTCTGCGCCCTCGCTGTCACCAAGCAACGTTTGTTCTTTTACAGGCACTCCCACTCAGACACAACATTAATGAGAAAGTCAGCTGATAAAATCCAAAGCCAGACCGACCTTCATTTACCTAACTCAATCAATTATTGATCAATTATATCAACTCAATTTTATGTATCAATTATATATCAACAACCTGCAGACACAACTCCAAAGTTCAGTCTTAGGAGCTGGTTTAGCATTTTTTAGCTTTTCATGGTCATTCATATATGCATCTCTAGTGATGTTGAGGTCTGGACCCTGGGGTGGTCCGTCTATTGTCCTGTGAACACCATCAACTCCCTTGTTTGATGTGTCTTATTTGCTTTTCTCAGTGAGGGTTAATAGACAGCTGCATGTTCGTTCACACCAATAGTGTTCAATTCAATCAACAGTGGTCTATGCGCTTTTGACCGTTGGTATATGTATATTATTAAATTTTCACACAACGTAAACAGCAGTTCACGTCTTCAAATGATGTATAAGACTGAACATCGACAAAAATATATCTATCCTGTGGGTGTCCTGATCATTACAGAACAGGGTAAAAGGGGATAAACAATGTATGCACAGAATCAGATGATCTACAGTCTGTAAGTGTGGCTCCTATGTGTGTATATATAAGAAGGTGGTTTAATGCTATGGCTGATCGGTGTACATTATTATACTATTACCATAATCAGTTCAGTTATTCAATAATATTATTAAAAAGACATTCAGAAAGTCTAATTTAGGATTTTAATGGCTGTACTGGGCTGTATGTGGTCCGGCTTGGGGTAAAACACGGACGAGCCAAACATAGTCTAAATTTCAACGTCTTATTTGAGGCTAAATATCGACATCCATATGACGTAAGCAATGATTACACTTTGTGTTGAAAGAGAATAATCTTTCGGTGAGTCAGAACAGAACAACAAGCACTAACAGTGTGTAATACAGCCAGCTGCATCTTTTCATCAGAGAAAAGAAAGACACGGATTAGCCAGGAGGTGGACCCATGTAAACAGATCCTAATCTCACACAGAGCTCCTCTGTCTTGTCTTCTTCAGACAGTCTCTTGATTCATTTATTATTCCGGGAGTGAGGGGTGTTGAACGTTTTCCTTTATCTTCTGAACACTGACAATAACACAAAAAGATGTTTGTTTTTTTTCCAGGCAGGTCTTTACCCATTGAAAATGTTTTTACACGTTACAGAGGGGGCGGACACTGAGCAGGTAGAAAAAATGTTTGGGAAAGCTCAAAATGCGATATGTATTTGTTTTGGAAAGGTTTCCCAAGTTTCCCAAAGGTTCAAACAATCTCTAAAATATGACCACCATCAAAATATGTCTCTCTCTATATACACACACACAACCGATCAACAGTTTTAGTACACTACCAGACAAATGTTTTAGTACACTACCAGACAAATGTTTTAATACACTACCAGCCAAACGTTTTAGTACACTACCAGACAAATGTTTTAGTACACTACCAGACAAATGTTTTAGTACACTACCAGACAAACGTTTTAGTACACTACCAGTCAAACATTTTAGTACACTACCAGACAAATGTTTTAGTACACTACCAGACAAATGTTTTAGTACACTACCAGCCAAACGTTTTAGATACACTACCCGTCAAACGTTTTAGATACACTACCAGACAAATGTTTTAATACACTACCAGCCACACGTTTTAGTACACTACCAGACAAATGTTTTAGTACACTACCAGCCAAACATTTTAGATACACTACCCGTCAAACGTTTTAGTACACTACCAGACAAAGGTTTTAATACACTACCAGTCAAACGTTTTAGTACACTACCAGCCAAACGTTTTAGATACACAACCAGACAAACATTTTAGATACACTACCCGTCAAACGTTTTAGTACACTACCAGACAAATGTTTTAGTACACTACCAGACAAATGTTTTAGTACACTACCAGTCAAACATTTTTACACTACCAGACAAATGTTTTAGTACACTACCAGCCAAACATTTTAGATACACTACCCGTCAAACGTTTTAGATACACTACCAGACAAATGTTTTAATACACTACCAGTCAAACGTTTTAGTACACTACCAGCCAAACGTTTTAGATACACAACCAGACAAACATTTTAGATACACTACCCGTCAAACGTTTTAGTACACTACCAGACAAATGTTTTAGTACACTACCAGACAAATGTTTTAGTACACTACCAGTCAAACATTTTAGTACACTACCAGACAAATGTTTTAGTACACTACCAGCCAAACATTTTAGATACACTACCCGTCAAACGTTTTAGATACACTACCAGACAAATGTTTTAATACACTACCAGTCAAACGTTTTAGTACACTACCAGCCAAACGTTTTAGATACACAACCAGACAAACATTTTAGATACACTACCCGTCAAACGTTTTAGTACACTACCAGACAAATGTTTTAGTACACTACCAGCCAAACATTTTAGATACACTACCCGTCAAACGTTTTAGATACACTACCAGACAAATGTTTTAATACACTACCAGCCAAAGGTTTTAGATACACTACCAGTCAAACGTTTTAGTACACTACCAGTCAAACGTTTTAGTACACTACCAGTCAAACGTTTTAGTACACTACCAGTCAAACGTTTTAGATACACTACCAGCCAAACGTTTTAGATACACTACCAGACAAACGTTTTAGATACACTACCAGTCAAACGTTTTAGTACACTACCAGACAAACGTTTTAGATACACTACCAGACAAACGTTTAAGATCACTACCAGTCAAACGTTTTAGATACACTACCAGACAAACGTTTAAGATCACTACCAGTTAAACATTTTAGTACACTACCAGTCAAACGTTTTAGATACACTACCAGACAAATGTTTTAGTACATTACCAGACAAATGTTTTAATACACTACCAGCCAAACGTTTTAGATACACAACCAGACAAACATTTTAGATACACTACCCGTCAAACGTTTTAGTACACTACCAGACAAAAGTTTTAGATCACTACCAGTCAAACATTTTAGTACACTACCAGTCAAATGTTTTAGATACACTACCAGATAAACGTTTTAGATACACTACCAGCCAACCGTTTAAGTACACTACCAGCCAAACGTTTTAGATCACTACCAGTCAAAAGTTTTAGTACACTACCAGTCAAACATTTAAGATCATTACCAGTCAAACGTTTAAGATCACTACCAGTCAAACATTTTAGATACACTACCAGCTAAACGTTTTAGTACACTAGCAGCCAAACGTTTTAGTACACTACCAGCCAAACGTTTTAGATCACTACCAGCCAAACGTTTAAGATCATTACCAGTCAAACGTTTTAGATCACTACCAGTCAAACGTTTTAGAGCACTACCAGTCGAACGTTTTAGTACACTACCTGTCAAACGTTTTAGATACACTACCAGTCAAAAGTTTTAGATCACTACCAGTCAAACGTTTTAGAACACTACCAGCCAAATGTTTTAGATGCACTACCAGATAAACGTTTTAGATACACTACCAGCCAACCGTTTTAGTACACTACCAGACAAATGTTTTAGATACACAACCAGACAAACATTGTAGATACACTACCAGTCAAACGTTTTAGTACACTACCAGCCAAACGTTTTAGATACACAACCAGACAAACATTTTAGATACACTACCAGTCAAATGTTTTAGTACACTACCAGCCAAACATTTTAGATACACTACCTGTCAAACGTTTTAGATACACTACCAGACAAATGTTTTAATACACTACCAGCCAAAGGTTTTAGATACACTACCTGTCAAACGTTTTAGATACACTACCAGACAAATGTTTTAATACACTACCAGCCAAAGGTTTTAGATACACTACCAGTCAAACGTTTTAGTACACTACCAGCCAAACGTTTTAGATACACTACCAGCCAAACGTTTTAGATACACTACCAGACAAACATTTTAGATACACTACCAGACAAACGTTTAATATCACTACCAGTCAAACGTTTAAGATACACTACGAGTCAAACGTTTAAGATCACTACCAGTCAAACGTTTAAGATCACTACCAGGCAAACATTTTAGAGCACTACCAGGCAAACGTTTTAGATCACTACCAGTCAAACGTTTTAGATCACTACCAGTCAAATGTTTTAGATCACTACCAGTCAAACGTTTTAGTACACTACCAGCCAAAGTTTTAGATACACTACCAACCAAACGTTTTAGAGCACTACTAGTCAAACGTTTTAGATACACTACCAACCAAACGTTTTAGTACACTACCAATCAAACGTTTTAGTACACTACCAGTCAAACGTTTTAAAACACTACCAACCAAACGTTTTAGAGCACTACTAGTCAAACTTTTTAGAGCACTACTAGTCAAACCTTTTAGATACACTACCAGTCAAACGTTTTAGATCACTACCAGCCAAACGTTTTAGATACACTACCAGACAAACGTTTTAGATACACTACCAGCCAAACGTTTTAGATCACTACCAGCCAAATGTTTTAGATACACTACCAGACAAACGTTTTAGATACACTACAAGCCAAACGTTTTAGATACACAACCAGACAAACATTTTAGATACACTACCCGTCAAACGTTTTAGATACACTACCAGACAAATGTTTTAATACACTACCAGCCAAAGGTTTTAGATACACTACCAGTCAAACGTTTTAGTACACTACCAGCCAAACGTTTTAGATCACTACCAGACAAATGTTTTAGTACACTACCAGCCAAACATTTTAGATACACTACCCGTCAAACGTTTTAGATACACTACCAGACAAATGTTTTAATACACTACCAGCCAAAGGTTTTAGATACACTACCAGTCAAACGTTTTAGTACACTACCAGCCAAATGTTTAAGATCACTTACAGCCAAACGTTTTAGATACACTACCAGCCAAACGTTTTAGATACACTACCAGACAAACGTTTTAGATACACTACCAGTCAAACGTTTTAGTACACTACCAGACAAACGTTTTAGATACACTACCAGACAAACGTTTAAGATACACTACCAGACAAATGTTTTAGTACATTACCAGACAAATGTTTTAATACACTACCAGTCAAACGTTTTAGATACACTACCAGACAAATGTTTTAGTACATTACCAGACAAATGTTTTAATACACTACCAGCCAAACGTTTTAGATACACAACCAGACAAACATTTTAGATACACTACCCGTCAAACGTTTTACACTACCAGACAAAGTTTTAGATCACTACCAGTCAAAAATTTTAGTACACTACCAGTCAAATGTTTTAGATACACTACCAGATAAACGTTTTAGATACACTACCAGCCAACCGTTTAAGTACACTACCAGCCAAACGTTTTAGATCACTACCAGTCAAAAGTTTTAGTACACTACCAGTCAAACATTTAAGATCATTACCAGTCAAACGTTTAAGATCACTACCAGTCAAACATTTTAGATACACTACCAGCTAAACGTTTTAGTACACTATCAGCCAAACGTTTTAGATACACAACCAGACAAACATTTTAGATGCACTACCAATCAAACGTTTTAGTACACTACCAGTCAAACGTTTTAAAACACTACCAACCAAATGTTTTAGATCACTACCAGTCAAACGTTTTAGATCACTACCAGTCAAACGTTTACGATCACTACCAGTCAAACATTTTAGTACACTACCAGCCAAACGTTTTAGATCACTACCAGCCAAACGTTTTAGATACACTACAAGACAAACGTTTTAGATACACTACCAGCCAAACGTTTTAGATCACTACCAGCCAAACGTTTTAGATACACTACCAGACAAACGTTTTAGATACACTACCAGCCAAACGTTTTAGATACACAACCAGACAAACATTTTAGATACACTACCCGTCAAACGTTTTAGTACACTACCAGACAAACGTTTTAGATACACTACCAGCCAAACGTTTTAGATACACAACCAGACAAACATTTTAGATACACTACCCGTCAAACGTTTTAGTACACTACCAGACAAATGTTTTAGTACACTACCAGCCAAACATTTTAGATACACTACCCGTCAAACGTTTTAGATACACTACCAGACAAATGTTTTAATACACTACCAGCCAAAGGTTTTAGATACACTACCAGTCAAACGTTTTAGTACACTACCAGCCAAATGTTTTAGATCACTTACAGCCAAACGTTTTAGATACACTACCAGCCAAACGTTTTAGATACACTACCAGACAAACGTTTTAGATACACTACCAGTCAAACGTTTTAGTACACTACCAGACAAACGTTTTAGATACACTACCAGACAAACGTTTAAGATCACTACCAGTTAAACATTTTAGTACACTACCAGTCAAACGTTTTAGATACACTACCAGACAAATGTTTTAGTACATTACCAGACAAATGTTTTAATACACTACCAGCCAAACGTTTTAGATACACAACCAACAAACATTTTAGATACACTACCCGTCAAACGTTTTAGTACACTACCAGACAAAAGTTTTAGATCACTACCAGTCAAAAATTTTAGTACACTACCAGTCAAATGTTTTAGATACACTACCAGATAAACGTTTTAGATACACTACCAGCCAACCGTTTAAGTACACTACCAGCCAAACGTTCTAGATCACTACCAGTCAAAAGTTTTAGTACACTACCAGTCAAACATTTAAGATCATTACCAGTCAAACGTTTAAGATCACTACCAGTCAAACATTTTAGATACACTACCAGCTAAACGTTTTAGTACACTACCAGTCAAACGTTTTAGTACACTATCAGCCAAACGTTTTAGATACACAACCAGACAAACATTTTAGATGCACTACCCGTCAAACGTTTTAGTACACTACCAGCCAAATGTTTTAGAACACTACTAGCCAAACGTTTTAGTACACTACCAGCCAAACGTTTTAGATCACTACCAGTCAAACGTTTACGATCACTACCAGCCAAACGTTTTAGTACACTACCAGCCAAACGTTTTAGATCACTACCAGTCAAACGTTTTAAAACACTACCAGCCAAATGTTTTGGAACACTAGCAGCCAAACGTTTTAGTACACTACCAGCCAAACGTTTTAGATCACTACCAGTCAAACGTTTTGGATCACTACCAGTCAAACGTTTAAGATCACTACCAGTCAAACGTTTTAGATTACTACCAGTCAAACGTTTTAGAACACTACCAGCCAAATGTTTTAGATCACTACCAGCCAAACGTTTTAGATCACTTCCAGTCAAACGTTTTAGATCACTACCAGTCAAACGTTTAATATCACTACCAGTCAAACGTTTAAGATACACTACGAGTCAAACGTTTAAGATCACTACCAGTCAAACGTTTAAGATCACTACCAGGCAAACATTTTAGAGCACTACCAGGCAAACGTTTTAGATCACTACCAGTCAAACGTTTTAGGATCACTACCAGTCAAATGTTTTAGATCACTACCAGTCAAACGTTTTAGTACACTACCAGCCAAAGTTTTAGATACACTACCAACCAAACGTTTTAGAGCACTACTAGTCAAACGTTTTAGAACACTACCAACCAAACGTTTTAGTACACTACCAATCAAACGTTTTAGTACACTACCAGTCAAACGTTTTAAAACACTACCAACCAAACGTTTTAGAGCACTACTAGTCAAACTTTTTAGAGCACTACCAGTCAAACCTTTTAGATACACTACCAGTCAAACGTTTTAGATCACTACCAGCCAAACGTTTTAGATACACTACCAGACAAACGTTTTAGATACACTACCAGCCAAACGTTTTAGATACACTACCAGAAAAACGTTTAAGATCACTACCAGTTAAACATTTAAGTACACTACCAGTCAAACGTTTTAGTACACTACCAGCCAAATGTTTTAGTACACTACCAGTCAAACGTTTTAGATCACTACCAGTCAAACGTTTAAGATCACTACCAGTCAAACGTTTTAGAACACTACCAGCCAAACGTTTTAGATCACTACAAGCCAAACGTTTTAGATCACTACCAGTCAAACGTTTTAGATACACTACCAGCCAAACGTTTTAGATCACTACCAGCCAAACGTTTTAGTACACTACCAGTCAAACGTTTAAGATCACTAACAGTCAAACGTTTAAGATCACTACCAGTCAAAAGTTTTAGATACATTACCAGTCAAACGTTTAAGATCATTACCAGGCAAACATTTTAGAGCACTACCAGGCAAACGTTTTAGATCACTACCAGTCAAACGTTTTAGATCACTACCAGTCAAACGTTTTAATACACTACCAGCCAAAGTTTTAGATACACTACCAACCAAACGTTTTAGAGCACTATTAGTCAAACGTTTTAGATACACTACCAACCAAACGTTTTAGTACACTACCAGCCAAACGTTTTATTACACTACCAGTCAAACGTTTTAGTACACTACCAGACAAACATTTAAGATACACTACCAGCTAAACGTTTTAGTACACTACCAGCTAAACGTTTTAGTACACTACCAGCCAAACGTTTTAGTACACTACCAGCCAAACGTTTTAGATCACTACCAGCCAAACGTTTAAGATCATTACCAGTCAAACGTTTAAGATCACTACCAGTCAAACATTTTAGATACACTACCAGCTAAACGTTTTAGTACACTACCAGCCAAACGTTTCAGTACACTACCAGCCAAACGTTTTAGATACACTACCAGCCAAACGTTTTAGAACACTACCAGCCAAACGTTTTAGAACACTACCAGCCAAACGTTTTAGTACACTACCAGCCAAACGTTTTAGATCACTACCAGCCAAACGTTTTAGATACACTACCAGTGAAACGTTTTAGATCACTACCAGTCAAACGTTTTAGATCACTACCAGTCAAACGTTTTAGATCACTACCAGCCAAACGTTTTAGTACACTACCAGCCAAACGTTTTAGATCACTACCAGTCAAACGTTTAAGATCACTACCAGTCAAACATTTTAGTACACTACCAGCCAAACGTTTTAGATCACTACCAGTCAAACGTTTCAGCACACTACCAGCCAAACGTTTTAGATCACTACCAGTCAAACGTTTTAGATACACTACCAGCCAAACGTTTTAGATCACTACCAGCCAAACGTTTTAGTACACTACCAGTCAAACGTTTAAGATCACTACCAGTCAAACGTTTAAGATCACTACCAGTCAAACATTTTAGAGCACTACCAGGCAAACGTTTTAGATCACTACCAGTCAAACGTTTTAGATCACTACCAGTCAAACGTTTTAGATACACTACCAGTCACACGTTTAAGATCATTACCAGGCAAACGTTTTAGAGCACTACCAGGCAAACGTTTTAGATCACTACCAGCCAAACGTTTTAGATCACTACCAGTCAAACGTTTTAGATACACTACCAACCAAACGTTTTAGTACACTACTAGTCAAACGTTTTATTACACTACCAACCAAACGTTTTAGAGCACTACTAGTCAAACTTTTTAGAGCACTACTAGTCAAACGTTTTGGATACACTACCAGTCAAACATTTTAGATCACTACCAGTCAAACGTTTTAGATCACTACCAGCCAAACGTTTTAGTACACTACCAGTCAAACGTTTTAGATACACTACCAGACAAACGTTTTAGATACACTACCAGTCAAACGTTTTAGTACACTACCAGTCTAGCACTAGAACTGTTTTAAAACGTTTGACTGGTAGTCTTCTAAAACTCTCAGCACTGCAGTGACTCTGACTGTGGAACTGTGGTGTTGTGTTAAGAGTGAACAGTGAGTGGACGCAGCGTTTAAAACTCCAACACACACTATTAGAAACCTCTTGCTGGTCCACCTTGTAGATGTAAAGTCTGAGACGAGAGCTCATTTAGTCCTTCATCATTAACATACTCACTGCGAGGCCAAGTTGGAGTTAACTCGCTTAAACTTTGGCTGACACATACCAGACAGCATGAAGCATCAACAGGACAGCGTGGGAAAGACACTCACAGCACAGACATACACTTACTGCTGATGACAGTGTGCTGCCAGTAAGGACTTAACTTGCAGCGGAAGGTGCAGGCGTGTGCTGTCTTTTAGGGATAAGCTGTATGTTGTAAGAAGACAACTGTAGAATCAAAGCTTATTGTTGCAGCTGTTTCCATCCATTAATAATCCCAGAACTGTAGAAGATCAGGTTTTGGCAGTAGTGTGTTCGTCTGCTGAGTAATCAGATAATAGAAAAAACTCAGGAAACCCAGTGAAAGCAGGTTGAAAGGATGATGATAGGATGTCTCTGCCAGGTGTCTAAACAATGCTGAGAGTTGGTGTTGGGTTGTTCAAGCTACTTAAATTATGAAAACCATAAACTGATACGATCATCATATTCCATACATACTTACTGTCAGAATAAGACAATGACAAGAAAGTAGCAGTGTACTGTTTATCTATTTTTAATAAGAACATATTTCAAATAGGAAACAGTTCAATGGCATATGTGTTGTGGTTCTAACTGTTCTGGGTTGCTGGTGTTTCCTCCAATGTCAGATATTACAGAAGTGTGTTTGAGGTGGTCTGGCGCTGCAGATAATATATATATATATATATATATAATATATATATATATTATATATATATATATATATATAATATATTACCACTCAAAAGTTTGGGATCACAGTGAAATATTCTTGTTTTCAATGGAGTATCTTCCTTCCTTAACACAACAATGGACTGACGGGTCTCTAAAGAAGTTGTTCTTCTATGGTCATTTTGAGTCAGTCAGCAAGCCATCAACTGCTGATGCTTCAGATACTAAACTAACCTAGAATGTTGTTCTCCCCTTTATACTCACTTATTAGTAGAATGTTCTTCAGCTGTGCATCACAATTGAGCAAGAGTGTCCTAACAACCAATTAGTCCAATAACATCCTTAACTTGGATTGGCGGCCGTACCAGGAGATTTAGACAGAGGACTGAGAATTGCTGATAATAGAACTATATGCTAAATAAGCCTCTATACAAAAATAGACTTTAATACAAACATTTATATTCTTTAAAAATCATCTGGTACACTTACATTAATAGTGAAATGGACAGTTTTGTTTGTGAAGAAAACTACCTTACAAGTTGCGTTTTTGTCTCATGTTTTGTTTGTTCTCATATAGAACTATGAACACACACCCACACACACACACCGAGACTTGCTGTTATTCGATCATATCTGGATGTATTAAGCTCGTTTTTTTCCACCACACCCAAACAAGTCAACCTGCCCTCCAGCATGGTACCAAAAACACTCGCCCCAGTTTTCAGAGAATAAAAAAATAGCGCACTGGATTCTAGCTGGTTTTGCGGCCGGGCAGGTAGCAGCACCCAAACGTTCGTCTGCATTTTTGCGTAGGTGCCTTTTAGGCTCCATTCCATTTTCATTTCGCCAAACTCGCACTCACCATTGCAACGTGCTATCGAAGATAAAGAAGGCACACCACTCCCTTGCCGGTCAAAACAGAGAGATGAGCTGATTACTGAACGCACAGATCTCGATGCAGTGGTCTTTAGATAAAGTCTTTCTTTTTTTGCATGACTGCAGCTCTTACTGCTCCTTTGGAATCGAAACGTGGCACCACACCTCCTGCTACACCTCAGTCTGTCTTTTATATTCCCGCGCCTGTTTTGACCTCTCGTGAACGTTCTTACTCAGCAGAGAAAAGAGAGTTAATGCAAGCAAAGCTTCTGGAATCAGTGTAAAAACAGTGTTGGTGAGGTGATGTGGCAGACTACAAGTGTGATGATGGATTGCACACACCATGTCACATTTCAGCCAGTCCAATAAGTCCAGACTACAGGAGTGGTTGCACAAACATTTAAAGAAAAACGAGCAAAATGCATAAAAGCATTTTGGTTAGTGTTAAACCCACGACTGGCCCTATATGATATGTTTATGTTACTACATATGCTAAATGAGTTTTCTACATCATTTGAACCCGGCAATGGTCATTTACATTGTGTGAAAATTGTATGATGAATGGACCAATAGAAGTGCTCCAAAATAGCTTGGAAATAATTCTGCTTCCATTGACTTACATTGAAAGAAGAGTATGTTTTTGGTCTCTCCTGTAAAGTTGGTTTTCATTGGACAGCAACGATATTTTACATTTTAATATATTTTTATAAAATAATATTATCAAGTTGCAATTTTGGAGAAACTTGTTTTTCATTGGACAGAAACGATATTTTACATTTAAATATATTTTTGTAAAATAATATCAAGTTGCAATTTTGGAGAAACTTGTTTTTCATTGGACAGCAACGATATTTTACCTTTTAATATATTTTTGTAAAATAATATTATCAAGTTGCAATTTTGGAGAAACTTGTTTTTCATTGGACAGCAACGATATTTTACATTTTAATATATTTTTATAAAATAATATTATCAAATTGTACCCTACCATCGCCCGATGACACTGGGATCACTGGGCCCACCCGTGAGCCCGACTAGCAGGATAAAACAGAATACAATAGATGGATAGATGGTTATTGTCAAATTATTCTGATTATCAGTTCTAAACAATTTCAAGTGAGTCACATGGACACACCTTGAAGTTTATGATGAGAACGTACCGACAGCTTATTAAAAATCTTCTCTCTCGTAAATGGGAACTGGGATGTGCGCCTGCACACTTCTTATCTTAAAAGAACGTGAACTATTTAACAGCTATTCAAGAATTAGCTCGTCCTCTGTAGTTCTCTTCTACATTCCTTTGATGGTGATTGTTACCCTTAACAGTGGGAATGACCTCCTGCCTTAACTTGTCATGAACGATATCTGATTACATCACAGTATTGCCCAGGACTGCTGTCAACACTGATCGTTAACATGTTTAATTAAAAATAGATCCTTAATTAAGGCTCTGATTAGTTGCCTTCAATGGGGTTTAGTGTAGGGCAGTGTTGAAAACATTTAATACAGAAGTTTGCACAGTTTATACTTAGTTAGGTGTGGCTTAACTACTGTTTCACTTTTGCTGGTATTGAGTTCTACTGATTTACGTAACATCCTATGTTAGACTTATATAAGACTGGCCTGGCCAGCCAACACAGAACCCCCCCACAGATGTCTATAGAGTGAAATAAGATACTGAATGAATTGCGGAGGGTGGAATTGAGTCCTTCAGAAGGTGGGCTGATGTTTTTTAAAGAAGTACTGAATTAATAAAAAAACTCATCCCTCTCTTTTCTCATTCCTTTCAGTACAAGTGTCAGAGTGCACGAAGAAACTCCACCGACAATGACTGTGAGGTGAGCTTTCTGTGTGTGTGTGTGTGTGTTTAAGAGTGTATTCCTAGATTTATCCCAGTTGGTGTGATTTAGTGTTGAATTACAACTTGAAATCACTGGAGCTTGTATATGATTTTATCTGCGTGTTCCTGTCTTTGATGTCGTAAATTGCCCATTTTCCGGCTTATCGACGCCTGTTACACAATCCTTTAACTTGATAGTCATGTTTTGCAAATTCGCAAAATGATAAAGAGACTGCCGATAGAAGCAGATGAAAGGATTGCCATGCTGGCTCCGCCTGGCCCTGTTCTTATAGGGTTTATTGTGTAGTACCAACAACAGAATACCAAAAACTAGATCTTCTGAGAAAAGAAATTGACATAGTCCACTGGTCTTGTTTCCCACTGCTCAGTATTAAGGGACCAGAGAGTCAATGAAGAGTTATAACATATGCAAAAGATGCTTCAAGGCAGATTGAGCTTTGATGGAAAACACTGATTTGTTCTTTGGGGGATTTAGGTATCAATACCCAAACAATGGCTGTCACTCATACAGCTCATAAATATATGGAAGAGGATGCGAATGTTTTTTGCCTTACAGATACAATTTAGGCGATTTTTAAAAATGTCATCTTAATTACAAAGGTAAGCGCGTAGAGTTTGCTAGTCAGTAGTAGAACCTTCAGTAGAACCAGAGGTGGGATTGTTATAAAAAGAAAAAAAATGTTTATACTAGGCGTCAACCGATTACAACTAAAGTTATAATTGGGAATCGGGAACACTGGTAACCAATGCCTGGTGCTAGGATTCATGTACCATAGATTTCATGTTTATGGAGTGAAAAAATACAAAAGTGCAACAACATACATCAAATGTATATTGGAACATACTAAAAATAAACTGATTTGAGCTTTAGAGAATATGGCTGCAAATATGAAACATATAAACAGATAAAAAAAAATTAAATAGCTCTCAATAACATTTAAAAGAATTTTTTTCTAAATTATACAAATATCTTACATTTGCACATTGTTTGTATGATTAGATACAAAAACGATTGTATGAACCACCGACATTGTTGAAATAGCACACACTGTCTTTTAAAGGCTGCATAAAACATGAAAATGTGTAGAATATTGCAGTGAACATCTGAGCACTAACCTGTTTCTTAGTGCTTCATCTCCCAAATAGGCTTAGGCTATGGACATCGGAACTGTGGATACAAATTTCAGCTTCTGAAATGAGCAGGAGAACTTCCACACTTTCCTTTAGATTTTTTTTCAAAATGGAAATCATTCATGTGGTCACAGTTTGTTGTTTCTGGGGGCGAGCAAATGAGATCTTAAGGTCTCAAACTGTGACATTGTTCTCACTTCGGGAAAGAAAAAGGAAAATTGTCTTTGGTCTTTGGTGAAACCTTGGGAAATCTTTGGCTCATAACTTGAATTCCTGTATCGCAGAAGCAAGGCAGGCGCTTCTTCTTCACAAAACCCGAAAGCATGTTTGACTGGACTTGCTTGGGGTTTTGACTACAGAATTGTTTGTCCAGCTAAACGGTGAGGCAGTCCAAATAAACTGTGGACGGGACACTGGGCCACTCTACTGCAGTGTGATTTGTTGATCACGGTTGTATCAAACATGCACATAAGGACCGGCAATAAATCAAAGTCCCAGGCCGAGTCCAAAACTTGGCCTAGATTTTAATTCATTATGGTGAAGCATTTTCATGTTTTTCTCCTCCAAACTCCATGAGAAGGCTACATGGCCTGGGAGTACCAGGAGACTTTCAGTGAAAATGTGCCTGCTTTGCCAAAAAGCTCAAACTGGGCTGTGGTTGGATCTTCTAGCCAGACAGTGATTAAAAACATATGTTGAAATGCACACAAGTGTACGACAAAGCCATTCCAGTTCCTTGACCTTAAGTAAACTGAAAGCCTGAGGGCTGATCTGAGGAGGAAGGTTGGGACCTAGGAGGAGGATCTGGAGAGATTCTGTACTGGGGAGGTGTCTCAGATTGCTGGATCTGTATTCTCCAAACCCACCAAGCTTTATGGGATAAGACCTAATGCTGTTATGGTGGCAAATGGAGGTTTTTCTATTATTTCTGTATTTAGTTTATTCAAAAATGATTAGTGTTATTAAGAGCCTAAATGTACTCATTTCCAATCATAACCTTTTTTGGAAGCCTTTATTTGGTACTAGCAGTAGTACTAATGGTAGTGGTAGTACACAGCAGCGCCTCCTTATTCACTGCCTCCTCCTCACTCCTCCATGCTCAGACAAGCCCCTTACCCAAAAAGTGGTTGCGTTGGCCAATCTAATCCGTGTCTGTAATTGAAAATGCTGAAAATGTGAGAAAAATATGAGAAAAAAATGTCATATATGATTATGTTATGAATTATGTACTGTAATGTACTGTAATGTACCTGTGTGCTTAGCTCAGGACTAAAGTAATGCATGTGGGTATTGCTTTTTTGAAACCATGTAATATTTCTGTATTCTGGATTTGGATAGTCATTAAAAAGGCCTGCATTTCCATCCCAGGTATTGTATGAGTTTTGGCTTGAGTTCAGGCTAAGTCTACTACAATATACAGTGCTGTATGATAATACCAGTAACACCTATAATAACATAGCCATGTCCCTCACATTTATCTTAAAGAACTCTAATTGGGTTTAAGAATGACAAAGAAAATGTTTGAAAGATGTGAATTTCTCCTCTTGTTGTAGGAGGCCATGCGCTCCACTGACTTCAGCACGACCTTGACTGTCTTTGGCCTGAAGCCCCGATCAGGTAGTGTGGCTTTGTGATTGACTGTCTGTCGGCATGGAATGTTTTTCCTGGCTTAAACCTAAAATACACTGTTTTATAAATGAAGGTAACGAGGCTACACTGTGAAAAAAGATGTGAAAAAAGTTGTTTTCACTTAAAGAAGTTAGTGGCTGTAAAATGTAGAGTTATTTGAACTGGAAGTAATACGTTCCTGAGCATAAAACACTAATGCTTGTTCTATTTAACTTTTATAATATATATATATATATATATATATATATATATATATATATATATATATATATATATATATATATATAATTTATTCATTTATTTATTTATTTATTTATTTTTCCTGGCTTAAACCTATGATACACTATTTTATAAATTAAGGTAATGAGGCTAAACTGTGAAAAAAAGTTGTTACTTAAAAAAGTTAGAGCCTTAAAAAAAAAAGTTATTTTAACTTAAAGTAATACATTCCTGAGCATAAAGCACTAATGCTATATATATATATATATATATATATATATATATATATATTAATAAATATATATATATATATATATATTATATTATTATATTATTATACTATATATATATTATATTATTATATATTTGGCTTCCCTGTTGAAAAAGTGACTCCTGGTTAGAGCAAAAAGCTGAATTTCCCATTAAATGCATAATGCAAATGTAGTCTTATTTGTAAATGCATAAGGTATGTATATATTAAATGTATAAGGTTTGGTATTTTAATTTATTTGAATTCAACTCCAAATGCTATAAGCAGCACTGAGACAAACTTTGTTAACTTAAAACTTTTTTACGGTGTGCATTCACTAATGCGCTAAATTTAATCATACACAGGCAGATTTAATTCAGTATTCGATAAAAGATGTCATTAACTTTTTGTACAGTGGGAATATATTACAATTTGTTTTATACTACAATTTCTACAATAGGAAAAATTGTATATAGTATAAAGACTAATGTTTACCACACCTTATTAGTAATTTGCTAGTAATGCTGATTATACATTTGTATATAATGCAATCCATAAACGCCTGTCTAAGTCTCTCTTTTTTAACCCCTTCAACTTGTGGGGACTATATGTGTACAGTTATATACTGTAAAGTTCCTCACTTACATATCTGCTTCATAGTCATTAGTGAGTAATTTAGCAATTACATAGTTACTTTACATTTACTTGCTGTATGTGTATTTCATTGGGAACGTCAAACGGGCAGTTCATTGGGGAATTCTTAGCAGTGCGTAGGTGTAAACAGAGTAAGATTGACTGCAGGTCACCCTTATTCACTCATATCTTTCGTGGTGCCAACATTGCACTTCAAACTGTGCTCTTTCTATAAATGGCAAATGAGCGCAATGGTAGTATTTGCCTCTATGAGTCAGTGATACAAATAATATAATTTGGCACATGGAAACCTTTTGTAGAATCCAATATGGTGGAGAGAATCCAAACGTTCATCCATTTAATAAAAATAAACATATAAAAAAAACATGGTTGTGATTTGTCAACTTTTGAAGCCTCTACTAGAAAGAAACAGCCTGCGTATGTCTTTGCAGATGTGTATGTCTATGTTTTTCTGTGTGTCTATGTACTGGCCTATTATCGTGCATACACTTTCATGACATTTTTTCCATCCACAAAACAGAAGCTCGAGTGTTAAGAGTGGAAAAGGTCATTGAGCGAAATCTGACAACAACTCCTGTTAACATCTATTAACCTTTCAGCTTTTAACATTATGTAATTTCTGGCTACCATGCCTCAATCAACATTTCTATTTGCAACCTTTCAATCAGGGATTAGCATGTTGTTATGATTTAGTCATACTGTACTGAGGGATCGTATTCCTGTTAACTGTAGCAGACAAATGCTGCATAAAGGAAAAGGTTATGAGTGACATTCTTGTATATCCTACTGTTGTATGTTACATAATATTTACATAATCTCTTGTCATATTACATAAGCTACGGACGCTTTAACAGCTTTAACCGATGTTTGCCATGGTGTTTGCCACCACTGTTATTTGGGCAGAGAAGCTACCACACAGCATTACCATTTCAGTGTTTAGGAAGAAGGAAATATAAAAAGCAAAAAAAAAAAAAAAACCTGAAGCATTTTGTGTTTACACTGTGCCCACATTTTGCTCAGTTAAAAACACTAGGGCGAGTTCGCAGATAGCTTTTAAGATTGCCAAGAAGAAAGGGTATGAAAGTTCATGCAGCGTGGGTGACATATGTGAAAGTGAAAAAAAAAAAAAACAGTCCAAAACAATTATGAAACGTGATTGTTATGAATTGGAACTCAGCTGGAAAGTTCTGTGGAAGTCTCAGGGTTCTGATTAAAAAAAAAGGTTGACCACATGTTCACCAGTGACGGGCCAGAGGTTATCTATTGTATTGTTCTTTGTCGCTTTCTTTTCATAACTTGGGAGTTCTGTGGAACTGCAGGCTGTGGCTTCCCTTCTCGCTGAGTTATTATCACAATATCCTTTAGTACAAGAGGAAACGACAAATTGTCATCCAAAGTATTGAATAATAAGGTTTTTAGAGTCTACTATATTCAGATTTGGCCTCCCTGTTGAAAAAGTGACTCCTGCTAGGCCCATTTGTGAATGTATAAGGTTTGGCTAGACCTTTCTTACATAGTTCTTACATATATAACATTCAATAATTATTATTGTTGTTGTTATTATTTTTAGTCTTTGTAGTATGAATAATAAGCATGAAATGTTAAAACACAACACAGGAATCTCTTTACTGTGCATGCCATCATTTGCATGTAATTTTTTTCTTGACCTGTTGACAGCATATTGTCGCTGTCCAAAGAAAACATGCATTTTTGTCTGCATCCCATCACGGCAGCTGCTCTTTATATCCTGTAAAAGTTTTATGATGAATAAACCAATAGAAATGCTTCAGTCCAGCTTGGAAAAAATTCTGGCTCCATTGACTTACATTGAAAGTAAAGACATTATTTGGCCTCCGCTGTAAAATTGCCATTTTGGAGGTAGTCGTTTTTTCTTTGGGCATTTTTTCTCAGCCCTCTGTGTTAAACACACCATCAGTTATTACCAACTTATCTATAGGCTTTTAGAATGACTTGCAATAGTCAGTGCAGCTGTTTGTGATTGACGTGCTTGGGCGAGGCGAGGTTTTAATATATGCCCAAACTGAGATTATTCCTTTATGCAAGCAGATGGAAGCTACACAGTCAAGTTGCCCGAGGCTATTACTTAATTGCTTGTATATGGCATGTTTAGGCACGGTTTATAATCGTTAAGTACATCTTCAGGCCACACAGGCCCCTTTAAATCTTCTCTTAGGAGCCTTTTTGGTTACAATCAAAAGACTCCTAATAGATAAGTGCCATTTAGACATGCCTGAATGAGCTTCCTAGCTTTGTACCAAGGTGTAGGTAAAGTGAATCATAGAGTGAGAGTAACAAATTAAACTAGAAAAGGATGGTTGCACATAAACGATAAGCAAAGGAGTGCAGGTCAGTACGTCTGTCCATTAGAGATTGGGAACCTGCCTTGAGTAAGTACAGGCAGTTTGGAGGCTCTATAGGAAACAAAGATGGAGGTAAAAAAAAAAGCCTGTCTGTTGATCAAGCAGAAGTTCAGTAGATTGGCGTGTACTTTTCAATCCCATACATTGTCTATGGGGAAAAATTCCAGAAAAGATCAAAAAGCTGGTTACGAGCCCGAATCACACAATCAGACCGGACAATCTGGATGGAGTTGAAGATCTGAAGATATAGTTTGCAATGTGCCACCAGAAATATGCAAGTCTATTGCCACCAAGACCAGAACAGACTATATGGTCAAATTTGTATAAGGCACTGAGTTCAGTGTCAATACCCAAAATCAGCATGAAGTGAAAGTGCAGGTTCGCATATTAGAAGACTTAAGCAATAAATATGATCTGATTATTTAATCTAGAATTCAACTGATTACATTTGGCTTGTGCAAATATTATACTACAATAACAATTCCTTGCTGTTTACATTTCCAGAGATGGGCAGTCCATATTCAGAATCAGGTCTTATCAGGGCACTTTTGTTGCAGTGTCTCTAATATTGTTGATTATATATTCAGTTTCAAATTTCCCAATTTTTTTCCCATTAGTGCAAGTCAGTATTGCTCGACACAGTTCAGATAGTTTTTTTGGCTGTTGAGCAATAGCTGACGCCAACCGGGCACTATGCTGGGTAATTTCCACGTTGAGCAATAAATACTATCAGCTGGTATAACAGGCAGGTGGAGGACTGATAAGAAATGGATGTTCCATAATGTTACGGACCAATGCAAAGTAACTTCTTTTGTGTGGTAGCCAAGGAACTATGTCATAGACCTGGTTTCCACATCCAACCACAAATGAGAAAGTTCTAGCATTAATCTGGTCCCACGCAAAAGTAGTGGCTAAAATCTGATCTTCAGTATGGTCCTCCGAGAAATGCACTGGATTGCTGTCGTCTTTAATGAATGACGGTTACAGTGCGATAGTTGGTTTTATTTAAAGGGGGCCTATTATGCTTAGATTTACATGCTTTAATTATTCCAAAACACAATTTTTTTTCATACTGTACAGATAGACCTCTGTCTAAAAGGTTCTTTTAAAGCTTCTCTCTTGAAATCAAATGAAATCAATGTTTATTTGTCACATACATAGTCATACATGCAACAACTAGCAGTGAAATACTTTCACAATGGTCCGCTTACATAAAATTATATGATATAATATATATATATATATATATATATATATATATATATATATATATATATATATATATATATAATTATACAGTATAGAAATAAATGGTCTAGCACAGCTTGTACTAGATGATCTGCAGGTCTAAGTGACGCACTCTGCTGATCGTACCACCACGTGTTAGCTCCTCTCCTGCTTCTTGCTGCAGTCCGCTATCAGCTCCTTCGTCTTGCTGATGTTAAGCAGGAGATTATTATCCTGGCTCCAGATGTTTAATCTCCTCTATTCATTATCCGAGATCAGACCCTCCACAAGAGTGTCGTCAGTCATAAGTGTACAGTGACTACAACAGGGGTCTCCAGTGCTGAGGGTCAGCATGGATTGCCTACCCGTACTGCTTGTGGTCTGTCCATCAGGTAGTTGGAGATCCAAAGGACAGATGTTCTTCCAAATTGGTGGTGGGTTTGGGGGATAATAGTGTTCAGTGTCAAGCTGCAGTCAACAAACACCATTTTGACGTAATTACCCCTCCTAGTATCCAGGTGTGTCTGTGTTGTCTGGAGCAGATGTGTGATGGCATAATCTGTGAAGCGGGTGTGGCGGTACTCACACTGTGATGTGTCTTTGGAATCTCTCAGCAGCCTTTTAAAGCACTTTATCATGACTGCTGTGAGGGCTACTGGGTGATTGAGGCAGACTGGCTGGGCTTTCTTTGGAACAGGAACAATGACAGATTGTTTAAAACACTTTGGAACGTTGCCCAGCGTCAGGGAGAGGTTTAAAATGTCTGTGCGTACCTAAGTCAGCTGGTTTTGTGTAGGCTTTAAGAACTCAATGGCAGACGCCATCTGGTCCTGACGTTTCGCTAGGATTTACTGTCTTGAATGCTTTTCTTATGTCTCTCTCTGTCACTGTGCTCTGCTAGAGACTGTGATTCTAGTTTCCTCCAGTAGTGCCGCTTGGCCCCCCTCACCACCCTGCTCACGCCATGGCCTTGTACTCGTCCATGCTTCGGCTGATGGTCCCTGCATTGTTGGCAGCGGTGCGAGAGTTCGGAGTGTCAGACCTTTTGGCTTCTGGTTGGGACCGTATCGTCCACCAGTTTCCCAACAAATCCCTCAAATGCTTCCATAAACAAGTTGCTCTCATTAATGTGTTGAAACATATCCTAGTCCATTATCCAGGGTGTCCAGCACATGAACTGGAACCTCCTGTGTGGAGTGTAGTAATGGTTCAGCGTCCTGTCGCCTCTGGTGGGGCATGTTTGAGGTTGGCGGTGTTAAAATCCCCAACTACAATTAGCGGAGCGTCCCGGTGCTGAGTCTGAAACTGTGGGAGAAGCTTCATGAAGGATGGATGATGGATGTGAACTTTCGAGGAAGGTAGAAGACACGAAAGGGCGAGCAGCTCAAAGTTAGGTGTGTCTTAGGAGTGTGCGAGAGTAACAATGCTGGCAAAGTCAAACCTGGTGTTGGTCACCATCGCACACACTTCACCAACCTGTCAGTGCAGTAAACCAAGAAGAGCTCCGCCGGCAGGATGACGTGGCTCAGTGCCGCTGGGCTTAGCCATGACTCATTGAAGCAGAGGACATTGCAGTCCCAGATGTCTCTCTAGAACTTTATCCTGGCCCAGAGTCCGTCAAGCTTGTTCTCCAGAGACTGGACGCTGGCTAGGAAGGTACTTGGCTGGGGAGCTCAGTGTGCCCGATCCCTTAGCCTGTTCCTGATGCTAGCTCTCTTCCTTGGAGCCACTGGTTTGTTTCTACCATATCTAAAGTGAGACGTGTTAAAAAGAAAAAGAGTCGAAAGTAAGTGACCAAGCGAAAAATAAAAAGAAAAGGGCAAAGGGAACTGTGTAAGGAGATGACGTGACCTTGCACAAGAGAAAAGTGAGGGAATGCCAATGAGGCACTTGAGGCAAAAGTGGTTTCTGTGGGAGAGATTTTACATAAAAGTAAGGGAGGAGCCGGAAAAGCACAATAGACCCCTTTTAATACTAAGTGGAAAAAGCTGAATTTTTGGCCAGAGGGAATCACTTTAAGACCCGTTTGGAGATTTCCCCTGCATCTTTGAGAACAAATAACATGCAGTCAGTCTAGTCTGCTATTTATGCTATTCTGCTATTCACTACAGGAACTCTTGTCACTATTCCAGTTGTTGATAACACACATTTCTAGGCACATTAGGATTTCTACGAACTTGCCTAAGTAAGCCAAAAAAGCAAATTCATACTTAAATTTATACTTAAAAATCCAAAAAACGTTGTTCGCATGATTAGGTTATATTTTTATAGTTTCCTATACGCTCAGTCTAGTCGCCCTACCCCTCCCACCCTTAGTAGCGTCTTCATGTCGCCACCGTTGCATTGTTGAAAAGATTACAGAGAAAAATGTTATTTCTACTGAAGGCATGTTAAAGCAGCCTGTATGGCACCTTTAAACCACACCGAGCCGTGTGTGGAGCTCGCAGTCATAATACAGTACAAAGGAGTCAGTGTAATTATTTATTTTTTTAATAGCTTACGTCCTCGTCGGCCAGGCATTCCCAACACATGCGGGCACGCATCTGGTTTTTAGCCAGGTTACTCACTTAGCACAGGTGTTCGCTGCCAGTATGTCATTTTCACTGGAAGCATAGACAGATTTCATTTTTCATTTAATTGCTCTTGATTGTTTCTGTGTGGGGATATCGTGATGCTTGCGTAACGATGTGGAACCCTGTGCATTAACGATGTGTTGTTGTGTGTGGGTGTGTGTTGTTTTAGCGTTTTCCCGTAGCAGCCGTCAGGAGTATGGCTCCACAGATCCCAGTTTCACCATGAGGAGGAAAATGGAACACCTCCGGGAGGAAATGGAGCAGATACGTCTCCTGCGGCAGGTCAGGCTGCACAACGCGTTTGTTATAATGTCCCACATCCCGAACATTGATGAATGAATATTGTGTAACACAAGTCGTATAACTTTAACTACAATTTACTGTTCACCTTGTTAAGGAAGTCCTTTTTGCCCTCCATCCTGGTCCAGTATGATCATCTACTCTGAGGATTTGGGCTGAGTAAGCATTATAGCTCCGCAAAGAAAGTCTGCAGCTGACGCACAGGCAGGCTTTGCAATTGAAAATATTTCGAAAGATGCTTAAGCTGTTGAAAACGTGCCTTACTGTCTCGCGTCTGCTGCTGTCTATCATCTGAACCACTAAAACAAGACAAAGATTGTTTTCAGGGTGTTGTTTGGTTATTAATGACCACTGTTCTCAGAGGCCTGTTCAGTAGAGGGGGCAGAGAAGGGGGATTTGCCAATGTTGCAGTGGTGTAGAGCTCAGCAATGGCCGTAGCTAGAGCTGGACCGATCAGTGTTTTTGAGGCCAATTCCGATAGCCTATCACGGGGCGGGGCTATATGCCACGGCAGGGCTACATGTAGTTATTAGTGCAAGCAAGTCATGAAACATGCTCTAAACTGGTTTATTACCATTTTTAACGAGCTCAGGTGAAGCAGCTCAATATGTTTAACAAAATTAACAGTAAGTAAACAAAGTACATCAAATAAATATCCCCAATAATACAATCATTACATTTAAAAAAAGCTAATTTAATACATGCAGTCAAAACCGCAGTCATTAAACGCAGACTCATTAAATGTACAAATGTAAATTTGTTGCTGCTGTTCTGTTCATACCAGTCAGATCTGGTCTGCACGGTGTTCTGGCTTATTCGTTTTGTGCTAGCTGGGCGTGCTAGCTCTGCTGTTTGCTGATATTCACTGTATTTAGCCATGTGGTGTACTCTTAAGTGCCGTATCAGATTAGTAGTGTTAAATGTCTTTGGTTTTACAGGTTTTACAAATTTTACGAAACGCCTTGGATAAGTTTGCGTCACATACAGTACAGAACTGCCAGACGGACGACATGTTTTCTGTTAGCACATGCCATAAACGTCATAAACTGTTTTCGCGAGGCCGCTGCTTTAGTCAGTCTGTGGAAAATGAAAGGCTATGTACTTCCACCTAGTGGTTCAGATAGGAATTGCAGGGACCTCTTCCTGGATGAACGGCTAGCTGGAAATACAGAAATCTGGCTCATTTGTTTAACGGCTCTCGAGATCGGCTACATTGGGGAAATATCGGCCGATCACATATTTTGATAAAAAATTGGCCGATACCCATACATAGCCAAACGATCCTTCCATGTCTAGCCGTAGCTGATCACAGTATAGACAGCTATAGACAGTATAGGCAGCATCATGCTTTCTATAAAAGAACATGGTAGACATGTGTAGACACATTTCCGGGTTTCACAGATGGTGAACACAGTGACTAGTAACTTATTAAAACAAAGCAATGCTTGAAAAGAGTTCACGCAGTTCTACTATAAGCTTATTTACCTGGAAGACCAGCGTGTACATGTATTTCTAAGAACCAACTGCTGGCACACAAGCTTTGTTTCTGTGGTCATGTTAATCGTCTCAGATGATTAAGTTTCTTGGCGCGATGTTAGTCACAAAAACCCGTAAAAGATCAACATCGCCACAACGGGATATGTCTACATGTGGAAATAGACTGTGTTATGGTAGTGCAAGGCTTCTGAGGAAGTTATTTGGTTAGCAAGAAATCTAAATAGCCTTTCAGGCAAGGTGAAAACAGATGTTCTCACATTACAGCCGCTGTGCCAGGTGCACATGTGCAAGTAAGAAAGTCAGCGTTTTAGTAGGAAGGCGGTAAATTTAGACTCAGACGTTTTGGGGTCAGGCTAGCCGAGTCATGGTGTCTCATTAGTAAGTTAACCTACCTCACCAGCCTTCACTGTCTGCTGATTGACTGTGAGCATGGGATCTGAGAGGCGTACAAATGAGAAAGGTTTATAATGTGTGAGATTGTGGGAAAGGTGTGGTGCCTAAACACCACATGTTGTAAATTACAAATTTATTGGCAGCACTCGTTTGGTGTGTTCTCACACACAAACAGTGTAACCGTTGTGAACCATTGTTTTATTGGTTCAGATTAGGAAAAAAAAACCTAACATACACATAAGACCGAAGTAGTGTCTTCAACTGAGCCAATTAAATATTTCTAATGGATCTTAATACATACACTGATCTGCCATAACATTAAAACCACCTACTTGTATATACACACATTGCCTACTTTAAAAGCTCCCCTTACCATATAGGAGCACTTTGTAGTTGTAGTCACACCAGCACAACATCCACTAGCACACCACCGCCACGTCAGTGTCACTGCAAGGCTGAGCTTGATCCAACACCCAAATAGTACCTGCCCTGTGATGGTCCTGATCATTGAAAAACAGGGTAATGGAGTATACAGAGAATCAGATGAACTACAGTCTGTAAGTGTAGCTCCTATATGGTCAGTTAGGGCTGGGCGATAAAACGATACGATAATTATTGCAAAATAACGTTTCCTCAATAGAACTATAAGACGCGGTGTTTTGAGAGACAACGCAAATAGCCAATGAGAATGAGAATAGGGCCGCTCCAAACCAATCAGGTGGCTGAACTAGAGTTCCAGCTATTTCATGTTTGGTTGAAGCACACAACACAGAGTGTAGACGTAGCGGCACATACTAGTATTAATACTACTACTACTGAAAGAAACGTTACATGTGTTAATAATCTTAAAATAATATGCTAAAATAAAAAAACAGGTAAACAGGTGCTGTCCTGCTGCTGTGTTGACAAAGCGTTACGGGATGTTTGAGCTTCAAGTGCTCGGGTCAGTTCTACTGATGTGATCATCTCCACTGTGCAGCCCTGACAAAGCATTTCTGTGTAAAACACTCCCACAACTTGCATGCGAGTGATTGTTTGTAGCTGCAGCTCGCGCTCCGGATAAATCCATGCTTTCTGCATCGACGCACGTTATGTTAATTCGATACTATGTGGGTAATCGAGTTACATATTGAGTTACAGCTACTAACACTTTTATTTTCACATCAGACACAAGGCTATCTATTTACATATTTTATTTACTGCTTTGAAGCGCTGCCGTTGTGCTTTTCTTCTCGCAGGTATTGTTGTTCTTCCTGTGAAACTGCATCATGCTAATGCGAAAATGTGGGCCAGATAGCGAATTCGATACGGCCCAAACATGGGCCACATCCAGCATTTAATTACAGCCCGTATACCTCATGGGAGGACGGCCCAGCGCAGGCATGTTTAACTGGCATTAAGACGGCAACATTAGGAAATGACCCACAACTCAAAACCACTAGTGCAAAAACCAGCTTCCCCACTGGGTGGGACTTCCACTGTAGCCCAGCGCCACCAGGATCAGGGAGTGGAGGCAAGCATGTGCTTCCGTCTTTTTACTGCCAGCTGCAGACGGCAGGAGTGTTGATGGGCTTTGAACTCATGATCTCCTGTTGATGAGGGACAAAGGCTTAGCCTGTTCATGTAAAACCACATGTAAGTATCATAGTTGAATTAGGTTTGCAGTTCATGGAACATCTCATTTTTATTGTTTTCTTATTTGAAACTCAATGCGTACAAATTTTAGCCATTAATAATCTGAAACTAAATCAGATATGCAAGTGCCTTCTAGGGTAGGTGCTATGGAAATGTAGTAGTTGGACAAAACCGAGATTTGAGCTACATGCCCTCACAACCGTGTTAATCCCTTTTCAAACTGCAGATGATTGTGAGGTAGCTCATGTCAACACTTGCACTTTAGTTAACGTGAACCAGAGGTGCCAGAAGTGGATGTGGGTTTAGTAAGCGTTTTTAATGTGAGCCACTTTCGACTCACAGTTTGTCAGTGCCAACCGTGGGCCAGTGGTGCTATATCTTTACCAGAAATGACCCACATGCGCGTGCTATCTGGGATAGTTATCAGGCGCATGCATACCACAGGCCTTTTGGCTCCAGCAGGTCAGACTGCAGTCAAACAAAGGGAGGGTACCGGTGCTGCTAGTCTCTCGGCCATGCAGCAGAGTCAAATAAAAGATTCATAAAAGATTGTTCACTGGGCCAACCACCAAAGTGTGAGTGTGATAAAACGGGCAGATAGAATTCAGTGGTGTTATGTGGAGTCTATGTTTGTTTAATTATGTGTGTGTGTGTTTGGTTTTGCAGAACCTGGAGTCAAGGCTGAAGGTTTTATTGCCTGAGGATGTTGGCGCCGCTTTAATGGACGGGGTTGTTCTGTGCCATTTGGCCAATCATATTCGACCTCGCTCGGTGGCCAGTATTCACGTGCCCTCCCCTGCCGTAGTGAGTCCTTCTTCTTTTCATCTGTTTGTTTGTTCCTTTGTCTGTCTATCAAAGGAGGGATGGGTGTGGTTACTGGAATATGCAGACATCTAAACACGGTATTCAATCAGATATTCAAGTCAACAAGGTTCACCAACGAGTGTGAGGTAAAGCTCAGGAGTACATTGAGGGAGACCCTCATTTACAATGTTGTCAAGCATTACAATTAAACAAAAAGGGTTTGAAAATAAATTTAAAAGTGAAACACCCACATATACACACACTAGTGGCAGTGAAACACCCACAGTTGTGAACATAAACACTAGGGGCAGTGAAACACCCACACTAGTGAACATACACACTAGGGGGCAGTGAAACACCCACTAGTAAACAAACAGTGAAACACTCACACACTAGTGAACATACACACTGGGGGGCAGTGAAACACCCACATATACACACACAGTGAAACACCCACACTAGGGTGCAGCCCTATCCATGGCGCTCGGGGAGAAGTTGGGGTTAGGTGCTCTGCTCAGGGGCACTTCAGTTGTGGCCTGCCGGTCCTGGGGATCGAACCGACAACCTTACCCTAACCTTCAGGCCACAACAGCCCCCTCTGAAAAAAGAGAGAAGACAACAGGGGGGACAAATGGGGGACTATTTATCTTTCTTTATCTCGCATTATTTCACTTTTGTTAATAGAATGTGTTGTTACGATGGAAGATTTGTTCAGAAGACGTGTTCATCAAAAAATGGATGAAAAAAAAAAAACATTTTAATCAGTACATCACTTTTCTTTCATATCCAGCATAGTGGCGTGCAGTACTGCGCAGACTGAGTTTAATCAGTTTAGTTTTATTTATTTTGACTGGGCTTTGATGTTGACGCGTCATTCATTCTGATTAGATCTTCTCTTTTGCTGTTCTGTTTAAGTGTGATTTTTTTTATCCTATTTAGTTAATAATAACTGTGTGTGTGTTTGTGTTTCTCCTACAGCCAAAGCTGAGCATGGCCAAGTGCCGGCGGAATGTTGAGAATTTTCTGGAAGCGTGTAAAAAGCTTGGCGTGCCACAGGTGGGCCTGCACTCTTGCACTTTTTCATTTTTTGACGTGACACCACATCGTCTGAAACACTGTCTGTGACTGAAGCGAGCAGTTTTCCGAGCGCTGGCGATTTGTCAGGATTCTAAAGGCTGTAGTGATCAGATGCTTTGCTTCTATTAAAAATGGCTTACGTCAGTTTCTTATTCCATTTGAAAAGCACACAAATGACATGTAGACATTGTTGCACACGTTTTTTTTTAAGAGCTGCACCTGTTTTAGTTTTAAGATGTGATGAATTGACAACACACAATTCTGCTCGTAGCTAACAAACCACTGGCTGCACATGCAAGGTGATGGACAGTGGATGAATGATGGTACAGAAACATTTCCTTTGTGTAGTAATTGTTCTCAGATGAAGCTATTTATCACTGAAGACGTTTGCATACACTATATTAAGACTAATAATCACTGAAATTAAACCATATTTTTTAAAGTACCCTTGATGAGTATCATGTTTTGCTCCTGCATGATGGTTTGCAGCCTTTTGAAATAGCTGTAATTGATAGCATTTATTTTCTTGACAGAAAGCCTGCAGGTCCTGTAAAGTTCCTTGGTTGCCTTACATGCACTGCCTCATTAAATCTTTGAAAGTAGATCATAGGGCTGCAACTAATGATTAATTTCATAATCCATTAACAATTATTTTTTCGATTCGTCATTTAATCTAGAGACACATTTTTAGATTACTGTAATATGAGTGTGTTAGGAATTTTTTATTTTGTAACCAATGGATGATTTTGTGTGTGTGTGTATATATATATATATATATATATATATATATATATATATATATATATATTCCGATTGCCGGTCACCTTTGCCGATACCGATTGAGGGTGGGGCTATATGACACAGCAGGGCTAAACTGATTTATTACCATTTGTAACGAGCTCATGTGAAACAGCATAATATTTTTAACAAATTAGCAGTAAATAAACCAAGTAAATCAAACAAATATCCCCAATACTGCAATCATTAAATTTAAACCTTTAATTTAAAACTAAAAAGGCTAATTAAATACATGCAGTAAAAACTGCAGTCATTAAACGCAGACTCTGTTTACGCAAACTAAAAACTGTAATCATTAAATGTAGAAATAACGATTAAACTAAAAACTGAAACCATTAAATGTTGAAATAGCGATTAAACTAAAAACTGTAATCATTGAATGTTGATCTTGATTTGTTGCTGCTGTACTGTTCGTACTGGTCAGATCTGGTCTGAACGGTGTTCTGGGTTGTTTGTTTTGTGCTAGTTGCGCGTGCTAGCTCTGCTGTTTGCTGATACTCACTGTATTCAGCCGTGTGAAGTGCTGTATCAGATTAGTTAAATGTCTTTGTCTTGGTTCCCCAACGAGAGACGGTGATGTTATTAATTTTACAGATGTTACAAACTGCCCTGGATGAGTCTGCGTCACATACTGTAACAAACTGCCAGACGATCAACATGTTTTTATCAGCACATGCCGTGAAAGCAAACTGTTCTTGCGAGGCCGCCGCTTTAGTCAGTCTATGGTAAAGGAAAGGGTGTGTATTTCCTCCTATCAGTTCAGATAGGAATTGCAAGGACCTGGCCAGAGGGGGGTTCAACGAAACGCTAGCTGGAAATACAGAAATTAAGCTCATTTCTTTACCGCCATTGATCGGCTCTCGGGATCAACTGGAGAAATATCGACCGATCACATATTTTGATTAAAAATCAGCTGATACCGATACATAGCCGATCGATCCTTCCATCTCTAATATATATATATGTGTCGTTTTATATATATATATATATATATATATATATATATAATTATAAATATATATATATATATATATATATATAGTTAAAAATATATAAATAGTTAAAATGACTAAGAGTCTATGCTCTGACTGGACTTTTAGAGGCACAAATGACACGTAGCCTACACGCCTCACACACAAGAACTCGGACAGTTTGTGGACTATATATTTTGGCAGAGAGTCGTTTAAGAAGCAGCTACGTGTGTTTAAAGCTCCCGCAGTATCGAGAACAGTCTCAGGTTCTACACTGGATGATTAAGAAACGGTTAGCAATGTGTAGTCATGTGACTACTACTGAAAGAAACATGTCATAGGCTCAACATTAAATATGGATACGCACGGAGCCTTCTGGCTGTACTCTGCGTTCATTTCATACATACGTTCGTTTTCGGAAAGCTTACGGATACAGACGTGATGGAGCCATACTGCTGGAGACCATGGGGGTAGTACATGACCCGACCACTTCCATACGGACACGACGAAAAAGAAACGGCTCGACTTTCTGAAGAGAGGTTCATTAGTCATTCCCCAAAATAGCTTAGCGACAAACAGTTGTTTTTCTTCGTTTTTAAAGATAAATACAGAACTACGAGCTCCTCCTCCGCCGCCATGTTTGATTTACTCTGAACTGCCCTCTACTTGACGTGTTGCTCAGCAACCATGTAAATGGAGCTAACATAGATAAGTGTGAGGGCAGTGGTGGCTTTATTGCTTCGAACGCACACAGACAAAGTATAAATCAGCCTTTACAAGTTTTAATAATTTTAAAATCTGCTACGATAAAAAAAACAAGTAAACAGAATTTACATTGCTGCTGTGTTGACAAAGCGTTCCAGGATGTTTGCGCTTCTACTGCTCATGCGCAGCAGTTGTACTGTTGCGATAACTTTGCAAAGCTGACGCACGGTAAGCTAATTGATGTAATTTTGTAATCGATTACGTACAAACCAGAACCTTCACACTGTTTCGCTGCAGCCACTGAAAGGTCCTGTATCCGACAGCAGTGGACCGCTTTGGGAGCATTGCCAGCAAGCCGTTTTATGGGCACAAGAATATATATTTATATTTTACTGCCAGCTCTACCATGCAGCTCATTTCCTCAGCTCTAAATTTTACATGCTGAAACAGCTACGCTACATTGTTCCAGAGAAGGCTAAGTTTGAGTCGAAGTTGCCTGTGGCTTTTCTTCAGTATTTCAAACTGTTTTCCTGGCAGTCGTCTCCGAAGAGAGTCCCAGTCTAACTGGTGTTGGCTTGGCCTCCACAGGCCATATTACAGAATTATCTTTCATAGCAGGTTCTATAACGCCTATTTTGCTTTCCCATGTTTAAGTGCAGTGTCAGTGCAGACATGTCTGGGCAGTGTCACATTGTCCCTTACCTTAAGAAATATAACGCATACATTGCAGCTTGAAAACTTGTAAACCTTCTGTATTTGTGCATAACTGTGACTTTAAACATGGTGGGATTTTCACACAAATCCTAAAAGTAGATACAGAGAACCCATTACACTGTTATACTTAGTCATTTCTTTATTTGGACCGATATCGGTATAAATAATTTGAAGGCCTCCGAAGAACTGCCAAGAATCCCTATAATGGAAGTTGTATCTACTTCAACATAAATAACTTTGATTTTAAATTACAATAGAGGCTGAGTTTCTTATTCTTTTGTAAACAGATTAAACAGATTAAAACAGTTGTGCGCCAGCCCAGATACAGAACATGACATCCCCGTCAAATAAGCAATCATCTAGATCAGGGGGCCAGATTGGACAGCATCAAATTACTAAAGTGCCTGTCTTACTTTCCAAAAATATTATTTAGTATTATTCATATACACTACCACTCAAAAGTTTAGGATCACATTAAAATTTCATTTCATGCAATTCACAAACAATATTGTCCATTTCACAATGAATGTAAGTGTATCACATAATTTTTAAAGAAGAAAAATGTTTGTATTGAAGCCTATTTTTGTATAGAGGCTTATTTTGCATATAGTCCTATTATCAGCAATTCTCAGTCCTCTGTCTAAATCTCCTGGTACGGCCGCCAATCCAAGTTAAGGATGTTATTGGACTAATTGGTTGTTAGGACACTCTTGCTCACTGTGTGATGCACAGCTGAAAAACATTCTACTAATAAGTGAGTATAAAAAAGGGAGAACAACATTCTAGGTTAGTTTAGTATCTGAAGCATCAGCAGTTGATGGCTTGCTGACTGACTCAAAATGACCAGAAAGAAACAACTTTCTTTAGAGACCCGTCAGTCCATTGTTGTGTTAAGGAAGGAAGACTACTCCACTGAAACACTGTATTCAAAATATGTTAAAACACAAATGTACAGAATAATGAATAATTACTAACTAATGAATTTAATTTTACTGTAATTGCAGCAGAAAAAATGTTACAATGCACTAAAGATTTTGTCTGAGCTGACATGCTGCTCACTAGATAATGTTATGAAACTCAGTCAAACTTTTGTAGACTAAAGTGTATATGCTTGTATAAAATCACAAGCCTTAATCAACTATACAAGCACGCAAGCACTTGATATAAATGGACGACGCAAGGAGCACCTTTGTTGACAACCAGCCAGCTAAAGAGGAGAAGTGCGTTCACGTCACTAGACGCGACGGAGCAGTGTATGTTTTTTTGACGTAGCCATCGCTGCATGCAGTTCTGTAGGTTCAGGACCTCCAGTCAGAAAAATAATGACGCTTAAAGGCTCATTTATACTCGACGTTAAATACGAATACGCATGGAGCTCTATGTCCGCACTCTGTGTTTATTTTGTGTGTAATATGCACGTTTTCGCAAAGCTTACTAATACAGACGGGACGGAGAAGTACCGCTGCAGCCACCACTTCCATACGAACACAGCGAAGAAGAAACGGCGGGACTTTTTGAAGACAAACAGTCGTTTTTTCTTCGTTTTTGAAGTAAATACACAACTACGAGCTCATCCCCCGCCGCCATGTTTGGCTTACTCCGAGCTGCCCTCTACTAGAAGTGTTGCTCAGCAACCATGTAAACGGAGCTGACGCAGAGAACGTATGTGGCTGTGACGGTTATATCGCTTGAAACGCAGACATTTCCACACGTAGAGGAGAATAAATGAGTCTTAAATAAGCCTTAAGTTTATTTAATTCACCTTGCTTACACAGCGGTGAAACCTACTATACATTTATGTACTGCTGCCATCGTCAGGTGAGAGGAACAATTGCAACGTACCGACGGGCTATAAGAGTGTTTCAGCGGCTACCCTGTCGTAAATAATACATATCAAAATATCGCAAAAATGATATCACCTTTGTTAAAACATATCGAATTACTGTCCAGGCATATTTGGACCCGCCAACATTGCTGTTCAGTACGAAGCGGCTAAAACTTGCAGTGATTGCTGCACACGAAAGCAAAGCCTCACATACTAATACCACTCACAAACCGTTTTCCTGTAATATTTTTATCCCATTTGTTTATTTGGGTTCCTACCTAAAATAAAGACAATTCTAAACGTTTCACAATGAGTTTTCTCTATATAACACCTTTCCCAAGCTCATAGCCAAAGACAAATCAGTTATTAAACATGTAGGGGGAGAAGAAAAGACATGAGATCTTAGGCATTAGCAAAAAAGCCGCCATTCAGAAAAGAAACAAAGAAAAACTTTAAGCAACGAGTCAGGAACACATGTACGTCATCTGGCCAAATTGGTTTTGGAAGCGCTTTCTGTTTTTTCTCACAAGGCAGACAAGTCATGGATATGTAACCTCACCTTAGAGATCATAACAGCTTTCATTACCTTTGTGACCTCTAGTGATCTTTAAGCCAGAGCACTCTGGAAGCTGGAAGCGCTTACACTGGAAAACTGCCCTGTAAGCTGGCGTACAGGGATGTTTTGTTTAGCCGGATAGCTTGTGTGGGGTTTCACATTATGCGGTTTCCATGTGAAAATGCTTGATCTAACAGAAATGATAGACTAAACACAGTTATTGAGAAGTAGATTACCATCGCAAAAACATAGGAAGGGTTTTTACCCACTGCTTTGCACAGTAGGACTAACGGGATATGGGGTTTTGTGACTTTACACTGGTGAAGTCTTTTACTACCGCAGCCTCATCTGCTTCCAGGAGGATGTTTTGTCTGTAAAAAGTGATACAATGTCCTTATTTCCTGTAGCCAGCTGTAGGAAGATACGGGCTGTAAGCATGTAGTAGCCTGTGTTTTCATGGTTAACTTAACGTGTAGGAGTTGGACAAAATAGAGATTTCTTTGAAAGCTCTGGCCAGTTCTTTGTGGTTTTGCTACACACTGAAGACATTTGGTTTTGAGATCGCAAGATGAATGTGAGACAATTCCATTTTGTCCTCGTTGTGTCTTGCTGCTTGCTGAAGTTCCTCACAATTAGACTAGATGCAGTTTTCTGTAAATTGGCAGTCAAACCAAGTCATGACACTACCTCCACCATGTTTCATGGATGAGCTTGTGTGTTTTGGACCATGAGTTAATCCTTTATTTCTCCACACTTTGGCCTTTCCTTATTATGTTGGTCACGGTTAACCTTGGTGTCTTCAGTCCAAAGAACCCCAGAACCTCAGTGGTTGAGGTTGCTGGTGATATCACTTACTGTGGTTTTTGTTTTTTTTTTCTTTCAGAGCCCTCACAATCACGTCAACTGTTGTGTTTCTAGGCTGACCTGTTTGATATGTGGTTATTAGTACACCATTTACATTTTGAGCATTTAGCAGATGCTCTTATCCAGAGCGACTTACATAAGTGCTATGTGTTCAGTCAGAGTATGTATCTCTATCTAGTACAAACAGGTTTAAGTCCAAACTACTCTTAAGCTCAAACACTGCCATAAACAAGTGCCAGTGCTCATACCTAGAAAGAAGATAACAAAATATAAGACTAGACACAGAGCAATACCAAGAAAGAAATACCTACAGAGAAGAGAATAAATACAAGACTACATACAGTATCAGTGCAATACTTAGCCAGTGTGCCTAGAAGATCAAGTGCAATTATGGTTCGTACCAATGCTTCAGTAGATTACTGCTTATAAGTGCTAATCTAGTTATTTTCTTTTTAAGGACTTTCCTTAAGTTTTGTATTGGCTGTGCTCAATGCTTGCTCTGTTCTTAGCTTCTAAATTACTTGCATTTCCCATAAACAACTTGTGTTAGTTTATCCAGTTAAAAAAAGAAATGCAGCCTTCATATTGCTTCAGTATATAGTTTAAGCAAAACAATATGCCCCCTTCATTTGAAACCTCAAACAATTGAGAGTTTTTAAGGGATTTAAACATGTTGATTAGACCTTGATATGGTTTAGTTAAAGATCAGCCTATATATGCAATATTATCAAATATACACCGATCAGCCATAAGAGTGTAGTTCTACACTTACAGACTGTCGTACATCTGTTTCTGTGTATATTTTGTTATCCCCGTTTTATACTGTTCCTTAATGGTTAGGACCCCCAAAGGACCACCACAGAGTAGGTATTATTTGTATGATGGGTCATTCGCAGCACTGCTGCTGGTGTTTTTAAAACACTGTGTCCACTCACTGCCCACTTTATTAGACACGCCTAAATTGCAGGTCCACAGGACACAGTTGGCTGGATGTTGCTGGTTGGTGAGTGATTCTCAATCGACACTAAGGTGTTTGAACACTCCAGTAGCACTGCTGTGTTTGATCCACTCATAACAGCATAACACAAACTAACACACCAGTAGTTCAGTTGAACTACTGAAGTGTTTCTATATGGTGTGTGTGTGTGTGTGTGTGTGTATATATATATATATATATATATATATATATACAGAATTTGTAATTGGATCATGTTATGGCCACAGAGACTCATCTAGCTCAACTGATGATGGGATCGACCACAGCATCACAGCAAAGAAGAAAATGTTCTGATCTGAATATTGCAATGCATTAATCTATTCGTTCATCTTTTCCACAGGACAAGTTGTGTTTGCCTCATCACATTCTGGAAGAGCGCGGTCTGGTGAAGGTCGGCGTCACCGTTCAAGCCTTGCTGGACTTACCGTCTTCAAAACCCACCCAGCTGTCCACCATCTAGCACTGCGGCTAGGACGAAAGCCCTAAAAGTGTGATCGGCGGAAGTTCCCTAGCATCTTGCATCCTGCCTTGACTCCCACTCACCCTTTGGAGACTCCTAGTCCGTTGATCCTCAAGAGAGCTTTGAACACTTCTCTGAGCAAAAGACCCTTTATCTGTTATTACTCCTTTTAAACTGAACGGTGCTGGTGCTGGTGCTGATGCTCATAGCAGAGCTGTCGCCTAATCTCAAAGCTTTCTGCACATTTCCACAGTAAAGCTACGTGTTGCCCATGACCGTGGCCATTATTCAAGAAAGAAAAACAAGCAAATGCAGCAGCAGAACTGTGGATTGCCAATGCTTTTTGGAGAAACCTAATGCTTCACTGGTGAGAATCACAAGATCATTGGAAAGCTCTCACAAAACAGCCAAGTCATACGTGGAAATACAAGTGGATATGTTGAAAACTGACTTCTGTTTGTGGCCCTAAGTGGTCCAGCTATGTAAATTCGATAGCCAGTACTGGCACTATGTTGGTGGTGAAAGGGTATCAGCGGCGATCAAGAACGTTCTCTACTTGTTCCAGTACCATACATGCTGCAGAGAGACTGATGGGACTTCTTTCTTCACTTCATTTGTTCTCTTGAGGAGAGTGCATCATGTTCCAGAGAGGTGGATAGTAACCCCATTGGGCCTTCTATTTAGCCTGGGTTCTTTTATCTTCTCTCACTCTCCTCCACTGGACCGGTGAGCCCTCTTAGGGCGAGGGCAGGAAAACATCTGACAGCTGATTGGCTGACATGGAACCGTGGGCAGAGTTTGTCACCGAACGAAGAACGCCCTTCTCCTGCATGAAGCCAATGAAGCGCTATTAATGAAACACGCCTCGACGCCTATTCCACACCATGTGCAGCAACAGATGACTGCGTTTTAGAGAGCCGCGCATATCAGTTGGTAATGATGAACTGGAGTTGCGGCTTGTGTAGGTGATTCGTTTACTCCCCCCGGACTCACACTGCTGAGGTCTTTACACACCATGCGTGGTTTATTCTGACAATGATAAATTCAAATTTTTTAATTCCCCTTGGTTTGATATTGAAACCAACCAATTCCTGCTGTCTCTGCCGTTGGCTTGGCGACATCCAGGCTGTTCGACTCCAAAGAAAAACATGTATCTCATTTTTATTTTTAAACATGGTGTAAAAATCATGATGAGTGGACCAATATAAATGCTCCAGAATAGCCTGGAAAAATTCTGGTTCCATTGCCTTGCATTGAAAGTAAAAAACGTTTTGGCCTCTCCTGTAAAGTTGTCATTGTGGAGATACTTCTTTTTCTCTGGACGGTGACGAAATGGTGGTAGCATCTCTAGCAGCTCAGCAGCTCAGACTGGGTTATGCACATCCAAGCCATATGCTTTTTCTGGTCCACATTGGATGTCTTTGTCACTTAAAGACAAATTTCGTTTGTTTCTACTGCGGCACCAACTAAAACTAAAAGCTGCAGTGTGATAAATCATTTCTGAATATATTTTCATTTATTTCAATGCATCTGGTGTGTAATGACCTTCAAGGTGAGACATTGTACTCTACACAGAAAGTGCAGAACATACCACAATGTTCCACAATGTTCCATACCACAATGTGTTTGGTGCATGGTCCCCACAGAATAGTGTAACAAGGCGTATTTATGAAAGGATGAGCATTTTTGTTATGTTGGGTTTTTCTGTTGTTTCGTTTGGTTTATTGGCTCGTTCAAGGTAATGACTTCAAATACTGTTTTAATTATAAATTGGTGCCATGCTGTAAAAACGACAGGCCAGGTAATATAGCCAGTAGGACGTTCCTGAAACCTCCAAGCTTTCCGTTTGCTACGTTTTCATTTCACTAGAAATGTGCCATATACTATAATATATCGTGAACCTACATTTACTCTCATTTTTCAACCTTCGGTCACTTTTTAAATGTACACTAATGTTCTTATTGGTCTTCAGGTAGCCTCACGTTTTTCAGAGATGTTAGTGCGTAAACCTATATTCACAAGCACGTGCACACACAGTAAAGCCAGAAATTTTGGTCTGAACCCAAATATCTTTCTACCCAAGCCCGACCTGACCCACAGCAGCAGGTTCTCCAGCCGGAAACCTGACCCAAGCTGAGAATATGTCACGAGTACGCGACCGAAGACGAACTCAGGCCCAAACAAATTTCAGATTATAGCTCCGGTTAAATGACAACAGTAATTCTGTGTAAGTCTGCTTTAACTCATTTATTCAGCTTTCAGAAACATTCTCAGTCGCTTTTCAGGTTAGACCTGTTCCGAGCTGTCCTCACACTGTGCAGTGCTGATTTGTTAACTTTTCCTGTTTAATTCTTAAACTTTCTTTCTTTGCAAAGAAAATCTTACATATGAATTTCTAAACATACAAACATAGTTACTGTTTTATTTTCCATGTGTTTTATGGACCTCTTTTGGACCTCAGTGCTAAATTCTCTCAACACAAGAGAGTGACACAGTGGGAGTGGCAGGCGGGCTGTGAGAAGGATGCACACATCAGCACTGTAACCTTTGTGTCTACAGGTACTCCAGGGGTACTCTAGTACATAAGCAGGGCCAGTATGTAAAGCCCACAGATCTGTTTACAGTGTTTTACAGCATCAAGCACCTTCAAGCATTTTTCTATAGGGATCACCAATTTAACTGTGAAATGTACGTCTTGCTAGTTAAACGAAACGTCGAGTGATACCACGTTCGCTTCAGTTGGATTCTCTTTTCTGTGATGTTTACCTGAACTGCAGGGCTCTTACCTTCATTGACTTATTTTCCTTTATATTGTGCATAACCATAATATGACCATCTATCAATGGACTCCGATTCCGTCCGACACTGTAGACATTATGTATTATTAGACCAGTGATGTGACTGCCAACAGTTCCTGATTACTGATTGTAAAGAGATTGGAAGGAAATTATTTATGTATTTATTGTATATTTATTCTTTCACGTGGCGTTTTTGGTTCGCTGAGCGTCAGAAACGTACAAACGCTAAAGCTCAGCAACTAACATGTTCCACAACACGGCTTTTAAATCTCAAGTTTCTTTTACGTTGAACTCTGTGTGTGTAGAAGTGCGTGGTGTTTATCTGAGAGGGTGGGCCTCTTCCACACATTCATTGGGAACAGGCCAAGGTTACATACTCCCAGCGCTAGCGCAGCCTAGATCGTAGAATTAATGTATAGTTCTTTTCATCCGTGCTGGAAGTTGATTTTGAAACAACTGTTGCGTTGTCCCCTATGCCTCGAGCACAGACCGGTGACAGCCGTGTCAAATGAGGCACATAGTTCACGGCTCGTTGCAAGTGCTGGCGGGAGTGATTAATCACATGCGCGGTTGGCATCTCACTTTCAATATCAAACACAAAGATGATGAACCTGATCGGTTGCGGAATTCGTGCAGCTGCGGAGCTGATTCTACTCTACTGGCTGTCTCCTACGTGTTGACCAGGTTGTTATCTTCTGGGCTTGGGGCAGATTCCTGCCATACGATGGTCATCTGTATAAACAAGCTTAGCAGGCAGTCAACTTACGTGTGTGTATATATATATATATATATATATATATATATATATATATATATATATATATATATATATATATATATATATAAGCTTGTAAATATATGTATGTTTCTCAGTGAGGAGCTTCTTGAACAGCTACCCGTTGTCTTCTGACTGTGGGAGGATGGACAAAAACACAGTGTATTCTTTCAGACCTGCAGGTAGAATGGAGATTGATGTTGATGAAAGCTTTGGTGGTCTGCCAGGTGGTTATTAGAAGCCATTTGTTCTTTGTTCGGAACAGTCTTAAAGACTTCTTTCCTGTGATTTTCTCATTTCTTGCTCTAGTGGATAATCATATATATATATATATATATATATATATATATATATATATATATATACATACATACATGGAGAGGTTTTATATATATATATATATATATATAAAACCTCTCCATGAATATCCTCCAGTATGTGAGTAACGTGTGCTTAGTAGCTGTTTTGACTGGAAATTGCCCAAAATGACGGGTGGTCTCTGAAGTACATGCATAGACAGTTCTGCAAAGGAACTCACACATAGCTAACGTACCAGACATTGAAGTGGGGTTGTTTTCCTGAACATAGTGTTCACATGCATCGGTTGTGCAACGTACACCTTGAAATAGGTCCAAGAAGGTGGTATGCAAGCCAGCTAGAGCTCTTTGTCTGAAAGGGTGTAAACAGTGCCGCTAAAATCGGTTCTGGAGTTCTTTAAATTAAAAACCTGGTCTTCACTGAAGGGGGCAGCCTCAGCATGTTGTGTGATTGGCTCTGGCAACCAAGCCATACAACTGTTTACATCCATATGTGTATGTGCCCAAAACAGCAATCAGTAGTGTTCCATCAGTAGTGTTTAATTACCTGACCAGACGTGAGTTGCCAACCTCTGCTCTGCATATTGAGTTTATCGCCTCTGCACTGCAAGATGTGGCATGCATAATGACTTGTTGACATTCTTCACTTTATTCTGTGGAAAAGATTGACTAATAGCCATTTGTTAAGCACACACCCTATTCATAGCATGAAAAACAGTCGCCTATTTATTGATGACTTCCTCTGACAGGCCAAGAGCCTAAAGATATCAGCTTCAGTAGACTTCCCCTTGAGGGAACTCGGGGAGCAACCACATATATATATACAGTGAGGAAAATAAGTATTTGAACACCCTGCGACTTTGCAAGTTCTCCCACTTAGAAATCATGGAGGGGTCTGAATTGTTTTAGCTTAGGTGCATGTCCACTGTGAGAGACATAATCAAAAAAAAAATCATGTTAATATTTGGTACAGTAGCCTCTGTTTGCAATTACAGAGGTCAAGCATTTCCTGTAGTTTTTCACCAGGTTTGCACACACAGCACCATTCCTCCAAACAGATCTTCTTCAGATCAGCCAGGTTTCTGGTCTGTCGCTGAGCAACACAGAGTTTAAGATTTTCTATATGGTTTAGGTCTGGAGACTGGCTAGGCCACTCCAGAACCTTGATATGCTTCTTACGGAGCCACTCCTTGGTTATAATGGCTGTTGGTTTTGGATCATTACCTGAGGGAAGGAGGTCGTTCCCCAAAATCTCACAAACATGGCCCCGGTCATCCTATTCTTAATACAGTGCAGTTGTGCAGAAAAACATCGCCAAAGCATGATGCTTCCACCCCCATGTTTCACAGTAGGGATTTTGTTTTTGGGATGGTACTTATCATTCTTCCTCTTCCAAACACGGCGAGTGGAATTAAGACCAAAAAGTTCTATTTTGATCTCATCTGACCACAGAACTTTCCCCCATGACTCCTCTGGATCATCCAAATGGTCATGGGCATGTGCCATGCATGACTTTAAAGTATGACATATTAGTGTATTACCCACAGTAACCTTGGAAACAGTGGTGCCAGCTCTCTTCAGGTCATTTACCAGATCCTCCCGTGTAGTTCTGGGTTGATTCCTTATCTTTCTTAGGATCATTGATACGCCACGAGGTGAGATCTTGCATGGAGCCCCAGTGCGGGGGAGATTGACAGTCATGTTTAGCTTCTTCCAGTTTCTAATAATTGCTCAGACAGTTGATATTTCTTCACCAAGCTTCCCAGCAATTGCCCCGTAGCCCTTTCCAGCCTTGTGGAGCTCTACAACTTTGTATCTGGTGTCTTTGGACAGCTTTTTGGTCTTGTTAGTAGTTGGAGTCTTACTGATTGTGTGGGTTGGACAGGTGTCTTTATGCAGCTAACGACCTCAAACAGGTGCTTCTAATCTAGAATAATAAGTGGAGGTGGACTTATGAGAGGCAGACTCTTTGTGTAACACAAATAAATTCTTAAAAAATCATACGTTGTGATTTCCGGATTTTTTTTTTAGATTGTGTCTTTCACAGTGGGCATGCACCTACGATGAAAGTTTCAGACCCCTCCATGATTTCTAAGGGGGAGAACTTGCAAAGTCGCAGGGTGTTCAAATACTTATTTTTCCTCACTGTGTATACCACCCAGCTACAGACTGCCAGTTCCCCCGTGCTTTCAGTTCGGTGCTTTATTATCAGACTCAACCTTCGTCATCATTTATCACAGTGCAGTCCTGTTTTTTCTTTTCCTTAGAAGGGAGTGCACTACACATCAGCACTTCTTTTGTAGGCATTGTGTTATCACTCCTGGGAGGGAGTGAGGGGTGACAGAGGCATTGCTAAGAATGCTTTCAAGGTTGAGCATGTGCCATGACTTTCAGTTTTTCTACACACTGGCCGTTTCTGCAGCTGTTTGTTAGCCATGAAGAAAAAACGGAGACGCCGATTCGGTTTGACTGAAGGCCACATGCGTGGGGTGTGTGTGTGTGTGAGAGAGTGAGAGTGTGTGTGTGTGAGCGCAGATAGATGTTTTGTACAAAACAAGATCTTGATTGCATGCCTTGATCCTCTGTGATCGAATCACTCTTCCTGTACATAAACTCTGTACAAAAAGTATTTGAGCCTTTCTTTTTCAAATAAAAGACGAACTGTTTGAGAAAGGTCGTGCGAGAAAAAGAAAAGAACCTTCGAATAAAATGACCTTTTCCAGTTACCCGCTGGCCTGCGCTTCAGTTCTTGCTCCTCAATCGAGTGATTGTGTTTTTGCATTCGATGAAAAACCTCTTCGACCATGCGTCCAGAGATCTGGCCCGATGCCGCCCAAGTGGTTTGGGTCTCCTTCCCACAGCATGCCAGCTTCTCACATGACCTCTCTCTCCAGAGTTGGATCCCAGATGTTACCCTCCAGTCAAAAAACGACTAATAAGACGTTGCTAGGGTGGCTTTGCCAGGTGTCTAAACAGCATCAGGGTTTGATTAACCCTTGTGTTGTCTTGCGGGTCAAAACTGACCTGCTACCATGTTCAGCTGTAGAAAAAATACCTTAAACTATCTTTTTCCAACTTGAAATTTTATGACTTTTCCTAAAGTGACCCCATCATTAGAAAAAGTGATACTTCATTTTTGTTTATGTTTCCATGTGGGCTGTACACCACTAGGGTACAAGGATTGTCTTATGGGTCATTTTTGACCCGTGAATTATAAAAGCATTTAAACACCAGAAAAAAGTTCAAAGGCCGCACGCAAACTCTCTAACACACACACACACACACACACATCAAAGAAACTGGAACTTGCATTTGACCTGCACCTGCACTCTTGATCTGCAGCTTACCCAATCATACAAGCTCCCAAACAAAACAAAAAACAAAAATCTCAGACATAAAATAAATTCAGTATAGGAGTATAAAGATACCCCGAATCAAGGTACCCCTAGTTGGTTCTTTGCTGAAGCCATGAGAAGACGTTTCACTGCCAAACAGGTCCTGGATGAGATATTTTCAGGAGCTCAGGAGGAACAAGAGAATGAAGATGTATCTGAAGAGGAAGATAGGGAGGAATGCAACCCAGAGGATGATGCATCTTCGGATGAAGAAGAGGAAATCCCTCAAGCTGACCGAGAGACATTTTTGTCAAAGAACAGCAAAATTGCATGTTCCTTATCAAATTCAGACAGCAACCAGGGAAGAAAAGCAGCATCAAAAATCATAAGGATGACTCCAGAAAAAAACGAGAAAAAACAAGAGAAGGATGTTCCTTGAGAAGTTGGAAAAGGCTCCTGTCACCCCATGCATTGAGAGAAGGGAGCACCTGCCCCACACAGAAGCCTCTGCAGCCATTGTGGAGGCTATTCAGGGAGCTGAATCTTGTCCTGATGCTGCAGGTGGGTCACTCAAAAGAAAAAGGTGCCCGTTCTGCCCCTGGAAGAAGGACTGCAAGACAAAAACTGTGTGCTGCACATGTGGGAAACACATCTGCAAAGTCCATTCTCACATTTGCACATACTGTTCTACATGTGCTAAATAGAGTTAATGTTGAAAACTGTTCACAAAATCAAGCAGCATTTTGTTTTATTGTGTTATGAGAGAATTATTTCACTATTTTCCCTTTCAATATAATTAGTTCAGAAGTAGTTACTTCACATTTATAAGAGCATAATAAACCTTTACTGAATAAATGAAAACTGTTGGTTTGTGGTAAAAAAAAGTGTAATGCTGTTCATTGCTGATTGTCTTTTTGTATTGTGTAACAAAAAGTACATGATAATAAATCAATTCAATTGAGTTGAATTGATAAATAACAGGTTGTTTCATCATGCAAAATCAATTTTGGATTCACAATTCAATTAAGCTGCTTTATTTTGGGGCTTTGGTAGGGCGGGTCATTTTTGACCCGTAGGACAAGGGGAGTAAACAGAATGTTAAGATCGCACAAGGGTTAAAAAAGGCTTCTTTTTTTCAGGTCAGTGCAGTGACGCACATCCACGTTCATTTTAGCCGTCGACTCCAATTCAAACATAGTCATCATATCACATACATTCCATAGAATTCCCTGCAGATACAACAGAGCATATGAATGATTCCAGGATGTTGTGACATTGTACTGACAATTCTGCCACTGTGTTGTCACAACATTGTTATATATCTTCATCAGTATTTTAGAGGAATTACATTTCAGTGTTGTGACAACATAACCGTGTTTGCAGGGTATTGGGTTCTGTGGTCTCGCTGTCCCACTTCGTCAGCAGCAGCAACGACAAAGTAAAACATAATCAAACTTTGTTTAATCCAGATTCCAGAGTTAATAATGGCAAAAAGAAAACGTGGGCTATGATATTTGGGCAGTGGGCTATAACATCAGGGGCGAAAGGTTCCAATATCGGTGGGCTGTGATATCGGGGCGAAAGGTTATGATGTCGGGAGTGGTGGGCTATAACATCGGGGGGCAGTGGACAATGATGTCTGAGGCGGTGGGCTATGATATCGGGGCGGAAGGTTATGATGTCAGGGACAGTGGGCTATGATATTTGAGCAGTGGGCTATAATATTGGGGCGTAAGGTTATTGATATTAGGGGCGGTGGGCTATGATATCGGGGCGGAAGGTTATTATGTCAGGGGCAGTGGGCTATCATATTGGAGCAGTGGGCTATGATATTGGGGAGGAAGATTATGAAGTCAGGGGCGGTGGGCTATGATATTGGGGAGGAAGATTATGATGTCAGGCGGTGGGCTATGATATTGGGGAGGAAGGTTATAAGGTCTGGGGCGATGGGCTATGATATTTGAGCAGTGGGATATGATATTGGGGAGGAAGATTATGAAGTCAGGGGCGGTGGGCTATGATATTGGGGAGGAAGATTATGAAGTCAGGGGCGGTGGGCTATGATATTGGGGAGGAAGATTATGATGTCAGGCGGTGGGCTATGATATTGGGAAGGAAGGTTATAAGGTCTGGGGCGATGGGCTATGATATTTGAGCAGTGGGATATGATATTGGGGAGGAAGATTATGATGTCGGGGCAGTGGGCTATGATATTTGAGCAGTGGGATATGATATTGGGGAGGAAGATTAAGATGTCGGTGCGGTGGGCTATGATATTTGAGCAGTGGGCTATGATATTGGGGAGGAAGGTTATGATGTCAGAGGCGGTGAGCTATGATATCGGGGCGGAAGGTTATGATGTCAGGGACAGTGGGCTATGATATCGGGGCGGAAGGTTATGATGTCGGGTGGTGGGCTATGATATTTGAGCAGTGGGCTAAGATATTGGGGCATAAGGTTATGATGTCAGGGGTGTTAGGCTATGATATTTAAGCAGTGGGCTATGATATCGGGCGGAAGGTTATGATGTCAGGGGCAGTGGACTATGATATCGGGGGATATATTTGCTGCTTAAGTGCAACATATTTATATATATATATATATCACAGAGCAGATGTTATTTGGGAGGAGGATCATTCTCCGCACTGCAGTGACCCTGACGGGGTGGTGGTGTGTTAGTGTGTGTTGTGCTGGTGTAAGTGGATCAGACACAGCAGTGCTACTGGAGTTTTAAACACTGTGTCCACTCACTGTCCACTCTATTAGACTCTCCAACCTTGCTGGTCCACCGTGTAGATGTAAAGCCAGAAACAGTGGATCGTCTGCAGCAGCACAGTTTGTGTTGGTCATTTTCTAGTCCTTCATCAGTGGTCACAGGCCGACGCCCACAGGACACTATTGGCTGGTTGTTGCTGGTTGGTGGACTATTCTTAGTCCAGCAGTAACACTGAGGTGTTAAAACACTCCAGCAGCACAGATCCACTCACACCAGCGCAACACACACTAACACACCACCACACATGTTACCAACACATGTTTTTTAGTAACACTCAGAAAGACTAATGTAGGATTTTCATGGCTGTATTCGGGCATGACGGACCAAACGCATTTCAACGTCTATTCTTAGGCTAATTAGTGACAATGACGGCCCGAACAGATTTAGCCTAAAAACAACATCCATATGACATTTGAGGGTTAAGAGCCATGTAGTTTTCTAAATCTATGAGAGTCGCCTGTCCTCTAGATGCCTGTCTTTACACAAAAGTCTTTTGGGAAACTGACTGTCGGACACTGTGGTTTACAGTTTTTTGACAGTGGCCCAGTTTGCCACTTTACGGTTGGTACAGTTTCAGTGCCAGTTTCAGCACAGCTGTGTTCGTCTAGTACTTTGTCTGGACGGCTGATCCTTCGCTGCCCAAGTTACGTTCCAATACTCGAGAGTGCCCATAACAAGAACAGTAAAAGTGCCCGGACGTGTCGCGAAAACCGAGGATGCATTGATTAGTGAGTCGCCAATGAAAACAACTTAAAGTCTTCATCACGCCTGATGGCTACGGGATCCTGATAGAAGGACCTTTAACATGCTTTACAAAGGTGACAATACACCGCCAGGGCATAGCTATATTTTCATCCTCTCATGTTGTATTGACAGCAGACTCGAGATCACCTCTCAAAGTACCAAGTGGTATTACAAGACTAGCTGGTTAGCATGCCAACTTCAGTAGATATACCCACAGCTAGATACAGAGACGTCTTTGACCTACTATCAAAATGTATTCCCTCAGGTTTTGACTTATGACCATTGCTTGTGAACATCATCACTGGTGCGGTGGTTGCTGGCAAACGGTCACATCAGATCTATGTCCTTGTAGTCTACGTGCAATATTCCAGAATAATCTAGCTACTAAATGGACTGGAATGGAATGGGCTGCCACGTAATAACATATGGCATCTGAAACTCCTGAGCTCTTGGAAATTGTTTGTTCCCAGCTACTTTCATAAGAACTTTCTTCCTACAAACATAAGCCTGGCCTTTGTGTTCTTGGTAATAAGAAACACCCTCTGTTTCAAGGTAAGTGATGCATAGCAATAATAATACCAGCATCGCTGACGTAGTTGAGCATAGAGAATGTGGGAACTCCAAAGCAAAGCATTGCATCCTCCCCAGTCCAGATTTGGTCTGAAATGTGTTCTCTGCAGGGTACTTGCTAACATAACACATAAACACCTTTTCTGTTCATGGGGGCAAGAATAATGTTTACTAGGCACTTAGACTTGGATGCATGAAGGGTGAGAGTTTTTGAAAAAAAAAAAATCATTTATCAATAGCAAGCTTTGAACTTCACTGTGCGTACAGTTGAATGAAAAAAAGTTTCCTTTCCTCAGCTTCCTTATAGTGTTTATATCATAATAATAATAATAAAAAAAGGTACACAGTGATTTACATTGCTACATCAAAAATGAGCATATGGTTGAAACCTTCAAGGTCACTAATGAAAATATTACCCATATACATAGATACATATATTACAAGAATTATTTCGTTCCTAATAATCCTGAGAAAAGATGTTCATTCAGATTTTATGTGCTTAATTACCGTGTCCAATATACTGGACAGTGAAATCTACTGAAAACAAACTCATTGACTGTCTCCCTTTAACATTTTACGTCTAACAAATGAAAAATGTGTTTTGTAATGCATTTGTTGATAATACTATATACTTTCCGAACATAAGATGAAGCAATCGGATGTATTCATACTCCATGCAGTCCTTCTTCATCCAACTTTATCCCTTTACCCACCAAGAGAGTCCCAAGCGGTAGGTAATTCTAGTTTTGATGATGCTTTTGTCTCTAACTTTCTTTGCTTTCATTGTGTTTTGTTGCTGAGACTCACCGTCACCTCCGGATGAAGTTGTTAAAATAGGTGTTAGTTTCTTCCTGTTTATAGACCTTTTAGATGAAAACACACACAAAAAAAACATTTCTGAGATAAACACAGTTCTTATCCTTGTGTCCCAATTCCCATACTCCACCTCTCCCTCATCAACACCACATGCTCTCAAACCTCCAATCACATGTCTTTCTCTCATTCTCACGGTTTCATGAGCGCCAGCTAATGTCCAGAGTAACCGCCTTGTCCAGCACAGACATCAGCTAGACGGACTGAGAGACTCAATAAGGTCTTGGTAGGTGGTCACAGGCATCTGGAGCCATGCTGACTGCAGTGCATCCCACAGCTGCTGGAGGGAGCGTGGAGGAGGATCCATAGAGCCATCACCACCATCCAGGTGGTCCCACAGATGCTCATTTGGGCTCAAGTCTGGGCAATTAGGGCTCCAGGGTAGTATTTTGAGGTTTTGGTCAGCTACTTCCTATGAACATGGGACATTTCTAGCTGGAAGATCCCATCCACCCCAGAAAAGATAATCAGCACGTATGGTGTACATGATCTGCAAGGATGGGTTCAAACCCAAATCTGTTGAGAGTGCCTTCCACATGGATGAGTGGGCCCAGAGAATGCCAGGAAAACATTCCCCAGACCATAGCGGTACCACCTCATGCTGTCGCTGTTGAAACTAATGCTAATCATACTGTGTATATATACTGGTTCATCCATTTTGTGAGGTATTGCCAACTCCTCCCATTGTGTACTCAATACAGATAACATGACTTACTCACTTAGTCCTTAATACCAAAACTGTTTTGCCTGTGAGATCCGAAGACATCTGATCTGGCGTTAGATCCTGATCCAAACAGTGCTGGACTTGGTCTTGTGGAGAGCAACTATATCATTTTTTTATGACAAGATAAAACAAGAAAAGATTTTATTAAGTGATCAACCACTAAAGGGAAGAGAGTGTGATGATGTGCCTGCTTCTGTGGAGCTACAACATCTGAACAAAAAATGTACAACAAACATTTGGGCGAAGGAGAAAATGTAAAAAGCGTCTCTCAGCCTCCACAGTTACTCAGAGATGAAGTTAAACATTGAAGTAGCAACATGTAAGATTTGTAGCTCAAAACATTCTAGAGATTTCTACAACGTTAGCAAATAAACCAGCTAGTAATACCATTTTGTACCTGAAGAGGCAACAGTCATGAGAAGATGAGGATGAAGAACTGCTAAAGACAGAGGCCCACCTGGTTGTGAGTGAAGCAGCTAACTAATGACAGCATAACATTATGATAGGTTTATTTTGAGATTCCCCCCTAAGAATTTTGAGACATACAAGGGGTCCAAGAGCGTATTTCAGAGCGGGTAGGGGGGGTTGGGTGTGCTTCTGGCCCAAGTTATGGCCAATTGGACCTGGGCCAGTGCGCTATTCCCAACTCTGGGCAGTCATTCAAAAAAGAGTCAGGGGTGACATGGGCTGCCAGCAGTTGGACACAGGCCAGCATTTTATGGCTAGTTGGGCTGCAATGCATTGAAGGAGTTGCAGAGAACAAATGTCGCTCCCTTCTGAACCCCCTGGAGGTCGTGCAGGAGCACATCAGCAACACATGTGCTCCGTCCTACCAACGGAAACAACGGTCAGTACATGATGGTCACTCTACGGATAAGCTTACAAAAGCAGCCCAATCATGCTAAGTCTTCCGTTTTGATGTGTGAGTAGGTCACTGCGTCCTATGGTGTTTGTCTCTTGTTAACGTCAAAGCTTCCACCGTTCTATGCAATGCTTCCCCCCTCTTAGTTCCCTGGAAAAAGACATTCTGCAAGGTTACAGGAAGGAAGGAAAGCCAAGGACAAAACATAATTGACTACACTTCGTTTGCGTTTTGCTACCAACACTGACAATGCCTCAGAGATGTTGCTAAAATTCTCTGAAACCTTATCTCACTGCAGACGTCCCGCAGGAACCTGAGACATCTTGAACTTGCGTGCACTGAATTGGGCGACACCTTGTTTGTAACCTATAAGTTATCTATAGATGCTATGACTTTTAAAACTATCAGCAAGTTCAACAGAGACAGAGTTGCTGACCATGTTTGAGCTTCTCAAACACAAATAATTGGACATTAAGCAATTTTATGAGGGCAGCAGTACATATACATGTATAGTAATGTTCACCGCTGTGTTAGCAATCAAAGTTAAATAAACTTAAGAGCGGTTATTTTTCTGGCTGGGCTCCAGAATTTACGGAACGGCATGCAGTGACGGCTACGCAAAAAATTGCAAAGTCGACAGTGAGAACCGGTCATTTTTAGATATGGACGTCAGGATATGGTTTCGTAGAGATCCACTGCAAATGCATGTAGGATTGAAGGAGTTAAATATGAAGAGACATATGAAACAAAGCCTGGACATTATAGTAAATATTCATTAGACGAGAGGACAGAGACACCTTGTCTCACTGCAGCAGCTGTTCTTCAGCACATGTGGGGCACAGAAGAACCTGACCTGAGTCAGTTATTAGGTGGCTATGCTAATCACTAAGCAGTGACACTGAGGTGCTTAAATGCTCCAGCAGTCTGATCCACTCACACCAGCACAACACACACCAACACACCACCACAACATCAGTGTCGCTGCAGAGAAACTCACCGTCAGAGAAATGATCTCTATTACATAATAGATTATGTGACTTAAGAAATATAAGACTTGCTATTATTGAGTTCCATAAGTTTGGTGATGCCGTGACCAAGTGATATATAGTCTACAGGAGAAAAGATACTTGATGTAGGAATGTTGTTTAGCACATGTTCAGACAAAATCTGCAGTAGGTTGTAACATTGTTTACTCTGTTGATCTTCTGCTCCTGCAATTACGGTCAAATAAAATTAATTTGTTAAATAATTATTCATTATTTTGTACATTTGTGTGTTTCCTCATATTTTGAATACAGTGTTTTATATCATTTATAAATAATACTTTTGTAAAGAGAGACCGGCCCTAAATTGTCCAATCTGGCCCCCTTTGAAAAAAGTTTGGACACCCCTGTATTAAGGCTATAAATATCTTAGCAAGGTTGCATATGAAAGCGTGATGATGAAGAGTGAATTGTATAAATCATGAGGAGGAGTCAGGAAAGAAGAAAGCATTGTAGATGTGTATAAATTTAGATTACAGTATAATCAAACAATAAAATAATAAAAAGCATTAATGTTCATGTCAGTGCCTACTGGAGATACTATTGCTATATATTATTGATGTATGTATGTAGTATTATATGCTCGCCCTACTAAAAGTAATATTGTTCACAATAAAAAATCACAAAAAATTCTGAACTTCACCTACCCTGGAGATGATTAGGAGCAAGTTAGACATGCTGTATATATTGCTATGACAGTGTATTCAGTTAAAAGGTGTTCCACCAACATAAGAAGCTTCAGGGTTAGAGCGAAATCATCCTTCTCCAAGTTTATTGATAAATTCTCTTCAAATACTTTCAAGATGATTGCAATCATCAGATTTATCCATTCAGGAAAAACCTTAAAACCAATCGCTGTTGCAAAATATTCTTAAACACACTGCATGCTGTTACACTTTACCACCAGAGAGGTCTCCAAATCCCCATATCTTACATAATGCAGCTCTAAAAGCCGGCCTGCTGAAGCTCAGTTGAATAACAATAGCGTGAGGGTGGGGATCAGGTTTAGTGTAAGGTTGTAAGTGAAAGGTTAGGTTAGGATTAGATTAAATGTTATTTTTAATAGAATTTTTGAATGTGGGTTAAAAACAAACTCAGCATCTACATAACAATGAACTGTTAATCAAAATAGACTTCCCTTCCTTCTTTGGAGATATCCACAAACAAGCATCTACTTTTATCACACTGTGACACATTCTAGGTGTGTATCCAATTTCCAGTTTTTTGTGTCCTCTGTGAAAGAATCTGATTCACAACAATTCTGACTCGGTACTGACTCTCAAATGCGTCATCGATGATGTTCCTGAGACCAAAATATTTGATAATCTTGCTCAGTGAACAAAAATGCTCTTATCAATCAGTATTAAATTACTATCAGGGAAATTTGGGCTGCTGACTCACAGCTAGTTTTTCTTTGCCACAGGTTCCTTTGATGACAGCAATATGAGGCTCGGCTCTGCATTTTCTTCAAAGCTGCTTTGTGATAACAGTGATTATCACACAGAAGTAACATGTTGAAACAGCCACTGACAGGAAATTAAATACCACTGTATCCCAGACTTTAGTTAGCTATGCTATTCAATTGGAGCTTGCTAGTAGCTAATGATATGCTATGATAGCTATGATATTTGGGTGGTGGGCTATGATATCGAGGTGATGGGCTATGATATTGGGGGCGGTGGGCTATGATATCGGGGGTGGTGGGCTAGGGTATCGGGGGTTGGGCTATGATATCAAGGGCAGTGGGCTATGATATCAAGGGTAGTGGGCTATGATATCAAGGGCAGTGGGCTATGACATCAGGGGCAGAAGGATATATTATCGGGGTGGTGAGCTTTGAATTTGAAGATGGTGGGCTACGATATCGGAGGCAGTTTACTATGATAATAGGGCAGTGGCCTATGATTTTGGGGCTGTAAGCTATGATATGGGGGTCGGTGGGTAATGATACTTAGGGCGGCAGGCATTTGCTGAAAAATAGAATACCCAGCCTTTTTTAAGATGGAACACTATTCACACTCAAATACTCTTAAAGTTAGAACTTGTTCATGTTTCGTTTAACGGATTTTTGTATTTCTCCTCATTTTCTTCTAAAGCCTCAATGTGTCTCAGCAACTTGGTCCAAAAAAGACAATCAAACATGAATATTTTTAGAAAACTTCCTGTTCCACCTTAAAAGTGCCGCACTTCTGGCGGCTGTACAAGCTGCAGCATTTAAGTTGGAAAAACCTTTGAATAAGAAGCTGGGAAGCCGACTTCATATAAAGATAAACATTAATCATGCCCACTGACAGTTCAGTTCCATTGAAAAACTATAAAAAAATTTAGACATCTAGTTCACAGTGGAACAGCAGATGTCTCCACATTTTGTTGCTGTTGCTCCGTTGTTGTATGTAGGAAGAACTATCAAGGACATAGAGTTGGTCTCAATATTGGTGGGGACACAGAAAAATGAAGGATGTTTACAGCTGACATTGTTTTTCACAGTGGAAAGACAGATGATATTCGGTAGCAGGTTTTCATTTACTGGCTACTGGCTAGTTGGTTTACAAGCTATAACTTACAGTCTTACACCCTAACCCTAACCCTAAACCTAACCTAACCTAACCCTAACCCTAAACCTAACCGCTAGACTTCGCAGAGCATTGTAATGCAGGCATGATTAAACGGCGTCTAGAAGATGTCTGGTAGGCACAATCGGAATTATCGACTCCAAATATAATGCGAACAACTTCACTCAAATATTTGTAGGGACAATTCTTTAAACCCAAAATATTGACAGGGACATGTCCCTACCGTCTCTATGCTTACTGTCCAGACTATAATGTAAGAGGTTTGGAAATACGACCCTCTTCAGCAAATGCGAGATTTGTATTTGAAAGAAGAACAACATGAGGGTCAGTGTCAGTTTTATATTTTGAATTTATTCCACTATACCAACATAAACCTTTAAAACATTCGTCCTCACAATATATGTATATATTTATGATATATTCAGATTGCATGTAACTAAAGAAGAAGATTTTATATACAGATTTTAACATCAGTGTCACTGCTGTGCTGTAGTTCCTGTGTTCATTAATGGATGAGCAGTCCATTGTTCTGAGAACACCAGCAGCTCCTTTGTTTAGTGTGTCTATTTCCGTTGCTCAGTGAGAAGCTTCCTGAACAGCTACACATCTTGTCAGAACCATAGCGCTGGGGTGTCTTCTCACCGTGGAAGGATGGACAGAAACACCTGTAGATGTTTTCAGATCTGAAGTAAAAGTGGTGCCTCGTTGTCCTTTCTCTCCTACTGATGCTTTCAAGCTGTTCATCTGATGGGAACCGTTTTTTGTGGTCTGCCAGGCCGTGCAGGGGGTTGTTAGGAGTAATCTTGTTCCCATATCTTTAAATAATGGATCATTAAATATCTTGCACTCTGTGGTTGTTTCAGCTAGAAATTTGATATAGTCAATATAGAGACAAGTAGAAGACATTTGTAGTTACATGGAGGTAAAAAGGTCACGTCTTAGTCACTTTCAAAATAAAAAAAAAAGGGTGGGGGTGGGTGTGGGGTGGGGGGTGTGTGTGTGAGAGTAGTGCACATTAAACAAAACCCGAATGCTGGCTGGAATCCCCAGTCAGAGTGTTCCAACAGGGCGGTGTGTGTACACGCTGGCAGCATCCCTAAAGAGGAGCATTCCATTTCTCCGTTCTAGAAGACTTGAGTGAGTAGTCCTGGAAATTCTGATTCATAATATCTTACGAGTCTTTGCTCCATGTTTTCTTTCTTTCTTTTTAACTCATTTTCAGTTCTTCAATCTCAACCTCTCGTACTGTGAACTCCCTGTATATGCGTCTCAGGTGTAATCTGTTCAAACTGATTTGAGTAGAGACACTGTTCGAATAAGGACACTGAGAAAGCAGAGACTTGTTTAGTGGCTTTGAACAATGACGTCTGTGTCTCTGTTGCTTTTTTCCTTGTTCAGCGTTGTGTGGGAGAGTTCCTCACGGATTATATACACAGGCTGGGCGTTGTTAAAAGCTTTGTGGTCTGAGGTTTGGCTGTGTGTGTGAGTGTGTGTGCGTGCTAGGCGGGTGGTCAGTACACCTTCTGAGGTGGACAGAATATGGACTTCAAGCTTTACTAAATAGGATGCAATGAAAACCAGTTTTCAGCAAAGTTGAAATACTTAACTACACTGGACTCTCTGGATTATATGTTTTCTATTATTTGTCTGCGAACTCAAAAGCAGAGGTGCTGGTGCTGTCTTGGCTTGTCTTCATTGACTTTTCCCTGTTCAGGACGAACTGAACTGCAGGGAAGACAGAATGACCACAGGTGGAGCACTGCCATGGATCTGTTTGTTCATGTTCGTTTTGCTGACTGAGCACACTTCGCACTCGACTGATGTAGACAGCTTGTCAGGTGAGCCTCGTGGATGGCCGCGGTTCTGATTTTTTCCTAAAGGTTTTCCTAAACGTTACAGAATCATGTACATTAATCCATGTCCACAAGATTATCAACCCTCACGTCCCCAAGATTTTAAAATCATTTCATTCCTTTTCTTTTGTTTTTCCAGCGGACCCTCCAGCCAACATAAAGGTCACAGACCCAGGTCACCTGGGTTACCTGACCATTGAGTGGAGCAGACCTAGCAGCCTACAGAACCTCACTGACTGTACTGTCCGCTACCAGCTCCGCTTCTACAACACATACACAGAGAGATGGAGGGTATGTATTTACACTGCATACTCCCACAAATATACCCACTAATCTCAATTTCCAGGCTCAGAGTCCTAAAATGTCCCTGTCTGTAATAAGAGGGGGGTCTCTCTTTTTTTTGGAACCACATGCAACATCATATAGAAGAATACCTTTGAAGAACCATTTTAGTTTAGCAATGTGGACATGGAAGGGTCTTTGTTCTTGTGACTGGGGTAGGGGTGAGGGAGGAATAAAGACGTTATGAAGGTCTTAGATGGAATTTGTCTTTGGAAAAGGTTTGGGAAGCCCATTCCTAAAGTCTTTAGCTCACAGATGTACAAATTGCTGAGTACAAGCTGGTGCTTGTCTCCAGCACCATCTATTGATTGTATCTTGCTTTTAACTCTGGGTGGATGGTATACTGCTTTACTTCCAGATGTGCGAGGACGTTTGTCACGTTTTTTTTTTGTACACAAACCTACAATAAGAAATGTAAAATAAAAAGAGAGCCGTTTATTCTCTAGGCAGGTGCAGAGAAGTGAGGTTAGTGTCTTCATTTGGGTTGGTGCCCATATCACTTTCTCGAACATCGGACTCCTTTGAACAGAAGCCCTGGGAACCAGTGGCCTGAGGCGCTCCTTCTGAAGTTGTTAGATAAGATCGCTCATTCAACAAGGCTCATGTCAGACAGTTTTATGCTTACTTGGGTATTTGCTTTAACTATATATCCCGCATTCAGAATTTATTCAGCTGTAAGAAATACAAGTAAAGCCTTATCTGCTTCACTGCCGTGGAGTCTGAACTGACCTTGGTTTCACGGAGCACTGAATCAAAAGACTTGTTATTGTTGTTGGCTGCTTATTCACTCCAGTGTCCTTGAGTGCGGGTGTTGAACCACACGTGCTGTTGCCCCGTTCGTGAGGCGGCGAGTTTAGCCTGGGTCGGTGTTTGGTGTGTCCTTCTTGTCTGAGTCTTTCCAGCTGTGGAGAACGAGTTTTCCAAATTGTCTCACATTCATAACCAGCACAGTTAAGCTTAAGTGGGTAAAATTGTCCTTTAAACTGTAGATTGTTGGATCAGGCCAAGCATACGATGCTATATGCTCACAACAGCTAAAGGCACTATCAATGTAGCAATGCTGATTACTTAGTGTGTAGTGTTGCTCTGATGCTGTAAGAACTTTTACAGATACATTATATAAAGGTTCTATAAACCTTCACTAGGGTCCTCACATCTCTTTTATAAAAAAAAGTTCTCCAAAGAAAGGTTTAGGGAACCAAAAGTGGTTCTTCTAAGAACCAGATTTTGGTGTGGTTGGAACTTTGGACACACCAGAATGAATGCATGCTGTTTTTCAGATATTTCAGTCTAAAGGCTCGAGTTTGAATGCCTGAGATTTGAAAATAAAATTGTTTTTTGGCAACAACGTCTTGCAAGCATATCATCACCGCTCTCCAAAGAAAAAACATGTATGTCTATTTTTTTCCATGTTTTCATGTTTCTATATCATTAGAACCCAAGATTGATGATGATTGGACCAATAGAAATGCTAGTCCATTGGAATTAAACCTCTTTACACTGACGTACATTGAAAGTAATGGTTTTTTGGCCTCTCCTGTAAAGCTACAATTTGGAGATACTTTTTTCCTTTTTCTTTGGACAGCGATGATATACTGATTTCCTTCTATTCAATTGAAAAAAGTATCTTTGCTGGCACCTCGTAAAGCTGCTGGGGAGCCTGCCAAAAGTGTATAATGCTGCACCAATGCAAAGAGGGGCTACTTACAAGGATTTGATTGCTTCATCACATTTGTGGTTACTAATGTTTAAAAAGCCACATGTGTCATTTCCTAGTTTAAATGTCTTCAGAAATGTGGGACATAGTAAAAGAGCAGGTACTAGCAGGTACGTCACTGTATCTTTCAAAAAATGGGATTCTTTGCTGACTCAGTTTAGGACCAGATTCGTCTCAAAGCTCATTGCACATGTGCACCGTTTAAATAAGCCCGTGATTGTTCTCAGTCTTACTCACCGCATGCCTGAAGCTTTAGAAGAGTTCTGTGGAAGATTTTAAAGTTTGGTTGCACTGAGCCACTAGGCATGGAGCCAAGGTAACAGGATGTGAGAAAATAAACCTGGGTAGACTACAAAAAGTGAGTGAGTGAGGTAATCTTTAAATACTAAACATGGGTTGAGCCCCTGAGGACCAAGATATGAATTGAAATGGAAATAAAGTACTCTGTTAACTCAGTTCCACCATAAAGCAAACTTTCTGATCATTAAATATAATGAAGGCAAGTAGTGGAAGCCTTTGATTATGACACCTATAATCATGACACACTCTAGTTTTAAATACTGTATGACCTACTTTCAACTATGAAAATGACAACAGGACGTCACAAAGCTAAAGTAAGTAGTAGAAGTGCCAACTTTACATTTTTTTCCAAGCTATTTTAAAGCATTTCTATTGGTCCATTCATTTTCACACCATGTAAACAGCAGAAAGTTCTCCAAACAAGTGTGGGAACTGGTGCAGTGGATGAATTGGAAGTAATAAATATTCAGTTTACTTTCTTTTCTGTGACAACCACCCGTCATTTGTGGCTTTTACTTTTCTCTTACCACCTCGGCGGGACACTGACGACTTTCGCCTGTGTGTCTCTTAGAGCGTCCGGACACTCAGACTGTCCTATGAGGCCCAGTTTGACCTGGAGAAACCCATCGAGTTGAGAATGCTCACTTTGGTGAAGGGGGCATGCACTAACGACACGGAGATCCAGGGAGAGGAGGTGGAGTTTGTGCACATACCTGAGCACACAGGTATGTGACAAAGTGATATATATTTTCAAACAAGGTCTGTCATGTGCTCCAAATGTTTGGAGACATCCTTTCAGAATGTAGTAATGCTTGGAAGCTTTTAAATGAGTGAAAGGAAAAAAACTCTTTAAACAGGTTATTTAGATGGGGCATTCTCAGTCATTTATGTTAAGACATCTGGAAAGCTCACAGCCCCCAAAGACTGATCACCAGTTAGTGGTACCGAAGTAGTTTCTGGAGCAACATTTCTGTTTTAAAAGCTGATGTACTTTGTAGGTGGGAGTTCACTTATTCCACTTATTGCTGGTAAATGGAGAGATAACTTTACTGCTGCAGCAGTCTTCAAATCATCATCACAGTGGAAAGAGTCAATGAGTCCAATGATAGAATGACCTGGCCAACCAGATTCCTTACCTTAGTTTGGCTGCTGTTATCTGGGCTCAATTTTGTGCTGGCTGAAGACACAATTAATATTTTCCCCTTTGTTCAACCACTAACATAGGAGTTACACTCATGGGTACTGCATTTACTAGCCTATATACTCCAGTATTCCCAGTGGTTGTATGATATATATTCTTGTTTCCATAAAAGTTGGGATACTATGTAGAGTAAAAAAAAAAAAAAAAATGCAAATGAATAATTAATGTAAGTAACGGGGTTGTATTTCTGCAGTTCATGCCTAAAGAAGGTTTTATGCAGACAGTATTTACAGAGTTAATTCAATTCATGTTTTTTTTTGGGTTTGTATTCAAAAGTCTCTTGTTACTTAATTCCCACTCATGCACATTTGTTGCTCAGTTAGATGCTGGAAGGCAGTTTAGTTACATCCCTAATTTGAAATAAATTATCCTTCAACCGTTATCGTTCAGTCCAAAGCTTTTGGAGAACGATTGGACCCATCTGCACTGAACTTTTGGGTCTGAGCAGTTATGTAGAGCCAAAGAAGAAGTTAGGAAACTGCTATTAATATTTAGGCTCAGTGCTGGGGATGTCAGACCCTGCTAAAACAATGGCCTGGAAAAAAATAACTATGAGGTCATAAATTGGTAGTCATGTTAGGGTTTACATCTCAAACTGAAACTATGCACCAAAATATTTACATTTACAATTTATTATAAACACCCTTTAAACAGCCACTTGCCACCCACGGTTTTAAAGAGTGGTCATCACTTTAGGGTTTAGTTGGCAATTTAGACTTGAGCACTAACTGAGATATAATGCAAATAGTCATTCCCACAGTTTTTTTTGTGTGGTCCAGATGGTTTGAACCTTGTTGGCATAAGTCACTGTAAAACTCCTGCAGTTTGCGTTGTGGGCATGTGACTTTGAAAAGGTTTATGTTTCGTGACATTTATTGAAAAGAAGTGAAACATCTGGCCCACAGGTTTCTGTCTGTAGCTACTTCCCTGGAACTACAACAGAAATACCGCCCCCCCCTTGGCAGAGCAGTCTGATCCACAGAAAGAGCCGCGCTTTGATTAGATCATATCATTTGGTGTGGTTGAGTGGATAGAACTGCACGGCGCTTTTGCGGATTCATCACTTATACGGTGGGCAAAAGCATCGTAAAACGGAGGCAGCAGTTTTCCTCTTTCCAGGGAAAGATCATTGAGGAAGTTCTCTCATTCAAAAAGCGTCCCCCAGTGGGAGCGGACAAAAGACTTTGAGAGAATAATGAAACAGATTTGCTGTAATCACTGTTTACTTTGGAAGAGTAGCTCACAGCAGGCCAAGCACACGCTTAACATGGGCCGAATAGAAGCCCTGTATCTGGGATCACGCTTCAGTTCCACGCTCTTAAAGCTACTTCATTTCCAGAGGGCTGAATAAAAGGCCAAGGCTTTAAGCTCTACAGTGGCTCGTCAGTAACTTAAGAACAACTGCGCTGTAGTCCATGGAGTTGGTGAATAATACGCCTCAGGATGTAATAAACCTGGCGTTTTAAAGGTGTTTGTCTTTTACAGGTGTGGCTGGCTCAAGAATAAAGGACTTTCATTGTGTTTACTTCAACAAGGAGTTCATGGATTGCACATGGCAGCCGGGGTCTGTTAACCCACCAGAGTCAAAGCACTACCTCTATTACTGGTAAAGCTCTACTGTTGCTGTTTATATTGCGTAAAGATTTTATTATGAATGGACCAACAGAAATGTCCCAACATAGCTTTGGTTCCATTGACTTAACTCTTGGAACTACATGTTTTTCTTTGGACAGTGATGATATATATAATTATGTATGTTTAGATTAGTTTAGAGTATTATTATTATGTTTAGACAACTGGGTATATTTAATACACATGGAACCTAATACTGTATTTTGATAGCTGTATCGAAAGGATTGGTGAAATTACATGTTTTATTACATTTCTAAGTAAAAATAGATTGTCTACAGAGGATTGTCTGAATATTTCATGATGAATGCACCAATAAAAAGGCTCCTAAATAACATAGACAATATTCTGGTTCCATTGACTTACATTGACTTGCTCCTGTAAAGTTGCCATTTTGGAGACATATGTTTTTCTTAGGACTGCGATGATATATATAATTAATATGGATATATTTGTTTAGTATGTGGATTATGCTAACCTGCCTTGTTTTTCTAGGCACAGGGAAATGCTAGAAATGGCAGAATGTCCAGAGTACATCCCCAGAGGATGCCGATTCCCTCAGGAGTCTCTGTTGGAGTTTTCAGAGTTTAACATGTGTGTCAACGGCTCCTCAGCAGCAGGAGAGCTGAAGCCTGCCTTCTTCTCCTTAGAGGTTCAAAACCAGGGTAACTACACTTCAGCTCTTCATGTAGGCATGATGACCATGCTGCCACGTGATGTTCTCCTCACATGCACCAACTGAACGAACTCAATGCCCCTGGTTTTTATTCTCGCCTTCAACTACAGAGGCAGTTTTACCTAAATGCAAGTTTTGGCTTGTCCGCTACTCCTACAAATTATCTATATTTTCAGTGTTTTGGTCTGGCTGTCATGAGGCATTACCTGAAATGCGGGTATACAAATGAAAGCTGTGTAATAACAGCAAAAGTTGACTTTATTAAGACCAGGGGAGTCAAAGAACAACAAACGGAATGAAAGCCTAGAGGAAAAGGCAAAAAATAAACAAACAAAAGCAGCTTAAGTAAACGAACACTCTGTCGAGAATAAACGTATATATTTTTTGTCAATCTTTTTTTGGCAGCTGATGTTGACATAGTGGGAAAATAAATGATCATGATGAATGGATCAATAAAACTGCTTATAAATAGCTGGGTAAAACCTTTCCATTGACTTACATTTAAAGAAAAAAAAAAACAAACCCAAAACAGTACAATGTGCAGAATTGTGTAGGTAGTGTGTTAACTTATGTAGCTTATAAAACCTAATACCAAAACCTGTACTCATGATTGAAAGCATTTTGACAACAAGAGGTTCTAATGGGGCAAAACAAATATGACGTCATTACATAATTAACTGTTATTATCTCTTTGTAGAGCATTTGCAACCTTAAGTTAATATAAATAGTTATTTGATTGGTCAGATTCTATTCACTTTTATGTTTAAGATATAACTTATTAAATTATTATATGTAAAAAAGATCAGTATCACTCCATTAGTTATATAGTCTAAACTAATCAACAGCAGCACCTCGAGATCTAATCTAATGTCTGAAACTCATGGCTTTCTCTCTCTTTCTCTACCCCATCTCCCTCTCTCTTTCTCTCTCTCTCTCTCTTTCTCTCGCATTCCAGTAAAGCCTGCAACAGTGTCACACCTTCAGGTACTGGTTGAGAACAAACTGGTCCAGGTGCAGTGGTCGGCGCCTGCGGGACACGTGCCAGAGCAGTGTCTGGAATACGAGCTTGAAGGGACCAAACTGACCATGGACGGCAGCCAGTGGCAGGTAGGAACACACACAACAACGATAAAATCTCAGAACACTAAATCTTTTCTCGTCATCAAACTAAGTCTTTATTTATGAAGGTCCTGAACCTCTTCTCAGCACATCTCAGCAGAACAGGGCAAGTTTCAGAACGGCCCCAAATCTTTAAAGTGTGTCATTAAAGCATCACATGATGAGCTCATAAGTTCGTAAATCTTTGAGATGCTTGTCGTACCAAGTTGGTATGCTTTTAACAAACAAAACCTTGCTTCAGTAATTCATCCTCGCTCCCCACGCTATCATTTTGCATCAGTGGTCTGCAAGTACATGCATGCAGACTTGCTTAATCTTTTTTTATTTTTTTATCGAAATGCTTCTTTGTAATATTATCCAAACAGTGTCATCTTAATATATATGTGTAAAAATATTTGAAAATTTAGTTGATTTGTTGATTTGATGAAGAAAACTTACTGCTTTTCATTCCTATTTATTTTTTTTGCACCATTTTTATAGGTCACAAACTTTTTCAGCTAGAACCATGAAACTTTGTGTAGATCATAAGGCCTTTATGGAAGTAGTGCTGTGGTGCAATGAATTAGTGTGTTGGCTGCCTAGCTCTATGTTTAAGGCCTTTCAAAATTGTAAGTTCAAGGCCCCCCAAATCAGTTGTCAATGTACACTGTGTTGACGTTGAGTGATGGAAGTGGAAATTATGTTTTTTGGAGTTTTCAATGGAAACACCTGCGACTCATTCCAAGCCAAAATACATAAGCAGTTTAAAAAAACAAAACCCAGTTGAGAACCACATCCCTAGGATATTTGAAAATGTTGAGACACGCCTCTAAGGCCTGGTTTCTGGGTAATATTTTATTTTCGTTTCAGCACTAACTGCCCTGGTCTGTCACATCCCACTCTTAGTTAGGTTCTCAGGTGTTTACCTCCGCTTTCTTGGCAGCCACTTTCAAAAGATTTTGGCAGTAATCCCAAGTCACGTTGACTTTATTTCAGGAAAGCAATATTACAGAGTTTATTGCCTCAAGGCCAAAGCACACTGAAAACTTGTAACCTCATTGTCTCCCAGTGTGAAAAAAGCATGTTAGGAGCAATGCACTGAATGTGCTGCTATCGTGAAGTAGGTCTTGGCAGAACTTGTCTTAGTACATATACCCTTCGCCGCAGGCCGATCCATCAGTGAAAGTATGTCACAGCAGGCAGTGCTGTTAAATGGTATGAGGATGAACGGGTATTTGCACGCTGTGGATTTGCTTTTGTGCTCACATGTTCTAATGGAACTGAAACAGCTCACTTTTGATTTACCATCAAGGTGGAATGCAAATGGAAAATCTATACCATGTGGAAAGTATCCTACATAGTTAAACGTCTGATTAAAAAATACATATTTTTTTAATTACTTTTATGCTGTGTTTGAAATGTGCCGTGTAAGCCTGATTTTCATCATTGGCCGTTCAGATTTTCTTACTGCCATACTGAGTCTACTGAGTAGATGTATGTGAGATGTATGTGATGTATGTATCACAAAAAACACAACATGGGTTTCAAATGCAGGTTCATTTGCAGCTTAGTGCCCATATATGGACGGTAGAGACAGTGCTGACCTACTACTAATCTCTTTTATTCATTTTAATGCTATGAGTTGGCAGTACTGGTCCTTTCACAAAGACGATTTAGTTTCAAGTTTCAAGTTTATTTGTCATTTGCACATCATGTCAGGACATAACATGCATTGAAATGCTTGGGGTGAGGCTTAGATATAACTCTAGAGCAGGGCAGCATTATATATGTAAAACAGTGCAAACATACAATAAATAGACAATATTAAAGTAAAAATAAGCTAGAAAATGTATATATAGTTATAACTGAAATATATAAAGGACTATACAAAACATACACAAGATATATACATAGTATATACAGGAGGACATCTGTAAAAACTTTTGTATAGGCAGGTTATCTAAGAAGATATATCTATTTAAAGTGACTTAGTGATATTGTCCAAAGCAGCGATATCAGAATAAATAATATAATAGTATAACATAATGTAATATAGCAGTGGCAGAGTGAACGGTATTGGGGTCTCTCAGCCTCACAGTTTGCTCAGAAGCCTGACAGCCTGTGGGTAGAAGCTGTTCAATAGTCGGGTTGTTCTGGCCTGGATGCTGTGGAATCTCCCGCCTGATGGCAGTATGGTGAACAGGCCGTGTGCTGGGTGACCGCTGTCTAACCTGATCTTCAGAATTTTCTTCAGGCAGCGGAAATGATAAATGTCCTGTAAGGCTGGCAGTTAGCATAGTTATAGTGTAGGTATTTTACAGAGACATGAATTTTAAAAAGTATGTAATAATATTTAGAATTTGAAAGGACCCTCTAAAAAGAGATACACTCAAATAAAGTGCAAATGTAATATTTATAATACATGTAATATTACTTAAAACAATGTAATACTTGATAATTAGGTGCAATTATGTATATAGTGAAAATAAAGCCACTAAAGTAAGTCTAAATGCATGTTTCAGTCATGAGGTCACTTTTTAAACTAACGCACTAACACACCTGATTCATCATCGTCAGGTGACATCACAGTGTTCTAGTCTTCAGAAAGATATGAGGAAATCCTGTCCTGGTGTGCAAACAAACATAAAAAAAGAAACAACATCTTGAAGGCTTTGGGACTTATCGATGCCCTTACCTCTGAATAGACATTGAATAGTGAAGAATTCCCTCCTAATGGTCATTTAGTGTGAAACTGTTGCTGATGATACAGTTATATTCACATGAAGATTGTCGATATGATTGTTGGATCAAAAATCCTCCATCTGCTCCTGTTTCTTTCAGTGGATGAATGTAACCGAGGACACCACCATTAACTTCCTTTGGAATGGTATGAATCAGAAGAACTGCTTCCGGATCAGATCCAAAGTGAATGGCTACTGCGCAGATGAAGGGTTCTGGAGCGAATGGAGCCAATCAGTGTGCTTTCCAGGTAAATCCTATTTATGATACCCTACTGACACAGATCGTTGGTCAAATTTGGTGGTTTGATTACAGATATTTTGGAAACCAAATGTCTCAAATTTGATTAGATTTGGTTATTTACATTTTTAAAAGTGCACAAATTTGATGTGAGGAACCGTATCCACAGCAGTGCTTCTCAGCGCATTCGTGCCAAAATTCTATAATTCCAATGCAATTTCAAATATGAGCTCATGCTTTCTTAAATATCATCATGAGCAAGCGTAATTTGTTCTGAACATTCAGAATCCTGTGGAGGAGTCACAACCTTTATAAGAACTTAACCAGCCCATGAACACGATTCATCATCCTGTTTTTACAGAGACTACAGTGGAAGACGAGTCATGGAATGCTTTAGCGCTGGCCAGCATACTGATCTTCATCACAGTTGTCGCAGTCCTCATCTTTGGCCTGATGTTATGGATGTTCAGGAAAATGTAAGTTTATGACTGAAAACTGGTTTGATTGATTGGTTAGTGTGAGTTCCCTGTTCAGACAAAACCCAATTCTACTCATCAGTTATCAGTTTGTTTAACTGGTACAATAGAATGGAAAAGTAAGTATACCATTCAAGAGTTTGACGTTTAGATATTACAGTGTTGGTGAAGTGGTGGAGTCATAATATCTCCAGCGCAAACATTTGATTTACTTTCCAAAACCACCAGAAATTCTAATACTGGTGATTATTTAATATATATATATATATATATATATATATATATATATATATATATATATATATATATATATGTTAATGGGTAGTATTTTGCCTTACAATGACATACATGTACCTCTTTACCAACTATATTTAAAAATATTTTAGGCCACAATCTTCTCAATGCCTCAAATATTAGCTAGCTTATTCATAACCATTCAGGGTCATCGCTTTCTATAAGAGAGTTTTTAGAGGCATTAAACTCTTTAGACGTCTGTTTCCCATCACCACCACTGAACCAATCTGACTTAAAGTGACTTCTTTTGGGGGTTGTTCGGTTAAAGATGTGTTTCATATCCAAATCTGGAATCCATTTTCACTTACCTACAGTTCCTTAGGAGAAATAGTGTTACATTATTATTTAAAAAAGAGACTAGAGATACATCTAGTGGTAGGAAATGTAAGCCAGCAACTTGAAGGTGGTGAGATTAATATCCCAGGATTGAATGGGTATTCATGATGATGCTTTTGGGCAAGGTCCTTGCAGGATATCTAGTGTTATGTAAAAATATCATTTCAGTCTGTCATTGCAATTAGTTGTTGGACACTTACCTGGTTAACTGGCTGCAGGACGAGTTCCTTCTTCCAAACCAACCACTCCAACCACTCTCCCTGTCTTTCTCCAGATGGAAGAACCGAAAGGAACCGAAGCAGGCTTTCACTCTGTACCAGGAGAAAGTCCATAAGGCCTTCCTGAGTCCTGTGCTGCACTGAGCGTCTTCCAGACCAACTGTTGGTGGTCACAGGTGCAGAAGATGTAAGAGTCCTGTGGGACCCCAAACTGTCCCTCAGCTCCCAGCCAGGCAGTTTACAACACTGAAAGGTTTACGTCTGGAGAGTAGTCTGCTTCAGATGCACATATAGCGATGCAGCTCTGAAAGATAGCAGACAGAGATTCCAGGACCAAATCCAGCACTATTTCACAGAGATCGTAGGAGACACTCTGTTTATACTAAAATGTCTTTGGCAGCATAGCAGCACCAGTATTTCCTTATTTCCATCCTGAATGTACATTGCGATGTTTACTTACCGACCTTTTTTGTTAAATACTGTACTATTCTTAAAGTTACTCACTGAATGCCAGAAATCTTGCCACCCTTACAACACAACTCCTCAAAACAGTTGGGGGTTGTTGGATGTCACTATATTGAACATGTATTGCACTCATTTTAGAGACTAAAATGCAAGTTGTTGACAAATGTATGTTCATTTGTGTATTTAGCCTTATATGTATCACCTAGCTCTTTGAGTCCCTTTCGTTTCAGAATAACTGTGTTCTTCATACACTGAGACGTGTGGTATGGTTCATGTTGTTTTCAGGCATAGCATTGTGTTTACATGCACATGATGCAACCAGATTTTTTCACTGTACTACGAAGGCCTATGTTTAAGGTCGCATTATATGAACATTTCAGAATAAAATGATTGTGCTTACATTCATTGGCATTGGCCTTTCCTAAGTATGCATGTTGGTTTCTTTATGTTGTGAACACTTTAGAATCAAAGGTTTTCATGTATGCCCACCAGTTGGCCCTTATTGTCAGTTAGATTATGAGTTCAATCCCTGGTGATGCCACAGCCATCCATGCTCAGAAACCCAAGAAAGCCTCTAGGGGTGGTTGATGCTAGCCAACACAGGCATCTTATGCTTAGTTCACGCTACATGATTACATCTAGCATGTCCAATATTTAGGCCAGTCGGCGACTGTGAGTCAACAGCAGCGTCTAGCTACAGCCAATAGGATTGCATAGAGAGAAAACAGCGTCACCCTTGAAGCAATCTCTCTGGGGCTGCGGGCGACCGAATGTTTTCAGTGATAAAAATATTTACCTCCAGCTCTCTCTGCAGAACAGACAGCACCTGCTGGCCCTGTACCTTTATCCATCTTCTCATTCATGTTCGTTCCTGTTCGCATTAGAGGAACGAACAGTTAACTTTCTCCTCCAAGGTCCAATTACATCACATTATTGTCGGTATGAAAAGGTATTGTGATGTGGTCTCAAAAGAAGCTCACACCCTTCATGTTTTCTGCATTTGACTGGGGAAGATCTAGCTGACAGGTGGCTATTTTATTTCAGCCACTCTCTTACCGAAGGTCTGGTGTTGGACACCATGAACAATAGCCTGAATAAGATCCTTGCGGACCTGAGCTTCTCCGCCCTGGAGGACGACGACCTGGGCATGTCTAATTCCAGCTGGTCCCAGCTCATTCCTGAGCTGAACTAACTCTGCAGTGACTGATTGAATTTATTTCCACACTCCATAGTTACCTTTTTACCATAGTTAACGACACTTGTAAATATTTAATTTGATGTGCTTCTTCAAGTGACGTAAAAGAACCACAAAGCAAACATGAAAATACTTCTACATCAATCAAACCAATTGTGATGGAGGAGTCATAAAAGCAACAGCCAAGACACGAACAACAGCAACAGGAACATGATTCATGAAAAACAGGACTGGAAACAGAGGGTATATAGACACACAGGGACCTAGACACAGCTGAGATTCATTAAAACGTGAAAAGACAATAAATTAACATCAGATGAGGGGTGTACATGAGGATGAAGCTTGAGGGAGCAAGGAACAACAATAAATCGATAGATGAATGATCAGAGGGGAAGAAAGTGACAGGGGGGCTTGAAAAGCACAGCTCCTGGGGTGCAAGATAAAAGGACGGTGGGTCCGCCAGTAAGTCAGCAAGCAGGGAAGTACACATCCTCAGTTGCAGGCTAGACCGCATCGGTGTCCTTGACTGCATGTGGGAAGCAGATATCAGCTCGCTGGAGGTCTTTGGGAACAGGTGGCACTGTGAGGGCACGTGTCATCTTGCAGGTGCTGTCTTGGAGGCAGGTGAATCTGAGATAGGCAGGTCTGCAGCAGCGACCTTGGAGCCAGAAAGCAACTCCTGCTTACGGTGTTTCTTTCAACATGACAGATGAGGAAGAGCTTGAGTGTCAATGTCAGCAAAGCATGCCACCAGGAAGGGAACGTCATTAGCTGTCCGGCGTTTTTCTAGAAGGTCCATGTCCATGTAGCCAGTAGGTAACAGGGCCTACATCAACAGGGCCTCGTACTCCCTCCTGTGGTCTGGTTTTTCCTGTCTGTGTTGTTTTCCTTCAATTAATTCAAAATAAAAGCTTTAGTGGGCATGGACCCACCATTGTTTTTGCTGTGTTCTAGCAAAATCAACATTTTAATATAAAAAAGGTATAAATGTATATAATTGGGTATATATAGTTGATTTAAAAATGACACTAGGACGAAGAATTCTCAAATAAAACCGTTGCATGTTTTTTCAAGTTGGGATTTTTTAAACTGTTTTCTTCATAACACCAAAAAGGTTAATCTATTGTTTAAAGTTTGTTATTGTGATAATAGAACAACAGTTTTTTTGTGTGACATAGAAAAAACATCACATTTTTAATCAATCTGAGGAACACCTTCACAATGCGAAGAACCCCTCAATCGTGCAAAGTGTTCTTTGTGTGTTCATGGTACCTATAAAATTAATTTTCTTTATTAAGGAACATTTAAAAAAACATCTGCGAACACTTTGAAATTAAAAGGGACCTGTTTGCCTTGTTAGTTCACTGTTTTATGTTAAACATGATTAGTCACACTGTAACATTAAAGAGAATAGCCTCAAACCTGTCTTCTCAGTTTTGATTGTTTGATTACTTCAGAGACTCTTCAATACCTTAAAATCAATTGGAGCTCCATCCTTCACCTAATCTCCTTTGGAGAAACTGGGCAATATTAGCAGGTGTGTCCATATCACCGCAATCGCTATCCATTGGCCCAAGGCAACATCCTAGAACATTCTTCCTAGTTATTACACCATAGCTACAATTAGTATGCCAGAGGCAGATCATCAATGGACAAGTATATCAGTCACCATGGGCACCCAAAACCAACAATCTCTGGCTCATTTTACCCAGTGTAAATAGGACAGCAGTATAAATGAGCCCAGAGTATTGGTATTGAAATTCAGTTGCTACTTAACTGTACTAAACCTTTCAGGACTTTTCAGAGTCCCATCAGCTGGAAGTGAGAGTTAATTATAATATGTCAAACTCCTTTGACCTGTTTCTCTTGGCTTGTCATTTGTTTTTTTCCGGTCTGTGAAATTCAGTAAAACCGCTTTTACTTTGTCATTGAAAGCTTGTCATGGCAGGTTCTAGAAACCTAGTCTCTTGGCATGTTTGAATGGAAAACTGACATGCAGGGAAATTGTTCTTTTCAAAATCTTCCAGCTTGGGTCTCTGTCAACAACCTCCCCATTCTCCTTTTCTGACTTATCGTTCACTATGAAGAAATTTACAATGAAGTGTTGGAACTGATTAATTGTTGCCACGCTTCTCTCGTTTCAGCCATTTGTATTTGTCAGTCACCTCTAAACCAACAAGACCTGCGATTACTGCGATCCTAAAATAATCTTTTTAGATCAGTAGTACGTTTTTTTACTTGTTGACAATGGTAAACTATGGCTATTAGAACTAAGCCTTCAGCACAAGCCATAATTGTCAATTTTAAAAATAAAGGACAAAATAATGCTAAACGTTGTTGGCAGGACGCCAGTAGAGAATCCTACGCATGTTCACGTTTGTTTGTGCGGTTCTTGCTCCATATTCTGGGGCTTTTGGACTTCCTGAGTGGGGAAACTGTGGCACTGCATTGTGTTTTAGCCTACGCTTAAAACTAACAGTCTCCATAAAGTCACCAGTGGTGGTCTACTGTGTTGTATCTTTTTCTTTATATTAGCCTGTTTTAATCTTATTGGACAGAAGGCTCCGAGTGCGGGAAGATCCTGGTTTTATTGTCCCCGGCAATGGGAGGCCTTTATGACAGGCAATCTTAGGCTCGAGAACCAGACCCTGCGATGTTGTCTTTAGACCCCCCTAGGCTCAAGAACCCCTCCACCCAGGAGATAACACGTGACCCAGAGACAGCCCGTAGCAGAAGTTTGCGACATGGCCAGGAGGAGCCCATGTGGCCCGAAGGCAATGGAGGGACGGACCTATAAAGAGACCATACAGCTAAAACCAGGCAGACCAGCTTCTGACCAACTTTTGACCTGCTTCTGACCAGCTTCAGATCAGGGTGTGAAGGCTCAGAGTAAAGACGGTTCTGCAATTCCAAATTAAACAAGCTTAAAACTTACAACAACTGAACGACTCAAACGCTTTGAAACTGAAGTGAGGAGAGCAGAGCGGCGGGTCTTTCGGTAACTGTGTTCGTCCACACGCTGCTTCACTAACTATTCTCCTTTTTATACTAATATCAGTCCTCCCACTGCCTTTCCACTGGAAATAACATCAACAACACAATGTAAATGTACATGGTTTTCTTTAAGCTATCTTAGCTAACTATCATTCACTCCTTCCAACCGCAGTCAAGTTTAGTCATCTACCCAGCAGGCATTGCTCATCAGAAATAATGGCTGCGTCCGTATGTTAAATATTTAGAATAAAACCATTAATTTATAAATAAATCTGATACTTTTGTGAATTTTTAACATTGTGTCTTAACAATTTAGAGTCATTACACCGCATAAAACCTTACAAGTGTTACCAGCCGGGGTTCCCTTTAAGACTGGTATTCGGCTCCTTCCAAGCAGTTAGTATAGCAAACATCCTTTCTCCCAGGTATTCTAACGCTACATAAACAGCCACAGCACCACCCTCATTTCTGAGTTTCTACAGAACTCAGGCTTTAAAGTGGTCGATGCTTTAGAATCTTTTTCATCTTGTTATAAACAAAAACATGCTCATCGCCTCCAGCACCGAATCAAACACTGTTTCCGAGTCATCCTGTATTTATTTCAGACATGTTTTGTATATATTGCAGCCGCCTCCAGCACATGACAAGTACTTCCGCTCCGATCATGCACAGGTGTACGGGGTTTTGCTTGTGTTGGTTTCCTTGTAAAACCGTGTGCATATACAGCACTGTGGTTGATCTGCGCTGGTTGTCTGTGTGGGGCTCTGAGCTGCTGGTTAGGCAGACACTGCCCCTTTGTGGGCAGGTCCTTTGACTGACCGAGCGAGAACCATCATTTTTTTGGTTTTCATTCAAAGGGAAAAAAAAAAAAAAAAAAGATAGACAAATGCCAAAAGCAAAGAAGCCAGAGCTGACGACTCAATCTTTTCCTAAACTCCTTGGAGCTCCTCTGATGGGTTTGGAGCAGTTGGCTTGAGCGCCCACTGAAACAGTGGATCGGCTGGGCTGATGGCGAGAGTGGTGCCCCAGAGAGAGAGGCACAGGGTGGGGGACTGCGATGACACTTTTTGCTGCTGCTGTGTCCTCCCAGAGGACCTAGAGGATGACGACAAGATCACCTGGCGCTCCGGAGAGCATGCCAGAGCTACCGGCCACAACATTAGTGCAGTGGATAGACATAAAACCGATTAACTATCATTCTTATTTTTTTTCATTTTAAAAATGAATATTAATATTGCCACATAATTACATGTAAAGAAAAGTTTTTAGTAATATAGCTTATGTAATGTATTCTGAATGTAAATTTTTTGCTTCTAGGATACTGGATGGATACTGATGAAAGTGCATGCAAATGCAACAGAAAGTAAATATTATATGTTGTCCAGTAAGCAAAAAATACATTGTTATTTACACAAGTGATAAGTGTGATACTTATAATGTACGTGAAACTAACTAACAATTCAGAACTTTCACACAATCACCGTTTGTTGATGGTGGAGTTGGGGGGGGGGTGGCAGTGTTTCAGGGTACTTTCATATCTATGTTACCTTCTGGTCATCTTTTAATTTATACTGTTATAGTTAGATCTGTCACTAGCCACACTCTGAACTTTTCATGATCTCTATAGTCATACTCCTGAGCAGAACTCAGTCAGTCTCTTTACTCTTCCTGAGATAATGGCTGCCCTCCTGTCCTGCTGAATGCTGGTGGAGGACTGGTGCCTCCTCCTCACCTGACACCAACCAGTTCTTATCTTCTTTCAGGCCATCTGCTACACCCCCGACTGCATCACTATGCCGTCCAGATGTACCAGCATTAAGATATGATAGGACTGCTTCAGCTCACTCCCACAGTCAGAGACTGAGCAGTTTCTAAAGCTTTTACCATCCAGAGTTCAAGTAGAAATTCTATTAGCTTTTATTCTGAATTTGACTAATATCCTATAAATACTGTTTGACCAGAGGAAGATGGGTCTCCCCTTGTGAGTCTTGGTTCCTCCCAAGGTTTCTTCCTCCAGGCTTGAGGGAGTTTTTCTTGCCACCGCCTCTGGGTTGCTCACTGGAGGATACATGCTGTAACTGTATGTTCTCAAACTTCTGTTGTAAAAAGCACAATACAAAGAAACTTATTAGTTCATCATCTGCAGTTGTTGGCATCAGTGAAGTGAGTATCGAGTATCCTGGTTAGGCGTGTTTGCATTTCACTTTCACATTTGTGGTTTAGTAAATATGCAGCTTGTAAAGTCGTTTTCATATTCATTTGCTGGATGTTTAGTGTTTTCTCTTTGATTTCTAAAGAAATAAATGTACGAATAAATGATCGGACCTACATTTGTCCATAGTGCTGTAGTCATGTTCTGGTATGTTCTGTTTGTTTTGGTGATCAGGGCTGGGTCAGTAACAGTCCATAGTGCTGAAGCCATGTTCTGGAAGCGCTTCCTACTTAGCAAACTTAGCAAACCTAAGAGCAAACTGCTCTTACCATTTTTCTTTTTTACTCTCAGTTTTTATTGGCGGCTTGAGGAGTCAATAAAGATTGAGTCACTGACACAACTAGAACGTTGAGTCTGGTTTAAAAATAGTGTAATATGTTTATGTACTCTGGTATGGAATGCAACTAGGAGGCAAAAAAATTGTTTATGCCCCTCGCAAACTACTTAATTCTCTCTACAAATGTCAACTCCCACTGACCCGAACCCTGCAGAGTAAAGCCAACCAGCATATACTTGGCCAGACTGATTAATGGGGCTAAAATGAGGTGAAAAGTGACTTAAGCAAAAATTCTTTCTCAGGCAGAAAACCTGAGAGTAACCTGATTTTAAGGAGCTGCTGAAGAGAGATTTGAAATCACCAGCTTTAAGGTTAAAATGATGACAAATTACTTTTATGTAGGCTCTAAAATACTGACTGCTTCTTTGGTGTAGCTGTGTCATCCTCATGGCACTTACACGTGCAAGAGAGGAATTATTTCTCATGGCCAAATCCCTGGCAGAATAAAAACACCTGGGCCTTGAGCCAGCGTCCTTGTGATTAAACTTGTATTTACTTTTATTATCAAAGCCAACTTACATCATTACCTTCTTTGGCACTGCCTAGTGTTTTTTTCTCTTTTTTCTATACCCCCTCTACTTTGTTTCACCTTCTGTACTCTCAGGTCTGACATCTCGAGTCAACACTGGATTAGCGTGTCTTGCTACCTGCTATAATTGTTGACACATTATTGTAATAACACCGAATGACTATAACACAGCATAAACATCCATCCATCCATCCATCTATCATCTTCCGCTTTATCCCACTAGTAAAAATCATGGAGGTGTGTTGGAGACAATCCCATTTAATATAAGTCATCCTTTGAACTAAAGTGTATTAAAAACACTTGTCTTCTTTAAGACCTTTCTAAATATGCAAAAAGGATTAAATATTGGTGGGGAAAATTTAATAATACCTGGATATTGGTGGGGATGCATCACTTCCATCCATGCTAATTCTACACCCTTGCTATGGATGAACATTTGAACTATTTTTAGAATTTGGCTTGAACCAAATATTACAAGAGCCATTGAGTTCTTTCTCTTGCAATGGTCGACTCATGAGAGCAAACAGCACCCCCTTGTGAAGAAATTTCAGTATGCTAAATGCGTTTGAGAAAGTTACGCAGTTAACATCTAATAAAAGGAAGGTTGGTCAGGTTAATCTGGAAGGGGGTCTTGCTTTGCTTGATGATGTTAAGCAATAAAAAAATTCTAGATTCTTGGAAGCCGACCTTGGCAGATAATTTAGCATAAGAAATGAATTGATATCGTCTGTGTCTGATTGTCTTACTGTTTACATTTTCAGTTCTTCGTATAAACATATAAAGTGGCTGGTTTATCAAAAAGGGGCTAGATAAGAACTAATCTCAAACATAAAATCCACACCCAAAACTAAAACCTTGAGGCTGGTTTTGTCATGGTCTGCTGTAGACTGAACAGAGTTATTGTGCATGGATTCTGCTACACCGGTGCTGGCCTGACATGACGACCTGAAAAATAGGATAGGCCTACATTGGGAAATAAGTTCCTACACTCAACTTTTGTTTTAGTGCAGCTTTGCAATTGCTTAGGATTTTAACCCACGGTTAAAACTAATGTCATCTAGAGCATGTTAACAAAATCACACAAAAATAATCAATGGGAATCAAATTTATTTACCAAGGGAGGCCTGGATTTGGAGTCACATACAAAACTAAAGTGTAAAAACACACTACAGGCTGATCCAACTTTGATGTAATGTCCTTAAAACAGCTAAAAATGATGCTCAGTATTGTGTGTGGCCTCCACATGCCTGCATGACCTTTCTACAATGCCTGGACATGCTCCTGATGAGGTGGCAGATGGTCTCCTGAGGGATCTCCTCCCAGACCTGGACTAAAGCATCCGCCAACTCCTGGACAGTCTGTGGTGCAACATGACATTGGTGGATGGAGCAAGATAATAATAATAATGTCCCAGATGTTCTCAATTGGATTCAGGTCTGGGGAATGGGCGGGCCAGTCCATAGCTTCAATGCCTTCATCTTGCCGGAACCGGTCATGCTGAAGGATGTTGCAGGCAGCAGATTACTCTCCACGGCGTCTTCAGACTCTGTCACTTCTGTCACATGTGCTCAGTGTGAACCTGCTTTTATCTGTGAAGAGCACATGGCGCCAGTGGCGAATTTGCCAATCCTGGTGTTCTCTGGCAAATGCCAAGCGTCCTGCATGGTGTTAGGCTTTGAACACAACCCCCATCTGTGGACATCGGGCCCTCACTACATTCTCATGGAGTAGGTTTCTAACCATCCGTGCAGACACATGTACATTTGTGGCCTGCTGGAGGTCATTTTGCAGGGCTCTGGCAGTGCTCCTCCTGTTCCTCCTTGCACAAAGGCGGAGGTAGCGGTCCTGCTGCTGGGTTGTTGCCCTCCTACGGCCTCCTCCACGTCTCCTGGTAGCGCCTCCAGCCTCTGGACACTATGCTGACAGACACAGCAAACCTTCTTGCCACAGCTCGCTTTAATGTGCCATCCTGGATGAGCTGCACTACCTGAGTCACTTGTGTGGGTTGTAGAGTCTGTCTCATGCTACCACGAGTGTGAAAGCACCACCAACATTCAAAAGTGACCCAAACATCAGCCAGAAAACATAGCTACTGAGAAGTGGTCTGTGGTCCCCACCAACAGAACCACTCCTTTATTGAGTATGTCTTTGTGGCAAAGTGGGAAAAATAAGCCTGACTACGTCACCTAGGGGAATTTCACCCCTAGGAAATATAACTGCATGTAATACTCCACCAAGAAAGGACACAAGAAGAGACGTGTTCCAACAAGTTAATCAAATTTTTATTTACACTTATATTTAAAAAGTCTCACACTGAACAAAATTAAGATTAATATTCTGTACCTTAAGATGGATGCTAATGAAATCACAAAATAAAAGGGGCAGAGCTGCGAGCTTACCATGGCATAGGACAAAAGAGAGTCCTACACTACACATCCATTTGCAAGGTTTATTTACTCAGAGCAGTGACAAAGATAAACAAAAACAGTCCAGTAGCATGAGGAGTCTGAGAGGAGTGAGCAGTGGGCCTGCAGCAGGCTAGGAGGTGATCCCTTTGGGCAGGCTGGATGTAGCACAGGGCCGCTGATGTTGATGCAGTGCAGGAGGGAACCTGAGCAGCACCTCGCGTCCTAGTGAGAGAAGGGAGAGAGAACCCAGCCCAGGAGAGACAGTCTGAACAGTGGTTAAACGGTGTTCGCCGTGGTCTTGGCACTAGTCTGGTGGCAGCCTCGAACAGAGAACACCCTCTGTGAGAGTGGTATTTCAGTGATAACGCAAACTAAAAACAGTCAATAGAGAGCTGGCCGGAACCGGGGAACGAAGTCGCTGCGGGGAACGAGCTCGGGAGTCCAGTGGTTCACCAACCTCGCTTTGCGGGACGCCTACGAGAAGGCTCAGCCGAGTGGAGGTGAGTGCCGGGCAGGTCAGAGGGATAACAGATCCTCTTGGGCTCCAGGGAGTGAGACAGGACCCCGCTGTGGAGAAGCCAAGTCTGGTTGGACCTGTGGAGAGACCCTTTAGCCGACGGCCCAGAGACCAGTATTTCAGGTGGAAAGAACAGAGAAACAATGTCACGCACTCGGCTGCGAGTGCGGCTAAGCTAAGTAGGGAGCGCTAACGAACTACCGCGCTGGCGCTGATGACTGTCAGCTGTGGGAGATCTGTTGCCATGGTGATGAGTGTGTGTGAGGGGTGTGTGTCCAAGGCTACTTAATTTGGGCGACTGATCTCCTAACGGAATAGGCTGTGGAGCTCACAGTGAGAAGGGCTCCACCACCCACGAACTTAGTCGGTTCCCACTTTGGTGCACAGCTCCTGTCCAGAGCAACAAAGTGACAAAGAAGGAAAAAAAATTTATTTGGCCTTCAAGGCCTACCTGTCCTTCAAAGGATGCAGCCCCTGAATTTAGAAACTTAATATATGAGATATATGATATATTAGAGTAGAAGTATCTCAATAGGTAATCTCAAAAATCACCATGCCTAGCTATGCGCAGTACCATGCATGCCCAATACGGAGTGGTATTTGACAGTATTTGATTGCTCAGTTTTTTTTATAGTTTAGACTTGACAATAGCTCACTCTAAAGAAAAAATGTATACTATATATATAATTTTACACTTTATACTAAAATATATGTACTATCATAAAATTTAAAAACATCAATATGTGATTTTGCCTGATTTTATATTCACCTTTTTTTGAGTTCTGGTGACACACAAACTTTAAATGTTGTTTCAACACACTATTATTGCTAGTCGGAACTTACAATTAAATAATTAAAAAAAATATTTTTCCTTTTTGTTTGAATCCCCCACTTGGATAAGTTGTCAAATTTTTACTGTGGGAACAAATTACAAAACCTTTAAGCATGTTTTTCATAGGCAAGGTGAGTGGTGTATGTGTTATAAACATTTGTATAATACAGTGGTAAGAAAAAGTAAGTGAACCCTTTGGAATGACCTGGTTTTCTGTACTAATTGGTCATAAAACAGGATCTGATCTACATCTAAGTCCCAATAATACACAAACTCAATGTGCTTAACCTAATACCACACAACCAATTATAGTATTTCATTCCTGTATTTGACACATCCAGTAAACATTCACAGTGCTGGTGAAAAAATTAAGTGAACCCCTGGATTTAATAACTGGTTAAACCTCCGTTGGCAGCAATAACCTCCAACAAGCGTTTACAGTAGCTGCTGATCAGACCTGCACAACGTTCAGGAGGAATTTTGGACCATTCTTCATTACAGAACTGCTTCAGCTCAACCAAGAATGAATTAGCAAGCTAGGCACTATTGATTAGTTGCACTAGCAAGCTGGACAGCCAGACTAAGTCTGTCATACCCCGTTGTTATATCTGTTAAAAACATTTGTATGACCCACACAGCTATTTTACTATTGTGATAAGATAAACTCTGTTTGCTTTGTGGGCGTAGAAGGTCTGTGAACACAAATTAATTAGCTAGTTAGGTGCTTGTTATTTGGTTAGCTGTGCTATCTAGCTGGCCGCACAGCCTAAGTCTGTCAACCACCCATGGTTATATCTGTTAAAAAAACATTTTTATGACCCACACAGCTATTTTGCTGTTGCTATATTATTGACTCTGTATTTTGAGGCTGTATTTCGAAGGTCTGTATGCGCAAACGAATTAAGATTAGCAAGGACCTTCGTTAGTCTTAGATAAGAACAAAAATAATGGTCACTGAAAGTTTAACATGGAACCTCATGGCAAAGAACTCTCTGAGAATCTGAAAAAAAAAGAATTGTTGCTCTACATAAAGATGGCTTAGGCCAGGGGTATTTAATTACAGTTCAGGTCCACCTAGAGGAGATTTCCAAGGTTATGATTCAGTGGCGTGTCCTGTTTAGTGAAGTAGCCTAGTATCAGCATTGTATCAGCAACTAAAAGACCAACACTTCACACAATGTTTAGTATATTTCAGTGTATTTACTGTTTAAAATGCTGAACTGAAAAGCTGAACTTAATAAATGCTTTTTTCATCACTTAAAGTAAAAACAAGGGCTGCATTTAAAATACTTTTGAAAAAAGGTGCATCATAAAGTGCTTATTTATAATAAAAAAGGGTGTTGGCCATGTGATAGACTTGTGATGACACTGGGATTGGCTCCAGCCCTCCGTGCCTGACTAGCAGGATAAAGTGAAAGATAATGGATGGATGGATATGAAATATGTGGCTGCTTTCAATTAACGCCTCGGTCTCAGAACATATGAGACATGTTGGTTTGAAGCTGCCTGTGGGAAGTATAAATATCTTGGTCCATTCCTGGTTGACAAGTCGTTTGTCACCGTTGACTTTTCTTTTCTTAAAACACGCCGTCTGACTCGTTTTATTCTGGCTGAGGAGCTCAAATCACGATTTTACTACGCACGTGATTGGTCTGTGAGTTTACTGCGCTGCAAAGCCCGTATACCATAAAGACAAGAAAAGTGGCGCCGCATAAAATAAACACAGTCATTATATCGTTCTCAATCGTTTAACAGGACAGGTTTCACTCAGAACAGGCCTCACCATGGTTGACCAGAGAAGTTGAGTGCACATGCTCAGTATTATATCCAGAGGTTGGCTTTTGAAAATAGACGTTTGGGTGCTACCAGCATTGCTGGAGAGTTTAAAGGGTTAGGGGGTCAGCCTGTCAGTGCTCAGACCATACGCCACACACTGTATCAAGTTGTTATGCATGACTGTCGTCCTAGAAGGAAGCCTCTTCGAAAGATGATGCACAAGAAATCCTGCAAACAGTTTGCTGAAGACAAGCAGACTAAGGACATGGATTACTGGAAACATGTCCTGTGCTCTGATGAGACCAAGATAAACTTATTTGCTTCAGATGGTGTACAGCATGTGTGATGGCAACCTGTTGAGGAGTACAAAGACAAGTGTGTCTTGCACGTTCAAGCATGGTGGTGGGAGTGTCATGGTTTGTGACTGCATGAGTGCTGCTGGCTGTGGGGAGCTACAGTTCATTGAGGGTACCATAAATGCCAACGTGTACTGTGACATACTGAAGCAGAGCATGATCCCCTTCCTTCGGAAACTGGGCCACAGGACAGTATTTAACATGATAATGACCCCAAACACACCTCCAAGACGACCACTGCCTTGCTAAAGAAACTGAGGGTAAAGGTGCTGGACTGGCCAAGCATGTCTCCATACCTAAACTGAGCATCTGTGGGGCTTCCTTAAACGGAAGGTGGAGGAGCGCAAGGTCTCTAACATCCACTAGCTCCGCGATGTCGTCATGAAGGAGTGGAAGAGGATTCAGTGGCAACCTGTAAAGCTCTAGTGAACACCAAGAGAGTTAAGGCAGTGCTGGATAAATAGTGGAGGCCATAGTGGACACAGAAACTTTACACTGTTATACAAGCTGTACACTGACTACCTTACATTGTATCAAAGTAGCATTAAATTCAGTGTTGTTTCATGAGATGATATAATACAATATTTACAAAAAGTGGTGTACTAACTTCTGAGATACTGTATAATACTATGTCGAATGAGTTGAGTTAAGATGAATAAGTAATGGAATATTAATTCAGGAGTTTTGTCCATGAAGTGAGAATATTACTTTTGGTAAAAGAGAAATTTAAATATTTTGTGGCATCTGCACAGTCAGTCGGAACATGTACGATTCTTATGTGTAGATATTTGGCCTGCAGTGGTCAGGAAGTTTAGCATATCAATCAATCAATCCATCTTTATTTTTATTCTGTAATACATTGAGGGTAACCCTCATTTTCAATGCAACCGAGCATGAACGACTTAAACGGACTGAAAATGAATTAAAATTAGAATCAAGTATTAAATCAAGGAAACTAAAATAAGAAACATCATGAGTAAAACAATAATAATAATAATAATAATCAATTATACATTTTTTAAAAAAGAGTTAATTAAGAAGAAATAAATTATTCAAAATAAAAGTATAAGTGACAAGCTAAAGATATTTAACAATGAAAATTAAACAGATAATAATTAGACAATAGAATATAAACACAATTAAGTAATAGAAGATTAAGTTAATTAAATACACCAAGATTATGAAGAAAGTAAATGATGAAAATAAAATAAAATGTATATATGAGATTTTATTGATAAAAGGAAAGAAAAAATAGAACAGGAAATAAAATAAATGAAAAGGTGAAATCAAAAACAAATAAAATACATAAAATGGCTAAAGGTAAAACAGAAAAAGAAAAACAGGTACAGGCTGTCTGAAGGTGGTTAGAAAGTAAAAGTTTAAAATGATTTAGTGACCAGCGAACTGAGTTTTAGAGTTTCTTGCAGTAAATTCCAGCTCACTGGTGCACTGTAGCCAAAAGCAGATTTTCCAAGCTCAGTAGAAACTCTAGGAACCTGACAGGTAATCCAATCAGCAGAGCGAGTCTGATAATTACAGCTGTTTAAAGAAATTAGGGAAGCGATATAAGATTGCACATGGCTGGAGAGTAAGTTATAAATGAATATGAGCCCGTTATTGAGGGCCAGCCTACTTTTTGGTACAATCTGCAATGGTGAGTACTGTAAGGGTCACCGGCAATGAACCTTAGAGCAGAATAATAGACTAAATCCAGGGGTTTTAGGGCAATGTCTATAAATGCTTGTCTATAAATTACATCAGCGTAGTGCAATACTGAGAGTAATGTTGCCTCTACCACTCCTTTCCTGGCAAATATAGGCAGACGATACAGGAATCCGAGCCTCTGTTTGCACTTAATGACTAAATTATTAATATGAGTTTCCAATGAGAGTTTTTCATTGTTTGTATCCACCACTGAAGGGCAGACAGAGACTGAAATCAAACTCATTATGCAAAAAAAAAACATTTCCTCTTTGGTTAGGTCATTAGTCTTATGATGATGACAAGTGATTTGAATTGTAAAAGTGATTTCTGGTGATCATGATTGGGTGAAGTTAAAATACCTCATTGTTTGAGGTTTTTTGTAAAACGTTAACACATTATAGAATAACATCTTTGGATTCTACATCCAGTCAGTGAGTGTGCAGGTTTAGCCTGGACAAGCCATGTAGTTTCCTATGGGCTTATGTGCACCATGCAATTTAGGAAAGCATGTTATAGAGCAACAACTATTACTCTGTCATCATTTTCTTGAGAACTGAGTAATACAAGCAAGCATGCACTCTTTCTTTATCAGTTCCACCAATTAGAGTATATTTTGGCAGATTTTGCATTCTAATAAATGTTGTTATCTTGATGGGCCAATACACTTCAGTTAACATCACGGTGCGTGTAGCACCCAGTGCTTCTTTTGGCTGCAATGACAGAAAGCGCTGGCGCATTTATCATTACGATGGACTTTAAATCTGCAATCACAAGCGCAACAAAATATAAATGCCTAGATGACAAAGCCATAAATTAATGTGTTGGGAAAGAAATAATAAGTCATAACTGAGCTGTCTGAGCTAATGTCCTACTTTATCTTTGCACATGAGGTTTCAGAGACTAGTGGATTAGAGTAGGACGCCACCTGCTGCAACGTGAAGTGGATTTATTTTGAAGCACAATTAAAGAGCATGAAGAAACTACAAATCTTGTTCTTGCTTCTATTCTCTATGTGGTATAACATCTAAAGGAACCATACAAAGACACATCTGAATTGGAGCTCAGCCATGTGTCGGAAGCAGATAAATACACAAATACCACAAAAGAGTTTACTCAGTATGTTTTCAGGTTTACTGAAGCACTACACCATAAACCACAACAATCGCAGCAGAACTACAGCATATAGTACAAGTTGGGTGGTCTTGTCACATATAAGTGGTTTATGTGAAAGATAAATAAATTGAATAATGGGGTACTAAAAGATTCTAAAAGGGTTCTTCCTGATTCATTTTTTACAACCAAACAAAACTTAATACCACCTTAACCAGTTCAGCCCCTTTTCACAGTCGCAATATAACTAGATTTACAAGATTTCTTTTGTGTAGTTCATCACGATTAATTGCATTTGTCTTAGTTCTAAAGACACCCCTAACATTTTGCTATAACCATTTGGGTGGATGGAACAACTTTCATCAGTATGTATGTGTTACTCTCAGTGCTTCAGTAACTATAATTCTAAACACATGGGTTGAACATGGAACTCATGATTTCAGGGTCCAGGTTTCAGCACCAATGCTTGTTCCAGCTCTTCAGGGACTGTCGCCTCTCCTACACAGTAATACAAGCTAACATCATTCACAAAGTGAAAGTTTTATTTAACATGAATAAATACCTTGAAAGAACCAACGTTTCAATCTAAGCATTTATTTCAATCAAACTAAATTTTCTTGTTCCTGCTTCATGTAACTTTTATTTTTAATTTTTTTTACAAGAAATACTTTAATTTTATTTACTTCATCTTACAATATACTGTTATAATATATATATATATATTGTTATACTTTTTGTCATCTTTATCTATTGGTGAATGGAGTACAGTGTAACTCTTGAAATAAAACTCTTGAATCTTGAATCTCCTTCAAATGCTAATCCTGCATTTAAAAAATACAGTAAACTCCCAAACAGTTATATAACACACTCATCAATATTTACACCTCCAAAATTGACACCAGCAAAACAATGACGACCGCAGAAACAGCAGACTGGACAGAATCAGACCACCTTTAATGCTACAGCTTGTACAGGCACTAGAATGTATCTGTAAGGTAAAATGGAAAATTTGCAAAACAAGCTGGTAAATAGGACGATATCTTCAACAAGATCCTGGACGACTTAAAAGTTGTCCATTTGCTCCACACATTTCACTCCAGACTATCAAACTGTCAGATACAGAAGAGAGGAGGAGCTCCACCAGCTTTGAGCAACTGACAATAGCATAGCTCACTAAAGAGTATGACGACCTCGCTTCATACATGGAGGTTTTTACATTCCTGTCTGTGTCTGTTTCAGCATGTTGCTTCTATGTGATCATTTTGTAGTGTCTCGCTGTAAACCAGCAAATCAAATGATTCCTGAGCTCACCAAAACAAGGGAAATTTACATATCTATGTAGACATCAAAGAACAACTGAAAATGCTGTATTAAAATTCTTAATGGCATTGGAGTGAAGGGTACCAGGCTGGTCTGGGCAGGTGTTCTTCCAGGTCAAGTCAGAGAGGAGAGAGCCTTGAACTGTGTCCAAAAAACTTTTGCTACAGCTTCTCTCCTGTCCTGGAAGAATGGATCGGAACCGGGGAAAGGAAAGGAGCAGGAAGATTGGAGAGGTCAAGAAGAAATTGGGGAAATCATGTTGGAACTCATTTTCTTACCATCAAAATGAAGAGGGAGACCTGTTCAGAGTATATGCTTGATTCTTGAAGATGTTCTGAGGAAAGTCTGATCTGATCTCAACCAGCAAACACACTTTGTTAAAGTCTTGCCTTACAAAGGTTCAACTGGCCCAAGTGACCCTTCTGGCCAAGTTAATATCCCCTGGGGTCGAGTCAGATTTGCTTGAATGTTTCCTGCCAATCAGGATATAGGACGAAAGCGGCCCCACCCTTTCTCTGAGTCCTCTGTGATAGCAGAGCTGGAGGTAACGTTAGGTCTGAGTCTGTTAAATAAAATTGTGTTCAGAGAAGAGCAGCAAGCATCCATTTTGGGCTACATCATAGCGTTTTAGATATTTAGGCTAAAGGTATGTTGAAAGGCTGCCTAGTAGTTTGAATTTGTAGTCTCTATGCTGCGGTTCAACATGTTTTAAAAACACTCAAGTGAAATAACAGATATTAAAACTGATAAATGAAGTAAAAGCTCTGCAATTTAAGTTTTACTAAAGTAAGTGTATAAAAGTATTATTAGTAAAAGGTATGCCCACAGTAAGACAATGTAAATGCTGATGTGTTGAATGAGTTCAAAAAGCAGGCCTGTCTGTTTTTAGACTGATCCTAATGCAGGTTATAGCTTTTTAAAGAAGGGAGCAGCTTTTAACCTGAAGAATATGAATTGAGCTGCTGCATCAGGGAAATTCAGAAAGTACATATGAGTGGACTGAAGTGCTAGAACTACAGTATGTGTAAATGTACTTATTTGCTTCATCATAAATTTCTAATAAGGCAAAAAGTTATGTTTTTTTTAAATATGATGTTGTTATTATTTGATAATTATTATATGATAATACTAAAATACATTCTTTTGCGGAACACATGCATAAATTACTGGTCGGCTGTGCTCCGCTAATTATGACGGGCTGGTGTAAGCCAAAAAATGCCAGGGCTGATTTTTTGTCTCAGTCCAGCCCTGAGGGCAGCTGATTTCTTTCAACCTCATTAAGTTGGATGTTAAATACTGATGAACTGAGACTATCACAGCATTTGAGAATGACTACTCATGTTTAAGTGGTTTTGTGCCCTATGATTTTATTTTACACCAAGTAGAGATAATCACATAAACCCAAAGAGAACACAGAATTTGATGTATGATGTATATACTACACTTAAAGCCGCTTCAGGGGTCATTTCAGGTGGGCCTCTTGTGTCTTCTCTGCGATCCGGACAAACGATAAGATGGCATCATGATGGCGTTGCTAAGGAGAGGAGAAGCATCAGTAGTAGTAATCTTTCTGGATGCAGTTCTTCTTTCGTAGTGGCTCAGAAATCACTTATATATGTCCAATTATGAATCTACATACAAAGCAAAACAGACAAAAAAACCATAAAGTCACACAGACACACACACACAGACTTTCCACTTGCAGCCTTAAAATTTGTTAGTATCTCTCTTGCTCTCTCTTCCAGTGTAGCCAGCTGAATTTGAAAAGCAGTAAACTTTACAGCAGGTGGTTTACACCGCACCCCCCCCCCCCCCCCCCCCCCCCCCCCCCGCCCCCAAGTCACAACATTTCACACACGGGGACAATCTGATAATTTGAGTTACAATTCATTAACATGTAGTGAAGCATTGGTTCTTCCTCAGGCAGATAAACTTGGATTGAAAGACGGCTAAACAGTGATGTGTAAACATCGAAATGATGACAAATTACTTATGTGTTGGCTCTGAAATGCTGAATGCAAATTTTGATGTAGCCGTGACATTCCTGTGGCACCGCTAAGTGCAGGAGACAAATGATTTATCAAATCTAAATACCTGGCAATGATAGAAACACCTAGGCCTTAAGCCAGTGCAATTGTGGTTAACATTATCTTACCCTTTTCAATACCCCCTCCTTCTTTTTTGTTTGGCCTTTTCTGTGTCCTTGCCTGCATAGACACATTAATAACACGGTAGCATCAACAGGGTAGGGCAAACCTGCTATTATGTTGACCACTTTAAAGGCCAGCACCCACTGGTAGGTCCAGACTTTATTGTTGTCTGTGGAGTTACCAAATAGATAGTAAGGGATAAATTCAGAATCAAAATAAGCCGTTATTAGATGTGATTTTGTTTTAATTTGCATATTTTTGTCAGTTAAAGGAAGACAGAAGTAAACTTAACACAAAGTAGTTCAAAGCTGTGGGAAAGTGAGTGCAGACCACCACTAACTTTAAACTATAAACCTCATAGAGGTACTAGCAGAAAGTAGTATTAACGTAATGCTTCGAAAATAGGTGTATCACAACACATCAGGTTTGATTTCAGGTATTATGGCTCACAAAAGTTCAAATTATACGACTTTTAGTTCAAGACAAAGCTTTCAATTGCCATGTCCATGTACCAAATAATGATGTTGTAATTAAAAAAACTCATATTTCTTATCTAAGACTATTCCAAATATGCTAAAAGAAATACTAATAACTAACTATGACTCCTCCTATTTGTTCATGCTTTGTGGTTTCCAAAACAGATAGGAAATGAAAAACCTTCATGAGAGACCTACTGTCAGTTGTAGGCTAAAGGTTAGGCTGCTAGGTTGTATATGTGGGTGTTTCAATAGTTCCCATCCCTCTTAACAACCTGGGACCGGGTATGGCTCTCAACTTGGGACACGTGAGACACTTTAAATACATTGGTCCATTTAAGATATCCAAGAAGCTCAATGATGTTGCTTTCCCTCTCAGTTTTGTGCTTCTGGAGGTGGAATGCACCCGGTCTGTGTCGTTCATCTGGGGCTAGACTCCAGGAGAAGGTGGGGTGTTCTCTTCAGTACCGCATGTAGACTTCTACAAGTTCCTGGGCACAATAATCTCCAGGGACTTGAAATAGGACTGCAACATCAGCACCATCATCAAGAGAGCTCGGCAGAGGCTGTACTCCCTGTGTCAGCTGAGGAAGTTCAACCTGCCCAAGGAGCTGATGGTGCAGTTCTACACTGCCACCATAGAATCTGTCCTCACCGCATCCATCACAGTGAGGGGCAACTCAGCCACTAAACACGACACTCACGGCCATAACCAGGAAGTATGCAGAGAACATCATCCATGATCCATCACTCACTAGACATCACCTGTTCCAGTATCTTCCCTCAGGTCGGCATTTCAGTCAGTTGAGGATCAAAACCTCCAGACTACAGAGAAACTTCTTCCCACACGCCATCACACTCATAAACATCACAACATTACATTGTGAATACATGTTCTACATACATCCATATCCAGATGTTCTCTCACTCTTCTTTCTCTGTACAGTCTACTACAAACATACTTCCATATCCAGATGTTCTCTCACTCTTCTTTCTCTGTACAGTCTAATACATACATACATCCATATCCAGATGTTCTCTCACTCTTCTTTCTCTGTACAGTCTACTACATACATACATCCATATCCAGATGTTCTCTCACTCTTCTTTCTCTGTACAGTCTACTACATACATACATCCATATCCAGATGTTCTCTCACTCTTCTTTCTCTGTACAGTCTACTACATACATACATCCATATCCAGGTGTTCTCTTACTTTTCTTTCTCTGTACAGTCTACTACATACATACATCCATATCCAGATGTTCTCTCACTCTTCTTTTTCTGTACAGTCTACTACATACATACATCCATATCCAGATGTTCTCTCACTCTTCTTTCTCTGCACAGTCTACTACATACATACATCCATATCCAGATGTTCTCTCACTCTTCTTTCTCTGTACAGTCCACTACATACATACATTCATATCCAGATGTTCTCTCACTCTTCTTTCTCTGTACAGTCCACTACATACATCCATATCCAGATGTTCTCTCACTCTTCTTTCTCTGTACAGTCTACTACATACATCCATATCCAGATGTTCTCTCACTCTTCTTTCTCTGCACAGTCTACTACATACATACATCCATATCCAGATGTTCTCTCACTCTTCTTTCTCTGTACAGTCCACTACATACATACATCCATATCCAGATGTTCTCTCACTCTTCTTTCTCTGCACAGTCTACTACATACATACATCCATATCCAGATGTTCTCTCACTCTTCTTTCTCTGTACAGTCCACTACATACATACATTCATATCCAGATGTTCTCTCACTCTTCTTTCTCTGTACAGTCTACTACATACATACATCCATATCCAGGTGTTCTCTTACTCTTCTTTCTCTGTACAGTCTACTACATACATACATCCATATCCAGATGTTCTCTCACTCTTCTTTTTCTGTACAGTCTACTACATACATACATCCATATCCAGATGTTCTCTCACTCTTCTTTCTCTGCACAGTCTACTACATACATACATCCATATCCAGATGTTCTCTCACTCTTCTTTCTCTGTACAGTCCACTACATACATACATTCATATCCAGATGTTCTCTCACTCTTCTTTCTCTGTACAGTCCACTACATACATCCATATCCAGATGTTCTCTCACTCTTCTTTCTCTGTACAGTCTACTACATACATCCATATCCAGATGTTCTCTCACTCTTCTTTCTCTGCACAGTCTACTACATACATACATCCATATCCAGATGTTCTCTCACTCTTCTTTTTCTGTACAGTCTACTACATACATACATCCATATCCAGATGTTCTCTCACTCTTCTTTCTCTGTACAGTCCACTACATACATACATCCATATCCAGATGTTCTCTCACTCTTCTTTCTCTGTACAGTCCACTACATACATCCATATCCAGATGTTCTCTCACTCTTCTTTCTCTGCACAGTCTACTACATACATACATCCATATCCAGATGTTCTCTCACTCTTCTTTCTCTGTACTGCGCTTTTATTTATCTGATAGAGTCTCAGATCACTCTGTACCACGGTCTCAACCAGTGACTCTTCTGTTCTTCATATTTATATCTATTTAATGTATTCTTACTGCTGCACATAACACTTTACTTTAAATATACAACTCTGCACGTGTTAAGGTTACAGGTGTGTCTGTGCGTGTATGTCACTGTGTGTGTGTGTGTGTGTGTGTGTGTTTGTGTAGGAGGATGACTAGGTTGGGTGTGTTTGTTACTTCTGTAATGTCAGTTATCGTGCACTGTGAGCTTCTGTAACCAAAAACAAATTCCTTGTGAGCATACTTGGCCAATAAAATCTGATTTTGATTCAGATTCTGAGTAGTAAACATTTCCTAGCTGGCTAGTTACATTAGTTACGTCACACATGTTTGTGATGTGGAAGAGCCGTGCCTCTGAAAAGACATACAGCTAACATGTTTTAAACAAAAGTACAAAATTTTTTGGTAAATTTGACCAGAAAGCTGCTTTAGCTGGATAACAGTTTGGAACAACAGCTGCAATTACTTTACACCTAGATTAGCTATATTTACATTAATGGTTCCAGGATGGTATGTTATGTTTTATTATCTGTAGATGAATCTTGGGGAAGCAACATTACTGGTAGAGGTAGTGGCTTTAAAGATGCGTGCCATAAGAAACATAGCAGTTCTCCGAATATTTTCGTATTGTCCAAATTTTATGGATAAACATTTAAGCTATTTTTGCTATTTCGTTTGTTCTAATAAAAATGAAAATGTAGTTATCAATAAACAAATGGGCACCAAGACTCTGTTAGTAAGAGATATCCTATACTTACTTTCCCATATTTAACTTTCCCATACGTAACTTAGAGCTAACTGCACCCTCTAGTGGAGAACCTTTGGTGTACGAAATGCGTATGAATGAGTTACACATGTCAACAAGGTGGTTAGCATCTAATCAAAGGAATGTTTAACATTTGTTTATTTCCTGTAGTTGCTATTAGAGATTCTGTTTACCTAATAGTTTATTTGATGTAGTCATTTATCTTTGTTTTTAAGGAGTGCTTTAACACACAAAACAATGTACTGTACTGTATTTTTAATGTTTTAATGTAGCCATTGTCAGACATGTTTCCCCAAATAATACTTCATTTATTTCAATTTCTTTTAAACATGCTTTATTTGAACACTAAATTTTGTATACAACACTAAGCTAATCAGGTTGACCTCAAAGGTGGCCTTTAAAGTATGATCTTGCCTTGTGTCGTGACATCAAGCAATAAAACACACCATACTGTCAGAAGTCTACCTTGGCAGACAAAACTTGAGTTGATATCGTCCGTATCTGACTGTCTTACTGTTTACATTTTCCGTTCTTATATCGTGTAAACATATGAAGTGGCTGGCTTATCAAAAATGGGCTAGATAAGAACTAATCTTAAACATTTTAGTCATGGTCTACTGTAGACTGAACATAAGTTATTGTGCATGTATCCTGCCAGACAGGTGCTGGCCTGACATGACAACCTGGAAAGAAGGATAAGAATGCACTACACTCGACCAAAAATATGATGAGATCTTCATTGGATTCTTTATTTAGATCTTCATTTAAAGCATAAGCTACATAGAATACAATAAAACTAATTACACAAACAAGGATATAGCTATTCATCTATTTTCTGAACAAATTGATCCAACATTGAATATCTTTGTTGGCAAAAGTATGTGAACCTATAAATTATAAGTTTGGTATAGGTTATGGGCGGCAATCAGAGTGTGGCTGAGACTGTCCTATCGTCAAACTTTCAACTTTACTACACACATTTGTTGGGGAATGCCATCCCATGATTGCTGAGGAGTATTTGCCAATGCTTAATAGGCTGTAGTTAAGCATGTCAAGTAGATTCAACACTGTTGATACCTTCCCATGAGTGGTATTATAATTAATATGACTCCAAGTAGGACAAACAATACTCTTGAAGATCACAAGGAACCCAAGGATGAGATCTAAGGATCTGCAGGGCAATATAACATGGCTAATGTCAGTGTTCATGAGTCCACAATCAGGCTAATGCTAAAGAGTATCTATTCAATCATAGCTTGTTGAAAGCCAGTACTTTCCAGGAAAAACATTTCTGCTGGTTTGAAGTTTCATATAGCCAGAAGGCTACTGAAATAATGTCATGCAAACGCATAAGGCATAAATGGATCTTTATAGCTTACATGCTATGTACGTGTACGTGCAAAACTGAACACTGCATTTCAGCATAATAATTTTATCCTATCTTTTAAGCACAGTGGTGGCAGTATCATGGTTTGGGGCTGATTTGCTAATATTGCTATTATTCTACTATCTATATATTGGAGCTATGAATACTGAATTGCATCAATGAATTCTGCAGAAGATAATAACAATAACAATAACACTAAAACACTAGAAGGTCTGCAACAAGACTGGTCAAAATCCAGACCTTAATCCATTCCAGAATCTAAGGTGTAATGCAAGAAAGCCCACCAACATAACACAGTCGAAGCAGCTGGGTAACAGTTATGGGAACCATTTGGTTGAAGTCATTGCTGCTCAAGTGGGTCACATTGGTTGCTAATAGTGGCCGTTCACACCCATTTGACAACAAAGATATAAGTTGGAAATAAATGAAATAAAAATGTGGGTTATTTGTGTAAGTGTGGTTTTTATTGTTATGAATCAAGAGAAGATCATATTTTAGGTTATATTTATGTAGAGTCACAAAATTATAAAGTGTAGTTCAAGTTTTCAAGTTCAAGTTTCAAGTTTATTTGTCATTTGCACATCATGTCAGGACATAACATGCATTAAAATGCTTGGGGTGAGGCTCAGATACAACTCTACAGCAGGGCAGCATTATATATGTAAAAACAGTGCAAACATACAATACATAAACAATATTAAAGTAACAATAAGCTAGAATATATAAATAGTTATAACTGAAATATATAAAGGGCTATACAAAACATACACAAGATATATACATAAGATATACAGGAGGACATATGTAGAAACTTCTGCATTGGCAGGTTATCTAAGAAGATACATCTATTTAAAGTGACTTAGTGATATTGTCTCAGGCAGCGGGATTGGTAGATGTCCTGTAAGGCTGGTAGTTTGTTCCTCAGGCAGCAGGACTGGTAGATGTCCTGTAAGGCTGGTAGTTTGTTCCTCAGGCAATGGGACTGGTAGATGTCCTGTAAGGCTGGTAGTTTGTTCCTCAGGCAGCGGGACTGGTAGATGTCCTGTAAGGCTGGTAGTCTGTTCCTCAGGCAGCAGGACTGGTAGATGTCCTGTAAGGCTGGTAGTTTGATACTCAGGCAGCGGGACTGATAGATGTCCTGTAAGGCTGGTAGTTTGTTGCCTATGATGTATTCTGCTGTCCTCACCACTTTTTTAGGGCCTTGCGGTCGCAGGCAGTGCAGCTGCCGTACCAGACAGTGATGCAGCCCGTTAGGATGCTCTCTATAGTGCATCTATAGAAGCTGGTGAGGATATCAGGAGGCAGTCCAAACTTCCTGAGCCTGCACAGGAAGAAGAGACGCTGACGGGCAGATCTCACAATCATGTTGGTGTGGAGGGACCAGGTGAGGTCATCAGAGAGGTGAACGCAGAGGAACTTAACAAAGGAAATTAACCTTTATAGTAAATTATAAACTGTCAGATGCACACTCCTGTTAATATTAATGTAATGAAAGTCATTAGTTAAGTAACTGTCAGCAATATTTTTCATATTACAATTGAATAGTATAGCAAAATATCTAAGGATAACCAATTTTGCTATATGAATATCCTACTAACATCAGTGATTGACACAAAAAGTAGTCTGACTAGAAGCTCAAGACAACATCAACATAACAGGAGTAATTGACTTCATAATACAGCTATTTTTATGTGTGCTAAGCAGTTCCGGTTGGAAAAGGTTGTTAACACCCGAAACTTAACACCTGGCTTTCTGCCTGTCTTCCGTTGCTCCACTGATGGGATTCTAAGTTGGAGATGTCCTGTGGAGCCCCAAGGACTGGAATATATATAAGGAAGTGTACTAGGGACACATACATCTAATGAGGAACCAACAGCTATAGAAAAACAACTTCAACAACAATCTTATTCATGAGAGTTTTGCTAAGGGGAATGTCGACTGACATTTGATACACCATATGTCTAGAGTGAAACTGGCAAACAATGGCCTATTTAAAAACTTTCTTAAGAACATTCCATTCAAGCACGCCCTCTTTCACTATCAACACCAGCACCAAAAGTATTTTCTTTGGCTGCTTTGCAGTGGCGTCTAGGGAAAGATTATCTTGATGGGCCAATACAGTCCACTTAACATCATCGCTGGGCAATTTCGATTGCAGTGAGAGAAAGTTCTGGAGTATTTATCACTAGACTATTAGGATGGATTTGTGCTTTTGAATCTACTATGACAAGCACAACAAAATACAACAGCTTGCTGTCTTGATGATGAAGTAATAACATTTTGTTTTGAGAAAAAATTATCATTACTGAGCTATAAGTTAATGTCCTACTCTATCTTTGTACAGGACATTGCAGTGACTGTGGATTAGTGTTAGTGTGGGACCCCACCTGCTGCGAAGTGAAGTGGATTTACTCTGAAGCACAATAGGTTGTCTTCATGCTTTCACGTCATTCCAATGAAGTTGGAATTTCAGATGGAGGGCAGTAAGTGAAAACCGGAGTGGGTAAGATGGAGGAGAGGAGTCCTCATCCTGACCACAGCCGAAGGCTCGCAAGCTGGTAAATGAATTTAGAGTGACTGCAAATAAGGTAAACCACAGGCATTTTGGGAGCTTGTGATAGAGCTCCCCATTTAGAACATCACGTCCAGCCCTCCATCTGCAGTACGCACCACAGCACTGCACTGACATGGCATGATTTGCAAACAACCTGTGAAATAACATGAAGAAAACTCCTAAAGCGCTTACTACGGATTTATTATGACCATCTCTAGGTGGTATTACAGCTAAAGGAACTATAGCGATACACTTCTGAAATAAAGGAAAAAGTTAATTACACAAAGATACTTCATATGTTTTCAGTTTTACACCCTGCTCCCTAAAACTGAACAATCATAGCAGGACTATTGCTGCTTTAAGTACAAATTGGGTGGTCTTTATATATTCATGGGGTTATGTGTGGATTCAAAAATAATAATAAAAAAATCAATGCGCAACAGTTCAGCGTCTCCTGACTATGACCCATTAACGAGTATTTATATAACACTAATATAACATGGTGTTTTATCACTGGTATGTGCTGAGGCTTATGGGAGATGTGTGCAGCCAATAAAAAGTTTACTGTTTTATAGTTATGTGTACCTGTTTGGGTGTGCTATTTTTGTCTGGCTTGTGGGTTCTTGGGGCTTTTTGTGTGCAAGGGGGGTGTCAGCGGTGACAGGAAGCCTGCGGTACCCACCGCTGCAGGGTACAATGCATGCATGTTCCAGTTCCATTTGTTCTGCATTATGGAAGGGCCATGGGATCCGTACTAGGTACAGCTGCAGGTGTATGGCACTGACCACAGCTCTCCAGTAGAGGTTTGGGGAAGTACCAGTGGTGCTGTTGGTCAGCAAACTGTACCTGGATTGGTGAAGAGGTAAGAGCAGCAGATTAACACAATGGCCATGGAGTTAAGCACTGTGGTCTAGCAGGCTTATCTGATGTTTGCACAGCTCACTTAGCTTTCTCATCTAATTTTGATCAGTATATGACCGTAAATACAAAGCGATACATTTGTTGCAGATATACTTCAGAATTTATTTATTACTTTCAATAAATCAATAAAACATTATTCTTACTGTGTGGGCGGGTTGTTGAACATGAAACTCATGTGAACGCAGGGTTTAGATTTCATCATTGACATCTAATGAGGCTGCTTGTTCAAGGTGTTGTAGCTTTGCATACACTGGAAAAAGGGTTTATCAGGTTAACCTAAAAACCTAAAAACATTGCTTAATGTTGTAACATGTCTTAGTCAAAATACCATGAGGATCATACAGAACAGCTCTAGGGTTAGATCACTTATTAGAATGACCGGTTTGGGTGTCAGCTCCTATGATTGATAAGGAGCCACTGTGTTAGACAAGTGCAGCTTAAAACTACCATAAAAATAATGACTTAGAAAACATCTACACCCATTCTGTCATTTCACTCCCACATTATTCACCTCTTAATCAAATAAAGTTTATCTTATAGACTCAACTAACAGACTTAAATGTCAATGTTAATCTCCATAAATATATTATTTTAATTTTTAGTGTTAGGTAGTGCTAAATGGCCAAAGAAGCACCCCGTATAGCCTGCAGATGTGGGCCACTTTTGGCTTAGATATGGCACTAGTATACTACTATGAGCTAAATCTGAGCATATCTACCACTTCCACTGGAAACCTGTATGCGAGTCCATGCAGTGAAACATCCACATGAACATACACACTAGGGGGCAGTGAGCACAAGTGCCCAGAGCAGTAGGCAGCCCTATCCACAGCAGCCAGGGGTTCAGTGCCTTGCTCAAGGGCACTTCAGTCATGTACTGCTGGTCCTGGAGATCGAACCAACAACCTTTCAGTCACTAGACAACATACTTAACCTTCAGGCCACGACTGCCCCACATTGAAAATGTTTATATGACCCACATTAAAACGTCTTAAAACAGACCTGGGAGCATTCGAAAATTTATATTGTTAACACTACAATCATCTTAAACAGGGATTGCCAGAAATGTGGGAGTCCATAGTTTGAATTCTGATTTCTGTCATATATAACACAATACACTGTAAACATTAAGACCTAAAACGTTTTGGCCTATGTGTAATTTTGTTTGTTTTCTTAAAAAAAGAACATTGTTGGGTTAACATGTTATTTTGTGTTAGTACAGTCTAAATTAGTCCTTGGAACACTACTGCAGTTCCTAGTTTACAGTTCAGATTTAGTTCAAATGATTTGAGACTGCCTACAATTTTATGTTTAGTGAACATCAGATAGTAAGTAAGCCCCACTATTTACATGAAAAGTCAGCAACAAAAGTAGAAACAAGAGTACCTGAGTGGTGGAATAGACGAAGCATTTAACTGATTGTCACAAGATTATGAGTTTAAAGCCCATTAACACCACAGCTATCTTTTGCTGGTAGTTAAAGAGAGGAGAGCTTTGAACTCATGATCTCCTGACAATGAGTCCTCCACTTAGTGTGAAGGAACCTGTTGCACCATTTAAGGTAGAGGAGGAACATTAGAACAAAAAGCTGAACAGGTAGACTGAGGCACCATAATATAACTGCTACAACATTTAAAGTGGAATGGTAAAATTCAAATAAGAAGAGTGTGGTTAGTATATGTGTAGTGGTTTTTGCTGAATGTAGCTGGACAGGGATATCAAAGATAAACTTACTTGGGTTCAGTCAACCGGCACTGTGATTAGCTGTTTGCTTCCTATCTTAAATAAAGACTTTGAATAAATGTATGTTTCCATCAACTGTTTAAGCTGCTTGTATTTCTAGTGTGTTAGGGCAGAACTTTAACTTCCCATATTGCCACTGTTTTTATGTCATGGCCCATCCTAAGGTCAGGCCATAACATGAATGAGAGTGAGCCTGCGGTCAGACAGGACACTGTTTAAACAGGAAACCACTTTAGGTTTGTTTATATTCTCCATGGCAAGATATAACGATACAGGACACAGGCTTTTAACGAGCCCACACAAAAATAACAAACAATGACCTAGAGAACAGAAATATCTCCACGTGATCTCCTTGTTAATGTAAGGTATTGCTCCTAGACATGGTTCTGTTTGAAACAAAAGTGAGACATAAGCCATTTTCTCCTTTTTTGAAATTTGTCAAATGATCAAAATATTATCACTCATACATACCAGCCACTTGTATCTGCTCTAGTCGTACATTTGATCAGTTCTACTTACCATATACATCTATTTTGTAGTTCTACAATTACAAACTGTAGTCCATTTGTTTCTCTGTATACTTTGTTACCCTGTTCTTTAATGGTCAGGACCCCCACAGGACAGAGCAGGTACTGTTAAGGAGGTGGGTCATTCTCAGCGCTGCAGTGACATTGACTTGGTGGTGGTGGTGTGAGTGCATGTTGTACTGGTACGAGTGGATTAGACACAGTTTTTCTAGAGTTTGTAAATACTGTGTCCACTCACTGTCCACTCTATTATATGCTCCAACCCTATTGAACCATCTTGTAGATGCTTGTGTTGTTCATCCTCCAGTCCTTCATTAGTGGTCACAGGACATTGTCCAGAGGATGCTTTTGGCTATGTAGTTTTAGTTAGTCCATTATTCTGAATACACGCTCTCTGGTGGTCCTGTGGGAGTTCTGACCATTGACGAATCAAGGATGAACAAAGTATGTAGAGAAACAGATGGACGCCAGTCTGTAATTGGTAGGTGGATCTGATAAAACAGACATTGACTGTAAAGACAAGTAGGTGTAGCTAATAAGGTGGCCAGTGAGTCTAATTCACCTCATTCCAGCCATAGTATTCCTATGTGAATAATATTTCCATGTGAAAAGTTTATATCAACCAGCAGCCTATCAGCATAGAAGGAGAGCTTATGCTTTCTGCTTCACCAGATGTTCTGTGGTTATTTCCCTCTTTTCTCCTAAAACAGGTTGAGGAGAAAGAATTCAGACATCCTCAATTTTTTATTTATCAATACAATATTAAGATCTGCTTTACTTCTTTGAGACAATCTGAAACAAAATTAGAAAAGCCCAACTTAACTCCCTAGTGAGAACCAGGAGAACAAGTGGTGCTCATCCCTTACTTTTCATAAACATCTACAGTTCTCAGCCAAACTTTGACAAGTTTGTCAAAGCAGGAAAGGCAAAAAGGAGTACACCGCATTGAAGCGCCGGGCTGGTCTGGACAGGTTCACTTGTTCAGAGGGAAGAGAGCCCTGGACTTATTCTTTTGTAGCGTTCACATAAGAGGGCGCCACTCTGTGGTCAGTCATGGAACAAAACATGGAACAATGCATTAAACAGTTGCAGACAGACACATGGACTCTGGTAATAACATTAATCTGTACACAGTCCAGTGTAGCCTATTACTAACATTGCTGCATCACTGACATGTAAACTTCGATGCTACTAAAATGAACCTTTATGAATTTTGTAGGGTTTATAGTTTACTGGCTAACATTTAAAACATACAGGCAGAGTAGTGCCCCAGTTAATCTGATAATACAGTTATGTGGATTATATTATATTGCTTATTATTAATAAGATTAATGGCCACTTGGGGTCTGCAGAAGGAGGCTACAGCGGCACATCATGCAGGTTCAACATCATGGAATGTTAAAGAACTTATGAGACAATGGAACGATGTCACAATGGATTAGAATGTAGACCTCTCAGAATTCTGGCACAGTGATGACGGAAAAGTCTTAGAGGCGTCGCTAGAAGGATGCTACAAGGCTACAGAATAAGCTCAATAATTATTACTAATTATTAACAAGTTATGCTCCAACAACAACCAGAGGTATGATTTATACACGTGAACAAGTAGCTGATAATGGGCGTACATGCTAGTAATGCAGTGTAACAGTAATAGACCTCTGGGAGAAAAGGCCCACAGCCTTCTGAGTGGTGTATTCAGTCAGTATATCTATTTGAGGCCCTATATTGTCCTGTTTTTTGTGTTTGCCCATGTTCTAATACAGAAATGAGGTTATTGTTAATGTATTTCCAGCAGTTATAGTTATTATTGTAAACATGTTTGAGTGCTGATTTGTTCTCGCGTATGTTTAGGCATGGACGAGACGCGGGTGAGCTCCATGTCTCAGTGGCTGAACTCGGATGTGTTCATCGTGTTTGTGGTTGTGTTGGTCCTACTCGTTGTTGCTGCCATCGCTGTCTGCTGGGTCATGAGATGTCGTCGTGCGCATACAGAAACAGAGTACTGCTATACACACCCTGATTTGCACACACAGACACACAAAAAGTTTTTTTTTTATAACAATGACACATGTAAATGTTGATTCTAGTATGAAACCTCTCAGGAAAGAAAGAAATTATTGATGGGCAGATGAGCTATATGAATCTAAAATGACTTGAGAATGACATACTAAAAATATATTATATAATATCCAGAATAAAGTTAATATTTAATTAATATTCAAAAAGAATAATACAGTGAATATTTTAAATTCAGTTATAAAAATCCATATCCTATAATAATATCACATAATTAAGATTCAGAACGATGTGATAATATATTCTTATCTAGTATAAATGAGTACTCAGATTAAAAGTCTAATAAAATGAATATCCATAATATCTATGTTATCCATAATGACTTAAGTTATAATAAAATTAACATCCAGTTAATAGAATAATGATATCATTCACTTATAAATACATTATATAAATTCATATTTATAAAAAAGTTAACATGTAAACACGTCTCCGAGCTTGACAGGATGCTAATAATTAATATACAGGACCCAATAAAAGTCCCAATAAAAGTAATATCCAGAATGAAATGCTGAGGCATTATATGACAAAATGACTGTAAATAGATAATTACAGTACATTGTTTATAATTTCATAACCTTATACTTTAAGTACAAATACAAAAATGATCTTCATATAGTCCATGAAATTTAAACATGTAGTTATTATATATGTAGGTAATATGCATGCTTTCTATAGAAAACACCTAAATATACCTTTATTCTGTGCATTTTACACAGTTCTCACAATTCTCACTTATTTACTGGGGGGGGGAATCAAGGGCGTAAGTGTGGGTTTGACACTGGAGGGGGACAAATTTGCTAATATGAATCAAAGCCCACCCTATCCCATAATTATTACCTATATACTGATTCCACTGTAGGTAAGGTAGTAAATCACTGTATGTAGTGACATAGAGCAACATTTGTGGAATTACAGTAAATTACAAATAAATAAACAAAATACAACATCATCTGTACGTCTGTTTATTATTAGATAAATACAATTAAAGACCACTTTACAAACTAAACTAGATACTCCACATTACATGGTACTGCTGTCAGAAAACTTATTATACATTGAATGTCTGAATTATATACACATATAACTAAAAACTATTTTATTTTCTTCTGTGGCATAATGCTGAAATGAATGCATGTTAAGGTTTCCTGAATAGACAAGACTAACATTAATTTTAGGCTGTGTGCCAAACAGAACACAACAATTACATACTGCACTACTGAAAGCACTTTTAACTATGTTTTTTTATTATTATTAATTAATTAATTAATTGTATTTATTCCATTTAATTTTTTAAGTATTATTTTAAGTAGTGTAGTAACAGTCTGCAGTTTGGGACGTGGCTAACCCAAATCCTCCTCGTCTGTTACCATAACAACACATTATACAAAAGCCATTTTTAAAGCTGGCGTAAGCTTAAACCTGACACTCCAGCGAGGCGAGAGCTCGACTCAGAGTAGCTGCTGGCTTCTGAATATGCATCTCAACACAAGCCTTAACTAAGTGAAAGCCCAACCTAACAGCCAGAGTCTGTTGCTAACAACAAAAACAGCGCATAAATTGCGAACGCTGCCAAAACACGCTTTTAAAATAAAGTGTTTTTAAACAGTTTTAAACTGTTTCTGCTTTTTCTGTGGTTGAATTTTTTTTTATGTGGTTTAATTTTTGGGTGGGACAAATCTACCTGTTTTGCACTTCAATAACAACACAATTCAATTCAATTCAACAAATGCCTTTTTGTTCTTCCTCTCAGAAGAATGGCAGAAATCAACATCATTCCTGCGGACATAAACAGTCGATCCAAATTCATCCTGAAGATTGTGACAGAGCAGAAACATGCCTCCGAACTTGTCAGGATGTTAACAAGTCATAACCGCTTAACTGAGGATCCGGCAAGTCCAACAATTAACCAAGAATTCCCTGATGTTGCCTCTACCTCTAGAGAGCAACCTCAATTGCAAACTCCATCTACCTCCCACTCAGTCACAGACAACACTATGCCCACGGGTCAGCAGGTCACCTCACTGGACTGTTCATCTACAAATCCCAGCAAGACCTGTGTGACTGCTACCATTGAACCCCTCAACCCTGAGTCTGTGGTTACAGGTGATGAAGAAGCGTACAACAATGATAGTGATGATGAAGCAACTCATTACTTCAATGCCATGTCTTCTAGATTGAAAGAGGAACGGAATGGTGTAGAACATGAAAATGAATCATCATAGTTACATCATATCTGGGTTCAAAATTAAATTTTCTGATGCAGTGTTTGGACTTTTTTGGTCTGTAATTACTTACACTGTGAGTAAACCTTATCAGTTTTAGCAGAGCCCAGTAACACTGAGATTAATAACTGATCACATTGATTTATCAGTCCACTCAGACTTTAACAGAGCTCAATAACACTGAGATTAATAACTGATCACATTGATTTATCAGTCTACTCAGACTTTAACAGAGCTCAGTAACACTGAGATTAATAACTGATCACATTGATTTATCAGTCTACTCAGACTTTAACAGAGCTCAGTAACACGGGGATTAATAACTGATCACAGTGATTTATCAGTCTACTCAGACTTTAACAGAGCTCAGTAACACGGAGATTAATAACTGATCACATTGATTTATCAGTCTACTCAGACTTTAACAGAGCTCAGTAACACTGAGATTATAACTGATCACATTGATTTATCAGTCTACTCAGACTTTAACAGAGCTCAGTAACACTGAGATTAATAACTGATCACATTGATTTATCAGTCTACTCAGACTTTAACAGAGCTCAGTAACACTGAGATTAATAACTGATCACATTGATTTATCAGTTTACTCAGACTTTAACAGAGCTCAGTAACACTGAGATTAATAACTGATCACATTGATTTATCAGTCTACTCAGACTTTAACAGAGCTCAGTAACACTGAGATTAATAACTGATCACATTGATTTATCAGTCTACTCAGACTTTAACAGAGCTCAGTAACAATTAAATTATTAACTGATCACCTTACTGATTTATTAGTCTACAGGACCTTCAGTGTTTGCGAAGATGCCATTATCTCTTTCATGTATTTATATATTATTGAAATACATGCTTCCATTCAGGTTCCTTGGGTTGCGCCCATTAATATCACAGGCCTTTACAGTTTGTACAATCCCTATAGAAAAACATTGACTAGTAGACTAGTGACTACTCCTGTGGAGCAGTTGCACATGAGCCTAAGGTCACCATGACCTATGCTAAACATCACTTAGAGCAGTATGAATGACCTTAGCACTGGACTGTGGAGCAGTGGAACTGTTTTCTCTGGAGTGATAGATCTCCATCCAGTGTCTTCGGAACTGAAAATGCAACATCTGTACCTCACTAATAGTGGCCTCACTAATGCCCTTGTGGATAAATACAATCAAATTCTCACAGAAGTCATGTAAAATCTAGTGTAAAGCCTTCCCAGAAAAGTTGAGACTGCAGCAAATAGATACAAACTCCTTCAATTTCAGAAGTGTTCTACACTGAAGTGTTTGGACGCTTAGTGATTTATTGGAATTTAGAACAATCTTTTTTATACAGTGAACAAAATCTATTGCAATCAGCTGGAATCTAACACAGCTAGCCAAAGGTGAATTCACTCCTGATTAAGAAGGACTTTCATCTCTGTGGCAGCGGCTCGTGATTGGACTGAGATATTTGGAGGACGTGCCTTCTGGCCAAAACGCTGCACGCATCCAAACGAGGTGATGTTGCACAGCCATGGTGTCTCCGGTGACCAAAGCTGTCTTCATAGCTCTCTTCCTCTTTGCCATCCTGCTCATTCTCTACGTTATTCTGTGGTACATCTGTCGAGACGCCGATAACGACTACATCTGAGCACAAGCGTGAAGGTCACGGAGAGGGACAACCGCGGGAAGATGGTGCGTACAGGACGGAGGCTGGCGCAGATGCTCAATGAAGATGCAGCACTGGACAGCAGGTCAGTCTGCAGAGGAAAGATGCTCGGTTGCGCGCACACAAAGTTCAAACCAGCCTTTTTTTTACTTTTGCTACTATGATCTCTATCTTTTTCTCCAGATAGAAGAGAAAAAAATGCATTTTTTCTTTATTTCTGCCGCAGAATGGCTGTATTATTTAACCATCTACAAATAATGATTTATTATCTCAAATACAGTAATAACTTATTACATTCCAATTAAGTAGGTATTATTTTGAGATAGTAAGTCAGTATTTCAACATACTACATTTAATGTTCATGTCATACATTTGAAATAATTATTATTTTAAGCTACTAATTACTAATTTTAGATAATACATCATTATTTCAAGATGCTAAATCTTAATTTTGAGATAATGCATAAAAATTTCAAGATACCAGATCCTAATTTTGAGATAATAAGAAATTATTTAAAGTTTCTAATTTCTAATTTTAGGAAAATACATAATTATTTCAAGTGCCTACTTTCTAATTTGAGATAATACATACATTATTTAAAAATTCTCTAAAGATTTAAAAATTCCTGTTTGTGAAATAATGTGTGATTATGATTATGTCAAGATAGTAATAGTCTTAATTTTGAGAGGACACACAATTACTTGAACATATAAAATTGTAATTTGAGATAACAAATTGCTGTCAAGTTACTACTTCCTAATTTTGGGATTTAAAATATTTCAAGAGATTATACCCTAATTTTAGATAATACGTAAGTATTTAGACAATAAGAGTTTTGAGTTACTAAATCCCTGTATACAGAAAAAAGGTTACATAGACATAATGTATAACTCAACCATCACTGGTGCGAAGTAAAGGGTAAATACAGACATTGTACAGACATATTATTTACATATTGAGTTTTTCGTGTGATATGTTAGCAGCACCACTTAATTCTACATCATATTACTTATGTGTGGAGATGACCATTGCATAAAGCAGGACTGTTGCTAGACCACTTGTCATCAATGTTGTAAACATATAAGTGCAACTGCAGAGCAAATGTACTCTATTTCTGATTGCTTCAGTCGAAACTGAACTGATATGTGTATTTAAACTACACCAAAGAAAAGGAAAAGTATAATTTCAATACTTTGCTTAATCTGAGGATAGATGAAATAAACTCATATATGTAAACATTGAGAGTGGTTTGATTTGAAACAGGCACTAATGTAGAGAAACATATAGGCTTTTTACAGTGGTGGTAATGGGAACCAGGGCTTGTGATAGCTACACCCCTCACATTTTTGTAAATATTGTATTATATCTTTTCCTGGGACAACACTGAAGATATGATACTTTGATACGATGGAAAATGGTCAGTGCACAGCTTGTATAACAGTGTAAAGTAGCTGTGCTCTCAAAATAACTCAACACACAGCCATTAATGTCTAAACCGCTGGCAAAAAAGTGAGTGCACACTAGCCATGCTCACCTACTGATTTCACTTACTGACTAGTAGGTAAGTAGGAGATTTCTTTTTTTCCCCCAATATTTTATTTTCAACATTTCCCAAATGTATGCCATAGAGCAAGGACAATACAAAATAGATTATTTAAAAAAATATAATAATTGAAAATAGCAACCCAATGATCATGTAACATTGGGCAAAACCAGATTAGATGGGACAAAGATCCCTCAAAAGCTTGGCATATATCACATTGTGAAAAAATGAGATATACATTTTGTTCAATTTTGTTTTGGAATAATAAAACCTACAAATAACTGAATAAGCCTGTATCTAGAATTTATCAAGCAACAGTGGATCTATGGATAAGCACTCTTTCCACATTTCCTCTGATAAAGTTTCACCCAGCTCTGAGACGTATTTTTCCCTTATGTAGGTGGTGCTTACTGCTGTAAGAACAATGATGGATCAAGATATTCAATTAGAATCAGAGCATGAAATAAGTAACCCATAAGGAGCATGCTCCTTCGACATGTCTAGGAAGGATGGTATACTTTTTAGATTTAAGTTGAGTTGCAAATGCCAAATTTTGTTCTAAGTTGACCAAAAGATGCCAATTTACTATCAATATAAAGACCCTTGATACACTTTAATCCAGACTCTCCCCCATATTGAAAATATTTTGTTTAGAAGAAGTTATTATAAGCAATTGGGGTACAAGTGGCAGAGACAAGAAACTTGATTTAGAATCTTCAAAGAGTTTCTTACAGCAAACCTATTGCCAATTAGTTCAATATAGGAATTTTGTCTTTGAGAATAAGAAAACATGAAGAGAAGATTCTAAAACTGACAAAATTTCAGCTTCCAGCTTTCAATATTTGCTTTTAGTTTATCAATCATATACAAACAATATGATTTCTTATCCCAATTGCCAGTGGCTCCAGTATGGGTATACTTGGGTATACTCTAGTATATTCAAGTAGCTCAAGTAGAGGATGATGAGGATCTTCCCCAGTTAGCTAATTCACTTCAGCTGGAGCTAACTGTTGAGAGTCTTTCAGTTGCTTTGAAGATTTCGATGGCATTTCAACACAATCAGACTTAAACTAAGAGACAGACTTAAACAATATGTAACTCTAGGGCATCTCAGACATCAGTCAGCATATTCATGATCATTTCTTGCACTAACTTTCTGTAAGGAAGCTTTAAGAACATTGAGCCCTTTACATCTCTGGTTTCTATCACCACCACTATGAACAACTCTTACTCGAGATGTTTCTTTAGGCATTTCACACCAAACCACTCTAAATGACTTTACATCTTTAGTCATTGATTTGGACAAATGTTTAAAAAAATAAATAGGGTTGCCCTTTGATACAAACTATGAGGCAACAGATCTACACCAGCAAATAGTCTTTTGAATGTTAATTGATTTTGCATCTCCTGCTACTATAAAAGTAAGGCTCAGATGAGCCATTCCAATTTATAAGAATCGAGCAAGATGCAATACTTTTTAATGACTTTTTTTACATTGAAAACAGAGTGAAGAGCTTATGATAGTCAGTCTACATAATGTACATAATTAACTGGAATCCTATTGAAATGTAGTATATTGTCAGTGCCCAATACCTCCAAAATAGTAACTGTACAAGAGAGGCTAAAAAACAGTCTTAAATTTCAATGTAAGTCAATGGAACCAGAATTGTTTTCAAGTGATATTATTGGTCAATTCACCATAAAATTTTCACACAATGTAAATGGCAGCTGTGTTCAAATGATGGAGAAAAATAGACCAAAATGTTTTTCATTGGGCAGCGACAATATAGTAACAGATCCGTCTTTCTTCTTTGGCTTTGCAGATGGCAGCTATAATGACTTTGGTTATATTGGAGGAGTGACAGCAGTGGAAGTCGACAGAAGGAAACTGGAAGAGCAAGCAAGGAAGAGCTGATCTGGACTGACCAATGGGGGACGGAAATAATGAAACTCAAGAAAACTAGAACACCAAGGATGAAGATGGCTTGAAAAGGAAAAGAGGGAAAGACTAGAGTAACAGACCATCAGTGGACCATCAATGCAATTTTTTCTTTGGGGGCAAATCATGTAGTCCAGTAGCCTGCATAGTTTGCACTACAGTAACATCTGTCCTATATGGAGTGCTGGGTGAAAGGAGCTTTGTCAAAGACCTGAGATAATGGCGTTTTCCACACATGAACATTATCTATAGATTCAAATTTAAACTTAATGACATAATATGATGTGTGTATAACATTATTAAGCTATATTTGCTGAACTTCACAACTTGATCTCTCTCTTGTTGTTTATAGGAACAATGCGTGATAGACTACAATTTATATGTACATCTTCTGTGTAGGTTAAATAAAGCATTGGCCCAGCTGGATAAAAGTGGCAGTCTTGGAAAAAAATAAGAAAATGTTGAAGTTGATGCCACCAATGTATTTTATTTTAAACAAAATTGAGTTAATTTTATAAAAACATCACAAAACATATTTAAATAGACAGTGCATAATAATAATAATAATAATAATAATAATAATAATAATACAATAAATTAAATACAGTATACAAGCTTGACATATGTAATTTGGCCTACTTCAAAATATTTCTGCAAAATTTGCTGAGAAAATCAAAGTATCATGTTACATTCTAGAAAACACTTTTACCTTCTAAATATTTTTTTACAGTGGTGCTGATAGGAACCTGGGGTCACCCTGTATACAACCAAAATACAGCCATTTTACCCTACAAACCTACCAGCGTCCTGAGGGTTTAGATGGATTGTTGATAATGCTAAAATAGTGGTAAACCTGTAAATATACAGTTTATTTGGGGACCGTTTTGCTTCCCAATACCCTTTATGTATTTTTCCACTATGAATGGATTTTAAATTATATTTTATCCCTAACCTTTTGGCAAAACAGTGTATTTGTAACCATTTCTTGTAATAACTTTCTGTTCTGTAGTATTATGTTCTAAAAACCCTATGGGCTCTATGACTATGACACCTCACAGTTGTAGTTGCAAATATAACAACACATCTAAAGCTAGCAGTTGCAAGCAAACTGACTCTTTTTGGTGCAACACAAACAAGATTTAGAGACTACTGGTTCATTCAAAAAGTGAGCCAGTATGCCAGGATATCAATTAAAGACCCCATATTATGTTTAGGCAATTTTTGCCTTCACCTAATAGTTAAGTGCAGTAAATGAACAGTGTTAAAGTTTCAAAACATATCACTGACTCTCCCATGCATTTCAGTTAATTACAGAATTACAGAAAAAAAATGCATTTACGTATCATAACATATTGTTAAAGCCACATATGCTTGCAGTGAAGTTTCAAAAAGAAGATACAAAGAATGGAAATGTATGAGGTAGATATGTAATTTGAAGCTGCAGGCTGTCATGTTTTCATTGTCCTTTCTTTGCCATTGGTTTCTCAAATTAGTTACACATAGTTAATACTTAAACCACTCAAGCCTCTGATACTTAACCAAAAATACTCTCCATGATCCAGGAACCAAAATCCAACACATACTACTGTTATTATTTTAAGGCGTGTCTCATTTTTTAATTGTAACTTGAGCTGCAAGAAGCACAGGAGAGCAAAAGAGAGTGATAGATCTTTACACATATGACTTTGAGTGCAGGCTTGCACACCACTAGAGGGAGTCCACAAGTTGTGAAACCTTGTTCAGGAATGTTTCACCAATCATAACACAGCACATAGACTTATTATTAGCCCAAAAAAGCCTGGTTAATTCTAAGAGATAAAGAGAAAAAATGGTCATGTAAAATGAATAACAGCTGTTTTTGGTCCATAAACACACTCAAATGTTATAAGTGGGAAATACAACACAGATGTAGTTGCAAATTTTTGGACTTGTGTAGAAAGCAAAATGTACAGCTGAATTGTTCCTCCAACATAAAGATTAGGAAGCATTAAATGTTTGTATTATTTGGTTTCTATCAGCACCGCATTTCACATCGAAATGATCTAAAGTTTCATTCAACAGCTTAGAACACACTGTTTCTTCATTCCTCACTGTATATAGAACGACAATAGTTTATCATCTAAGCAGCCTGTCCCTTCGAAAAAAAGGAAAACTTCTTTTCTTATATTCACTTTGTGCCTTATTTCTATTGAACGTACTTGACAAATGGGTTCAGTTTCAGTGGTGTTCAGTTCAGTGTGGTTAGAGTAATTCTGCTTAGCTCATACTAAATTTAGTGTCTTTTACCACTTCCGTTTTTCTTAGCAGGCATGAGCTAACCACTGAAAGAAACTATAAGAATATAAGAGCTGAACCTATAGGTCTTAAAACCATTAACAATCTGTAATGGGAAGTGCTGACACGAACCTTAAGGCAGTAACAAAACAGAAACAGACAAAGCAGAAGTGTTAAAAACATCAGAAACTGTAATGGTCTGCACTTTTTTCTGGAACAGCCCAAAAAGGTCCAACTGCCATCCAAAACCTGTTCTTGGGTCTGCAGCCTTTGGACTGAGGTGCTGGTGATTCCTTACTGTAATTACGTGTTGCGAGTACAGTCCTGATGGAGCTGCAGCAGAGGCATTCATCGGCACCTAACGTTTACGATGCAGAAGAAGGAGAAACAGCAGAAATCAAAACTGAGGACATCTATCAGTGTCTGCAGTATCCTCAAACAGGACCCCAAAGAACAGATAACACCAAGCCATCCGCCGTAGGTAAGGAAAGGTTGTTGCATGGATAAATCTATTTATAATGTTTGAGGTGTTATAGTGATGATAATATATATAACTGGCTAATTATCATTTGGCTGCTAGGAAAATGAATGTGGATAACATAGGTGTGTCTTTTAGGTGAGGATAAACGCAGGAAGATGATGTTTCTGCTTGTCGCTTTCGTTACTATCCTACTCATCACCATCTTCATCCTCTCAGCAGTGCACTGTAAGTTTTAGGCCTTTCGAATTTATTTAAAAGTTGTGTACATTTTCCAGAACATATCTCTTACGTTAAAGAGGCAGCATTCATTTGGTTGAGCTATAGCACCAGTTGGAAGATGTAGAAAGAAGAAGAATCCTTGTTGAAATGTCATACTGTAGTTTGAATCTCCTCATTAAACAAAACTAAACGTTAGGCTGTCAAACATCCAAATCTTTTGACACTGGTAATATTTTCCAATAAGGACATTCACCAGCTTCTTGTTTGCATTTTTCTATTTCACCTTAAATAACGCTGTGGATATGTTCTGGCCCCTGAGGTGTTATAATGACTACTGAAGCATTTAGGATAGAATTAGAAAATTTTAACAAGAACTGGCGAATGAAAAGTTTTGAAGAGCTGATGCTAAGTTCTAATACTATGAACATGCTTAGTAGCAACGCTCAATGGGTATAAATTGCTAGATCACTGGTGCTAGTGAACCATTTTGTGTTGTGAGAAGTTTGAGAACTGAGAATTTGACTTGTGGTTCACCATTCTAGAGAAACCAATAGCCAGAATTGTTAGCCAGTTGCATTTCTCTAAAAGCTCCTTCACAGAAATTAAATAGTATAAATACACTACTTGATGCCTTATAAATAGTTTTCTGATAGTATTGAGATAAATCTTTGGCCTTAAACATATTTTCCATACAATGCATTGTAAGGCAAAACAGTTTCCCCGTTTTATCAACAATTCATATAAATACTCAGGCGTGTAAGTTCGCTAGTGGTTTTGGAGAGTAAATAAAATGGATATGTTTGTGTGGTAGATATTACAACCCCTGGTTCCTGTCACCACCACGATAAAGTACTCTGTGGAAAAAGTCTCTAAGATTCTCTACCATTAACTGTTTCATGTTTTACCTGAATAGTGCAGGATTGTAGGAATTCTGCTTTAATGTTCTTATAGAATGTTTGTAGGGCTTCGGCTATACAAGTCAAGGTAAAAACCTCTTTTGTTGTCTAATGTCTTCTTCTTTCAGACTCTCACTTCAGACAAACGCTTGGAGGGATGAACAAACAGAGCACAAACAAAGGTGCAGCACAATCATTTTTTCAGGTCTCCCTAAGCTTAAATAGACCTAAACTAATGTGATTAGCATTTGTTCCATCTCAATCACTTTAGTCTGAGGGCCCTTATGCCAGTACATCATTTTGTTTCATACCAAATTATGGCGTACATCATTATTGGCATAAGCTGTTCATAATTACACAAGTGAAAAAAGAGTGTTTATTTAATGATTATATCACAAAGTCTCTGTGTGGGTAGCCTTCAAAAGAAGTCTGTCTTAGCTTTGAATGAAACATAGATATTTATACCTGGCATTTATGTTAAGGTTACTTGTTTGTCTTAATTGACAGATGATTTAACCTCAATATAACCTTGACATTCCCAATACGAAAGTGAATGTGGTTTGTGTTTGGCGTGCTTTGTGATACAGAAGTGTGGCTTCTCCATGACAATGTCTTCTATTTGCTCTGGAATGATCTCGGTGACTGCAACACTGCTAAGAGATTCTGTGCCAGGAGAAATGCAAGTCTCGCCACAGTGACGCAAGGCAACATGGTAACCACACAGACCCGCACATGTTTGTACCTGTCTTTGCACAGTATTGCCATGGTCTTCTCTCTGACTGCTGTGCTAAACTTTAATCTTTATTTCAGCTACTCTTTTTTATTTTTCTCTGTGGAGACCAACCTCAAAAATCCCTACTGAGATGTTTTCATCTTCATAGAGACATTTGGTTACCACAAAGAAACACATTTGGATGTCTATTCTTAATTTCTCTTTATGGAAAAAACAGAACCCTTTTTGTTTCTGTACAGAATTATTTTTAAATGCTCTTATACATCAGGTTTTCCATCATGGCAAGTACCCATTTAACTAGTCAAAAAACAAAGTATGCATTAAAATGGATTTATTTTATATGTATTATTAGTATTTTAGGTATTGTCAAGGTTCTATATAACCATTGCCTTTACTAGGAACTATGTAAACTACTTATCTGAAGGGTCTATGTTACATATTTTACTTATTTGTATCTTTTTCACTTATCAAATTTTAGTTTTATGTGCCCAAAAATAGTTTTTTTTTAGTTTTTTTCTCTTTAAGACGGACATGCATGAACTCAGCACAACAAAGATAGACACCAAATATGAAACAATTTTAAATCCAACATTAAATGAATATCAGAGCTCCAATCTAACACCAATGACTAACTGTTAAACTGTGCTGGTAATAAATGGTAGTTGGTCAGCATTAGCTTAGCTAGAGTGCTACAAGCTCTGTTCACCACAGACCAGTTTCAATTTTGATTAACAGAATCTTTGCTGAAGCAAGTTTAGATGATGATGTGAGGAAAAGTGGCTGGTGTTTAAACTTGTTCTATAGTGTTTGGAGCTGTAGCTTCCTAGCTAAGCTAAAGCTAGCAGACTCCTGTCTCCTAGCTAGCTTAGCTAATGAGATCCCCTGTACACATAAATGACTTCTCTATTATCACATGTATGGACAATAAAAACATATAACAGTGAGAACAAAGTTAAATGATTGGTGTTGCAGTAAGAGAGAGCCCCTTTGGTAGCGCAGTCACATTACAAGTGTCCCTCCAAATTACACGGTTAGTTCCAGCAAACTGATGCCTAAAACCATCCATGTAGAGGATAAATACTGAGATCACAAACTCACATATCTGGTTTTGAAAAAACAGAAAGAGTATAAAGAGAATTTTAGAGGATAAATAATCTGAATCTTTTGTGGAGTTTCTCTTTTCTTGTTTTTCCGGGTCATTATTTAGCAGCTCAACAAATGGTAAAAAAAACCATTACATGGAAAAAGGCTGATACGGCGATACTGATCATTTCTAAGTAAGAACCACCTGTTACCATGACATGAGGCAGCATCTACTGCACAGATGCACTGTACACTTTCTGTACACCAACCTGATTTAATCTGATACTGTGTATATGCATGTATGTGTGTGTGCTTATGGTTGGGTGTGCATCTATAGGCCTGGCTGCAGTCACAGATCAAAGGAAACCACCTAGTGAAGAGGGGCAAGTTAGAGGAATCTGGAGACTACGATGACAGCTTTATGGTACTCACCACGGTCTTTACATTGCAGTAAATTCTTCAAAAAGTAGCTGATTACTATTCTTACCTTGCATTTCTGACTGATCAACAATTCTAGTCCCAGTCCCGGTCCTGGAGGCCCATTGCCCTGTAACCTAATTTTAATTAATTGGCTTTATTGCTTCCAGAACTGGTACAGTTTTGGCAGACTTCATCCCCATCTGTCCATGTATAAATATACCCTATTTCAAAGTTACAATCACTGCCTAATAAAAGAAACCAGTTTTAACCCAATGGGCTGGAATTCTTCAATGCTTTATGAAGCATCATCTCCTTATCACTACCAAGAACAAATCATAACAAACATGTTAGCTTTGTACAAATGCAAACATTATTTCTTGAATGTATGTAGAAGCATTCAAACTGAGCAATACTATTAACGTCCTTGTCAATACCTTGTGTCCTGTCAAAAATAAAAATAACAGGTATGGAGAAAACATAATTGGCTCCAATAGCAGGAAAGTCCAATCCTGCTCCTGAAGTAGACCACCTTGTGAGTTCAGATCTAACAAACTTGGCTGGGATGCCCCTAAAGGCCTTAATTACCTGGATCAGGCGTGTTAGATTGGAGGGGATGAGTTAATCTCTGCAGGGTGGTAGATCTCCAGGACCAGGGCTGTGCACCTCTGCCTCGTTTATTTGAAAGTGGGCGTATTAAAACAGGAAAAATGTTACAATTTGAATGGCGGTGGGCCTACAGGAGCACTTATCTACGTAAACTAACTGATACAGCAAGTTTGTGAACCATCAGAAAACATAACAAGATGTAGAAAGTTATTTTTTATTAGTTCATAGTATTTTGTTCTCACTGTGATGGCATTCTTTTTAGGATGACGAAGATTCTGAATGTGACCTCCTTGAAGTGACCCCTGGGCAGACGGAAGGATGGGTGTGTGAGAGAGCAGCACAGATATCTTAAATCTATTGATCATTTATTAACCACAGAATCCAATTTTTCAATTAAATCTGATAACTGGCTAGAGTTGGACTAAACAGACAAATCTTCCAGCATGGCCTTGAGATTCCTTATTTATCACAAATGCACTGTAACTGTTGTTTCCTCTGTCCACCAGGTGGCAGCACAGATCTAAAAATGTTTTCATGTGCAAATGCAGAGGTGCAGGAATTCTCAGCACATTTACTGAATGGCTGTGCTTTAATTTGTAAATTTCATTGCACAGAATTCTTTCAGGCATCAGATTATTCGTATTGGATTAGAGTATATGGTAAACAAAAATTTATGGATGGAGCCATGAAACCTTTACAGTATCAGACTCAACTATTTTCCATCAGTCTGTAAAGCATCTTTTTGTACTGGTTTGTTTCTTGCTATTTCATTTGTTTGTTGGTTTGTTTTTTTGGAATCTGACCAAATGGGCTGCAGGTCAAAGGTACTATAGAAGTTGTCTAATGGGTCCTTTTGGCATGTGCCAATAATGCATCACAATAAAAATAATCAAAATACCCACCTAACCTTTTGTCATAACTTACAACGTTGCATAAAACATAAAGCTGCTTTGAACGTCATCTTTTCATATACGTCCAATCCTGCTCCTGGAGTAGAGTGTATGTGTGCAGTATGACGGGAATGCTCATTTCTGCTAGCAGGAAAATGAGATTTTGGGTTCAAGTGGGCTTGAGTGTTTGGACAAATGAAGCTTTTAACAAACATTTTGGGTCCTTGCATACTCCTCCTTCAGCGGTGAGGACTCTACATTAAGTCCCAGGGAGCAGTCGGGGATAAGGTGCCTTGCCCAAGGGCACTACAGTAATTTCCCAGGAACTGAACTGGCAACCTCTTGGTCACAAGACTGGAGTTCTAACCTTCACGCCACGAGTGCTCCAAATGAACTTTGTAGTAGTTCACAGGCTCTGCTCTGAAAATGCTTGATCACAGTATCACATAAGTGTTTAACAAAAAAGCAGTGACAATGTCTCAAAGTCTCCAATATAATATTACTTTGCATGTAATACCGTGAATTCAATTATTAAATTCTTTTAGCTACTCCACAATTTCGATTAAAATCCAAAGGTGACAAAGCTTTCTCTGTAGCTGCCCCCAAAACTGTGGAATAGCCACAATTGATGCATTTAAGTCAAACTTGAAAACCTACCTTTATTCTCATGTCTTTTCCTCCTAAATAGTCTTATGCTTTTTTTTATTCTTGTCCAGGTAATATTATATTATATTTTAACATTTAATTTGAATATTGTTGTATTAAGAGTTTTTGGGTAGTTTATAGTTTGTATTTATTAGTTTATATTATTTGCTGTTATCTTCACTTGTACAGCACTGGTTGGCTTCCACAGTCTTTAAAGACTTGACTTGACTTGACTTAACTTTTCTGTTTTTTGGCCTAAAGTAAAAACTGCAGCATAAGTCCAGTCATTACACAATGATTGCATGGTTGTTGTGGAAAAAAGGGTAGAACACTTCTGAACCAGATTGAATCAGATCTGAATCAGATTGGAACTGTTATGGCACCAACTCTTGGGATAAGGACCAAAAGTGGTAACAAGAAACAGAAAATTACTTATTACTCTAATAACTTCTTGTGTGCAGACTATACTTAAACTCTGTACATTTGGTTTCAACACACCAACCTGCTCTATCATGTGTATCTAAAAATCCTTATATCAGGATTATATAAGACAGACTTCTCTTTTATAGATTATGTGCTGCAAATTGAGTTATTTGTCTAAAAATATATCCATATAAACATTTGGCCCCTTATCTAAGTAGTTAAATGTATGTACTATTAGTTATAGCTCTATTTTGATAAAATTAGCCAACATTTTTAAGCCTGCCTGCATTAGATAAGTGTGTATGGCAAAGGTTTATGGCACATCTAACAATCATATATGTGTTGTTTCTTGAATCAGCAGTAAATTAGTTTAATCTAAACCCATATATAGAAGTTTCAAATGTTTGTAGTAATTTCGAATGTTAGTAGTAATTTTAAATACACTGAGAATTTTCCAAGATATCAAACGATTTAATATAAATCATACAACAAAACATTATAACAACTGACACAATTGAAAAGCTTTTATCCCAGTAAAGGAGTTACTTTAAACCAATAATATTAAGTTTTACAGAATAATAATTATCCTCACCTGGTGTGGATGTCATTGTGCCTAATTTCAGTATAATTATCCATTTGATTGATGTGAAATGCAGAATCACAAAACGTTATCGAGGGGTTATCGAATTATCGAGATTTCCCTCTGGACCCTCAGCATGTGATTTGTAAAGAATAAAATAAAAAAAAACTTTTCTAGATAATTTCTTTCTCTCTCTTTCTCTATGATTATGCTGACTGACTGAAAAACATGAGTCATTGTGTTCTCTGATCATCAGTGAAATAGATTCTTAAACCTCTGAGAGAATCCTTTAGACTCTCCTTCTGCCGCAGAAGCAGCTCTCTCTGAGTCTGAGCTGCTCCTCACAGTTTTCTCATAAACCTCCACCAGAAGTGAGTGAGTCTTTGTGAGATTAGAAAATCCAAGTTTCAGCGTCTCCGACTCTCTGTTCTTCTCCTCCATCTGTCTGCTGAACTTGTCCTGCATCTTTGACTGTGAGGCCAACATGTTTCTCTGGAGTTCAGGCAGGATGATCTTCATGAGGTTTCTCTCTGCCTCCATTCTGGCTTCTCCTTCATATGTCTCCCTGATCTTCTCCATCTCCTGTTTGTGTCCGTCCTCCATCTCTCTCCTCTCCCTCTCATTCTCTTCTTTCAGTCTCTTCACCTTCTCCTCCATTTCTTTTCTTCGCTCTAACTCTCGTTCTAGCTCTTGTTCCAGCTGTCTCCTTTGCTCTTCATCCCTCTCTTCTTTTATCCTCCTCTCCAGCTCAGTTGTTCGGTGATTAAGTTGTTTTATCTCTCCTTCATGCTCTTGTACCGTTCCCTCTATCTTTTTCAGAGCATTCTGCACCTCTTTTTCTAGTTTTTCCTTAATTTCTCTCTCTTCCATCTCCCTCTTTTCTTCTCTTTCCTTCATGATCTTTGTCTCCATTGCTCTGATTTGAGACTCTGTCTCCAGGTAGATCTCACTGCTGTAGAACTTCTCTCTGTTTCCTTCCACCATCTTCTCTATCTTCTCCAGCAGCTCTGAGGTGTGAGAAGCGTCTCCGCTCTCCTTAATACTAAGACAGTGAAACCTGTTCCCACATTTCTCTACAAGTCTCTGGACCTCCTGCTTTCCTGACTGGATAAACTCTTCAATATTCTTCTCCTGGACTTCATCAGTAACAGTGAAGAGGATCATGGTGTTCCTCCAACATCTCTCTCCAAAGATCTCCTCCATTTTCTCCAGCATCCCTCTCTCCTTTCCTGTAGACTGCTTCACTGGTATGACTAGGAGGAAGGCGTGGGGTCCTGGAGCAGACAGGCGAACACAGAGTCCCACGTCCTGTCTCAGCTCCTCCAGAGAGAGTCCAGGACAGAACCAGTCAGGAGTGTCCACCACAGTCACCTGCCTCCCAGCCACCTCCCCCTGTCTGCTCTCACTCTGCTGCCTCACTGTAGATGCTCCAGCCTGGCTCCTCTGCTCTCTGCCCAGGATGGTGTTTCCTGCTGCACTCTTCCCACATCCAGTCCTCCCCAGCAGCACCAGCCTGAGTTCTGCTCCAGGAACTGACTCTGGAGAGGCTGAACTAGAGGATTCTCCACTCACTGAAAATGAAGAAAAAAATGAATAGCATAAAACAAAAGTTTGTGATTATGCTGTTACAATAGATGTTTTATAAAACGATACTTTACTTATTGGAGGAAGACTTATACCGTTTCTTCTTCTGAGTGGTGTGGCAGATTCTGGAGTTTCTTCATTGACTATGAAATAAAGGAACAAAAACAGAATCGAGATTATGTTACTGAGTAGGTAATGCTTGTGAATAGTTCATATTCTAAAACTCGACACAAACACTGAACCCTCAGCTCAACGTAAAATACATGTATGCTAAGCTGTTTAACACCTGCATGGTGTTATTATGCAATGTTCATACCAATAAACATATATTTAAAACAGCTTTACTTTTAAGCAGTTATAGTATTGACCTACATTTTGGAGGTTCTATCTCTTTACTGTTTCTTCTTCTGGCTGGAACTGATGAGTCTGGATCTGTTCTTTCCTGCAGCTGCTTGTTTCTCTCCTCTAGAAGTCTTTCCTTCTCCTCAACCTGCTTCTCTCTTTCCATTAGCTGTGTGTTTCTCTCACTTAGAAGTTTCTCCTTCTCTTCCAGCTGTTTGTCTTTTTCACTTAGTTCAGTTTTCTGTTCTTCCAGTCGGATCATCATCTGTAGTTTGATGCTCTTGTCCTGCAGTTCCTTTCTCAGTGTGTCCAGTAGAGTCTCTTTCTCTCTCAGCTGTTTGATCTGGTTCTCCAGTTGTGTGTCTTTATCTTTAATCTGTTTATTAACACTTTCAAATCTTTTATTTGTTTCCTTTAATAATGAATCTCTTTGATCAATAATCTCTAAATGTTCTTTTATAGTCGCAGCTTTCTCTTTCAGTTTTATTTCTTTATCATTCAGTTGTTGTTTTATCTCTTTTAATTCTTCATCTTTCTCCACAAGTCTTTTCTCCATTTCTTCTATTTGTATTCTCTGATTCTCTAATGTCTTTGTTGTTTGACTCTGTTCATCTTTCATCTCACTGAGAAGTTTCTCCTTCACTTCTAATTCGTTTTCTTTCATCTGAAGTTTCTTTACATCGTCAGCCAGATGTTTGTCTTTTTCCTGCAGTTCCTTTCTTAGTGTGTCCAGTTGTTGTTTACTGCTGTCCACCTCTTTCACTGTGTTCTCCAGTAGAGTCTCTTTCTCTCTCAGCAGTTTGATCTGGTTCTCCAGTCGTCCGTCTTTCTCTTTAAGCTGTAACTTATTTATTTCAGCTTCTTTGGTCATTTGTTCTAGTTTGTCTTGTGTCTTCTGAAGAAGTTTTTCTTTCTCTTCCAGCATCTTGTCCTTCATCTGAAGTGTCTCTGTGGTTTTGGTCAGAAGCTTTTCTTTCTCTTTTATGTGCTTGTCTTTTTCCATCAGCTGTTGATTTTGTCCTGATAACTCTGTAAGTAACATAATAGTGTGACATATAAGATCCATCCAGGCAGAGCATAGATTAAAGGTTTTTAATATAAATGTTTGTTTCTGTGTTTTCGACCATCTTCTTCTTTTTCTCTGCTTCTCTTTATTGCATGTGTGTATTCTTTTTTGTCTACAATTATTTTGCCCATTTTCTGCATATTGGAGATGTTTAACCAGTAAAAGAATGTGACTCTAGTTTGTTTTCATTCAACAAAGAAATAAAACCTTGAGAAAGTCATGTGAACTATTCTAGAACTAGTCATATTTTTAATTAACCCTTAATTGGTATTTTATTTATTTTGTAGTTCTTTTGCAACTTACCGATTAGCAGAGCAGATTTCTTCATTTTCATTCTTTCCTCTTTTGTCCATTTTCTGGCCTCCTAAAGCAGCAAATAACAGAATATGAAGGTTGCAGGCATGGTGCCAAGCTAATTTTTTTTATAAACAGTAAATGTTTCATAATACTATTAGGTGAAAAATGCACTCACTGATCTGTATTATAAGAAGATTGGTAATAAATTGCAATAGCAGTAATGTAGTCCCATTAGATACTCTGAATGATTAATTTGTTAATACCAGTTGTTAAATAGTCTACAACTAACACAAACTAATGAAATGTAAATTCTGTCACTGGAACTTTAGATTTCGCCTAAATCATGTGTCAGAATGAAAAATGCCTTAACATCTTCAATGAGGTGGAAAGGTTGGTTTAGAAAGTGTACTTGCCGGGGTGAACTAGTGACATTGCTCATTAGAAAACAGTTTAGAAACACTTACTGCCTATTTATTGACTAGCAGTCATTCATGCACATTATGATACAAAAATGTATGAATTTATCGTCACTGTCAAAAATGTATCTCCATAATACAGACTTTAGAGAAGTCAACTTACTTTTAGTGTAAGTTAATGTAAAGGGGTTTTATCCATTAGGGATTGTGGAGAATTCTATTGGTCCATTTATCAAGAAACTTACACACAATATAAAGGCCGGCTGTCCAAATGACATGAACCAAAATGCAATTACATGTTTTTCTTTGGAGAGTGACAATATCCTAAAACCGGTCTGCCAGCTCAGACTCTGTGCACGTGGTTTCAGAGAGAGTACTGGCTAGCTATAAGTTCCAACAAGAAACTTGTATGAGTTTAAAGCTTCGGTTTATGGCTTGCTAGATATTTCTATTATATACATCAGCTTTTATATTGCAAATTGCAGATTTCTGAGCAATTACATTAAAGCAGAGTAGTATACTCACCTGAGATGTTAATACTGTTTGAACTTCTGTTAAGAGACAATGTGAAAACAAATACCATAAGAAAAACAGTTAAAAAAACAAATTAACTTGGCAATTTTTTCAGAATAGTTCAAGAGTAATCAAAACTTTTAAGAGTTAAGAAGTAAAAGTAGTTATCGAGAATACCTACTTATTTTTTTAAGGGTGCTGGAATCTATTCTAGCCTTTAATATGTGGAAGGTACATGTTTTCTTTGGACAGCAACAGTATGTAAAATATGAACACTGACAGAAACATGCCTCTGATGTTTAAAATGATTGCCTTGTTTACAAGCAATGTCTGATCTATCTTTATGTAGCCTGTAAATCCAATCAGCAAATAATCTGAATAAATGCTTTTAAAATATTAGTCAAGTTACTCTGGCTGCTCTGAACTTATTACACTGCATTACAGTGAGACTTCCAGCTGATCACCTTGAACACACTGTACAGAGAAATGTACTCAGTCCCTACAACAAAAATCTTCTTCATGAAGAATCAAGACATTAAAATAAAAGCAGTTATTTTCATTGCGGGCTGTAGTACACTCACCTGTCTCACCAGCTACCTGTAGAAATGAATGAAACAGGTTATAATTCAAACTCCACACACTTGAGTGGTAAGTCTTTGTCTATGCTCTGTAGTAATCATGATGGTCAGAAACCACCCTTTTGTTTATTTAAGTCCAGTCAATAGGTATTAGGTGCAAACAACCATTATGTACAAATGAATTTAACAAATAAGCCTTAACAAATGAGAGAAACTAACTTTTTTCAGTATTTTTGATATATATATCATGGCTGCTACAGGAGAAGAAGAAATTGAAAACCCTCTCAAATCACACATATGGGAGCATTTGGTTTCCCTGTAACATATACTGATGGTGGAGAAAGGGTGGTGAACAAAACCATTATGTGTGTAGGCACTGTGGCACGAGGCAGCCATATGACCACGGCAATACGTCGAGCCAAACATTACGTCGGCCTCACCTAGGTGTGTCAAGAGACAAAACGAGTAGCCAAGACACATCAACAACTTCTTACCACAGCATGTAAGCAGCCGTTTGCTGTTGAATTAAGACATGCGCAAAAGTTTCATGCTTTTAGTTTTCTTAATGTTCTTTAAGTATTAATGAATTACATTTTAACAAAATTTGTCTTTCTTTTTTATGCTGATCCGAAAAATGATGTGATCCATGACTCAAAAATTGTGAAACAAGGCGATCAGTGAGATTTGTAATCAGTTTACACCCTGATTATACATATTATATACATATATATAATGTGCCCAAGAGTGTAAAACTTTTGCACAGTATTGTTAATAAACACCTGGTACTCTTATCAGGGGGAAAGCAAAAACTGTAGGCATTTACTCACCATGGAGAAAAAACCTGTGTGAAACAACAAAAATGAACACAGTGTTAGATAAACCATTAGTGTCCTTATTGTTTCTTTCCTCAGCATCTCAGAAAAGCTCAATCAGGAATCACAGCTACAACTAATGCCACCTTCAGATAACAACATTGAAGGTCCCTACACATGTCCAGTAGATGATCTCTGACCACCAAATCATATCCCACTATGACAACCATTATGCTTTATTACACCATTTACTAAGATAAACATTACATTTGTTTAATTTGTTATATAATAGTATAATAGTTAATACTACGCTAGTTATTGTATTGGTATCTGTATCAAAAGGGAAATAGTGATATCAGCACATCCCTAGTTTGCACTCTCTACACTGACACTCATTTATTTAAACAGCACCAACTTTTAAAAGTGTGTATTTCTTATTTCAATTTAGGGAAAAGTACACTGGCGATGATGAATTAATGCACCGTTCACTTTACATTCACTCACCAAACACTCCTACTGTACACTCCTCTGTTGTGTCTCCGTTGGTGACCTGACACAGATAATGTCCTGTATCTGACTCTTTGCAGTCTCTGATCTGTAAGGAGACGTTTCCTCTCTGCAGCTCCTGAGTGATCAGACTCACTCTGCCCTCGTAGCCCCTCCCCTCCGTCACCTGCCCGTTCTTATACAGACAAACACAGTCCGTCTCCTTAAACCACCTGATCTCCATGGTAACAGCGCTGATTTCAGGAGACAGGTGACAGGAGAGAGTGACCACTGGGAGGGACTGATAGTCTTCATCTTTCGGTCCAGAGAGTTTAAACTGATCTGTGAAGGATGTACATCATATAACACAATCAGATCACAGCCATACTGCAGACCAGGACATCAACACTGATACAAAATACTGAAACATCCTCAAACATCCTCCACTTACTGTTACCTGCAGTCGCCATCTTCACCTCTTTACCCCTCCTACAGATTCACACTAATACAGTCCTACAGAGAGAGAGAGAGAGAGAGAGAGAGAGAGAGAGAGAGAGAGAGAGAGATAGACAGACAGAGAGAGAGACAGACAGACAGAGAGAAACACAGCAAGAGACAGAGAGAAACAGAGATAGACAGAGAGACAGACAGATAGAGAGAGAAACCAAAAAAAGATAGAGAGAAACAGAGAGAAAGAGAAACACAGATAGAGAGTGAGAAACACAAAAACAGAGAGAGAGAGAAACACACAAAAACAGAAAGAGAGAGAGAAAGAGAGAGAAACACACACAGAGAGAGAAAGAGACAGCAATAAGCAGAGAGAGGGAGAAACACAGAGGGAGAGAAAAAGAGAGAGAAAGAAACACACAGAAACAGACAGAGAGAAACAGAGAGAGGGAGAAAGACACACACACACACACACACACACACACACACACACACACACACACAGAAACAGCGAGAAACACAAAGAGAGAAACAGAGTGAGAGACAGGGAGAAACAGAGAGACAGAGAGGCACACAGATATAGAGAGAGAAACAGAGAGATAGACAGAGGCAGACAGATAGCCAGAGAGACAGAAAGAGATATAGAAACAGAAAGAAATAAACACGAAGAGAGAAACAGAGAGAGAGAGAGAGAGAGAGAGAGAGAGAGAGAGAGAGAGAGAGAGACATTCAGTTCGTCATACATGATAAAGGAAGTAAAGCATATTTATGTGATTTATGGGTTATTAATATTGACGTCAGCGCGTTAGTGGTGAACAGTTTGTTATTAGCGTGTTGCTGACTGCTCTTACCTTCGCTGGGCTTCAGTCATTTCGTAGCTTAAGGTGAAATATAAACACATTTTAGGGGAACACATTTAGTAGTCACGTCACCAATAATATCAATAACAATAATACATTATTTAAACCCGGTCTTACAAACGACTTCTTTAGCGTCCATTTAGCTTCCAGTGCGGAATCTACTACTTTCACTTTCGAGCGTTAGACTGGGTTGCCAGACACCTTTCAGGGTAGTTCCAAATCCTCCGTACATACTTTAAAACTGCGGAAATTCACGTTGAAACCACAACACAGAGTTTACAAGCAATATGATAAGCAAAACGAGCGGAGTGATCAAAACCACACCAGACCAACACAGTACGTTAAACCAGTATGGAATTCGTACAGATCTGTGTTTTGTTCCCCACATGCAATAAATATTAATTTTGAATGCCTGTAGCAGATAAATAGAAAGTCTATTCCATTATCATTATATACAGTAATTTCTCAAGTCCCAGACCTTCACTGACCAATAAAATTAGTTGAGGGCATGCCAGAACTCAGAACTTATGCTGGCTAGCTACTGTACGCTATGACCATGGAGTTCATGTGTGCTGTTTCAATCACAGATGTTGTTAAATAAGGAAAAAAAGATATTTGATCAACACAGCTGGACAGCGTAGTACAGCCAGGGCCTGTCCTGTTAAAAATGAATGGCAACTCCAAAATAAACTCTCCAGCTTTAAACAATGTTGTATTTTAGACTCATGTCTTTGAGAGTTCACTGGTACAACTCAACTAAACCACAGACATAAAAACACAAAATCAAAAAAATGATACATAATTTTTGCTTGTTTTGGTCAGAAAATACTGCTGGCCGTCTCTAGTGAAGTGAACTTCTTGTATATTACAAATAAAAAAGATAGACTTTAAAAGTTGTTGATGTTTTACAATAATGATGCACAATTGTGAGCATATACATTTTAATAATTCGCTATAAAAACCAATAAGAGTACACAAGATAAAAAAAAATACTTATGGGTTTACCTTAAAATAATAGCATGTAATTAGAGTTTGGCAACATAAATACTAGAGTCAAACATAAATAAATTTTAATAATTTAGCTTTACTTTAATTATTTAACCAGAATGACACAATACAAAAACATCCAGCCATCCATCCATTATCTTCGGCTTTATCCCGCCTGTCAGGGTCATGGGGGGTTCAATCCCAGCACCATCGGCCGAAGGCGGGGTACACCACAGACAATTACAATAGAAACAAACAAACAAAAATCCTTTATGACTTTTTCATGTTGGGTCCCAGTGTTAGTCACATTGGGGATACTGTCCACCCATTACATTTACTAACACACATGTTTAGTTAAAGCCATCAGATTATAAAAGAGCCCAAAATATGTCATCTAATCACACATCTAATTACGCAGCATATATTTACCACAGTCTAGCTCTAATTACATGCATTAGCTAACTTTGAATATATACACACCGTGTAGTACATGAGATACAGACACATACTAAGAACTGAATAAAGTAGTCTTATATAACCGTACCACAGTGGGAGATCTGTTTTGGAGGTAAAATTTTGTGAAGTGAATGTTACCGTCCTATGAACAATCCTGCTCCTGTTACAGTGAATAAAGTGATTACAGCTGCAATAGTTACATAGTACAGAGAATTTCATACATAAATAAAATTAACAAAATATTTCCTAAAATGTGTCCACTTTTAATCATAAAGAATATGACTTTTTTATAGTGCAGACACACATAAAACATAGATTTGTATTGTATTACTATGCTCTAATGACTGAAATGCTACTGCAATCACATAACTATAATCTAATATGTTTACCTTCACAGGTTCATATTTAAACTAGTGTTTGGTTGATTTAGTTATAAAAAATCCTATATAACTGTACTCACCATTCATTTACCATCCCATCAAATAGCTATCTACACTAAATATAGGAATTGTGTTTTTCTTTTTGGACTTACTTGTAGATATTACGTTGTAATACTCAACGTAAACAGATATAGTCACACATCATGGTATCAGACATTTTTATCATGTTATTTACATGCAAATAAAAGATAAATAGAAGAAATTAAGCAATTAATCTTTATTTATATAGCACTTTTCAAAGGCCTGGCTTCAGAATAAAATAAAGAATATATAGAAAAATAATAAAAATAATAATAAAACATACAAAGCATAGCATACAAAGATGAAGACACATCTACATTACACATAAGAACCCTGTCTAAAGTTTCAGTTTAAAAAATTAAGGAGAGTCTTTAGATGTTTCTTAAAAGAGAATGTGAACTCCGAGAGTCTGATTTTGAGGGGAAGACTTTTCCATAGTTTAGGAGCATAGACAGCAAATGCACAGTCTCCCTTTTGCTTCTGTCTAGCTCTAAGGACCACAAGAAGTCCTTGTTTTGTAGATCTCATTGACCGTGTACTTTTATAGGGAACTAACAATTGACATATATATTCAGAATTTCACAACCACTGGAGTGATGTGATTCCTGCATCCACTCCCAGTTTAAAGCCGAGCTGCTGAATTTTGCATCAACTGAAGTCTTGCCAATGCTCCTTGACTAAGACTAGTATATAAGGCATTACAATAGTCCAATCGAGAAAAAACCAAAAGCATGATTTATTTTTTCCAAGTCCTGAAAAGATAAAATACTCTTAATTCTTGCAATGTTTCTTGATAAAAACAAGACTGAACAAGCTTTTTAATATGAACTGTAGCTCAAAATCAAAGACAACACCCAAGTTCTTTGGGAATGCATTCACCCTTGGAATGAGTGAACCAAGAGCCACCTGCATATCCTTGGGAATGCTGTCAAGTTCAACAACCAGCACCTCAGTTTTGCATCATCAAGAAGTTACAGTTCATCCAATCCTTAATACCTTTCATGCATTCAGTAAGATTTGCTATTCTACTGAAGTCATTTAGAGTACAGGAGAGATACTAACTCTCTAACTAGGATTCCAAGAGGAAACATAAGATAAAGAGAAAATAAGATATACCTGATATACTAACCCATTCTCTGTTTAGAATATCATGATCCACAATGTCAAATGCAGTACTCAGATCAAGTAACACCAAAACAGACAACAAAACAGATCATTGAAAAGAGATCATTAGATCATTGAAAATTTTCACCAGTGCAGTTTCAGTGCCATGCCTTTTACGAAAACCAGACTGAAACTTTTCAAAGATGCTATTTTCCTCCAACGAATACACAAGTTGCTCTGACAGGACTTACTCCAGAACTTTAGACATGAAAGGGAGTTTATAAATGTGTCTATGACTGGAGCTATCATTGGGATCAAGGCCCTACTTCTTTAAAAGCAATCAGGAACACACCCAGAGGTAAGAGAAAGATTAGCTATAGTTAACAGATGAGGAACAACCCATTCCAACACTTGTATAAGAAATCTAGGGGGAAGAGCATCTGAGAACTAGAGGAGGGTTGTAGGTGCTGCACAATCTGTTAAATTGTTACGATTCAATACTCTCAGGTAGATGAATTAGATCCATGCGCAGGGCTTTTATTAACAACAACACAGGAAACAATGCAAAAGAGGAAATAGTCCAGGGAGAAGGTCGTGAAAACCTGGGTGCTGCCCGTAAAGAGTCTCTGTCTGGACAATGGATAATGAAGGTCCCCTTGCACCACCTAAATCACCAGGATAGAGATCCTGCAAGACCATTCATCACAGGGTTTGGTCCTCTGCGTAGCCCGGAAGAGAGACAGGAGAGGGTCCCTGTGGGGGTTAGTTTTCCACTCCTGATAGGGGGAATATAAGCACAGAATAAACAGTCAATAAAATTTATTCAAATGTCAGTGAGAAGCTTGCGGGTAGCTGCGAGCACCAGGAAGCCGTCTGAAAGCTGCCACCAAACTCTCTCTGCGAGCACCGTTGGAGATAGTCACCAGAGCGAGTGTAATTAAGACTGCGTGTGCAAGAGGACTCACCTAGTCCTAGTCCGGAGACTGCAACCTCTTAAGGCACTCAGAGGAAATGCTTGCATAAATTATTTAAAGTGATAGGACTGTCCAAGCATATAGATGAGAGAGGAATAATAGCCTTGAGCTAATATCAGCAATCTTCCCTATTAAATATCTTAAAAATTGTTCACACCCTATGTAAGAGGCATGAGTGTGCAATGTAGCACCATTGATAAGAGAGTCAATGGTAAAAAACCTAGGATTGTGCTCGTTAGCCACAATTAAACTATTAAAATATGCAGCTCCTGCATCCTTGACCTTGTTGTTATATAGGACCATCAAATCTTTCATATGCAAGCAATGAACCTGAAGCTGGGACTGTTTCCATTTACGCTCTACCCATCTGCACTCTCTTTTCAAAGACCAATGTCCCCATTTAATCAAGAAGACGGACTAGTTAAGGGTTTTATTTCTTGTTTTAAATGGGGCCACATCATCTAAAATAGCTGTACATAAACTAATAAAATTTCTGGCCAAATCATTTACATCAGCAAATTGTAATAACTCTGCAGCCACTCTGCAGGCATGTGTGTGTGTTTCTAAAGCTGAGAACTGCTGACACTGATGTAGGAACAGTTTTATCTACTTTTCCAGTAACCATTTACTCACCTTCAGAATACTGTATATATACACTGTATTATAAAATCTTTATACTTCTATTAAACTGAGAGTTGTTCTACGCTGTGATGTTAAAGACTGAAGAAAAAGTTCTTTATGAATGAGGTTATGTATTAAACTACATCTGGAGACATTTGAACATTTAAACCATTCTCTTCTCTCACCACAAGAGGGCAGCATCGTCTAAATGAACTGAACCTGCTTTTGTTCCTTCACTCCTCTTTAGTTGAGAGATTTTATGGCTTTAATGTTGGGGTTACCTTCATTTTCTTTACACTTTAATACTTAGTAGTTATGACAGAATACTGAACACACTGTTCTGAATGTGCTCAGTAACGTTTTCAGTTACAGCGCATAAAAAATAACATAAAAATTAAGAAATAATGTAGAATGTCTTGATAAGACACACAGAAAACCTTTATTTTCTTCCTTGCTGTTGCTGGCTGGTAGTTTTCTTTATTGCATTTGTTTCTGAATGTGTTTCATATAAAATCATTTGTAACTTGAATGAACTACTTCTCGAACAAACTGTCTAGTTGATTGCAGATATAAGGAGTAACTGGAAAAAGGGAAGAGAGCAGCACCCAATGTGTGATCTGCTCTCGTTCTCTAGGTCCAGTGAGTTTTATGAGATTTGTGATTGATGAAGATGGAGATTCATGATGTTTATTTTACTGAGAAATAACAGAACACACAGAACTGAATGAACACACCATGAAACAAATTTATACAGTGATTCATTAGTCCAGGAATGTCCAGTCTGGCCAAAGTGGCTACAGGTTTTCATCCCAAACAAGAAAAAATCCTGATTCTACTTTGTAGACACTCCACCTCTTTAGTTACTTTCGTCCACAAACATAGAAATCATTATCAAAATAAATATTTGTTTAATAATCAGAGGTTAAAAAAATATTAAAATGTACACATCACAGATTTGTATATACAAGTTCTAAGTTGTCACAAAAAATATATTTATATATAATCAGTATACATTAATTAATTACATATTAATTAATTTTGAAACATATTTAATAGACATCCAGCACTCCGGCTCTCTTCTATAGCACTGCAGACTCTCCACCTCTCTGTGTGATTCTCCCTGAAGGTTGGGTGTCTGACTATCTACACTCAGTTGCTTTCCACGCTGCACTTTGATCAAACTGAACAAGCTCAGGCATGCTTGACCTTCATGAAGCTTCTCAGATATCCTCCAGTTCTGACATTCACTGCAGTCCTAGGAGCTGATTCAGTCCACAGAAGCCAGGCAGAGGTATCCTAGGGGGCAAGCTTGACAAAGGCTTGGTATCCAGACAAGGGGAACTGGCAATAAGGGGAGTGAGGGGAATATAAAGGGTGCTGGAAATGAGGGACAGGTGCGAGGAGTTTGGGGCTGATCAGAATTCTGGGGAATGAGACCTCTGGTGGTGAGAGGGTGGTTTGCTTATAAGCAGTCTGATCTCTGCTCTCTCTGCTCCTCCCTTCATACTGTGATCTGATCAGTATGGAAAGAAGAACTAAAGCTAATTACAATAAAATATTCTCATAGATTTGTGAGATGTGTCTCTCGTTGCTGGGAGAAAAAAAAACGTATTCTAATTTCACTTCTCCATCAGCAACTACTATCAGTCAAACCAGCCATTACTGAATGTCAGGCAGGCGCTTTTACTGATCTGAGTGTTTATACAAAGGAGAAGTCTTAACCTTCCAAATCATCCTCTTGTGTCCTCTGGATGATCATCTCCTCCTGCTGGGATTCAGAGACTCCCCCTCTGAGTCTCTGTCTCAGTGTTTCTATCTCTCTCTCCTTTTCATCCATCCTGCAATCAAAATCTTTCTGTTTCTTTGTCACCACCTTCCAGATTCTCTGCTGGAGTTCAGGCAGGATGATCTTCATGAGGTTTCTCTCTGCCTCCATCTTATCTTCTCCTTCATATGTCTTCCTGATCTCCTCCATCTCCTGCCTGTGTCTCTCCTCCAGCTCTTTCCTCTCCTTTTCACTCTCTTCCTTCAGTCTCTCTAACTCCAACTGAACCTCATTCCTGTATCTCTCTCTCCATCTCTCTCTCCAGCTCTACCTTTCTCCTCTCATCTCTTTCCTCCTTCAGCGTTTCCTCTAGTTTAGTTATTCGCTCTTCATGCTGATTTATTTTTGTATGAAAGTCAGCAGTTGATTCTGTAAACTTCATAAAGGTCTCCTGTACACATCTCTTCAGTTTCTCTTTAGTTTCTCTTTCTTCTCTTTCTCTTTTTCTCATAATTCTTTCCTCTATCTCTCTGATCTGAGATTCTATCTCCAGGTAGATCTCACTGCTGTAGAACTTCTCTCTGTTTCCTTCCACCATCTTCTCTATCTTCTCCAGCAGCTCTGAGGAATGAGAACCGTCTCTGCTCTCCTTAATACTGAGACAGTGAAACCTGTTCCCACATTTCTCTACAAGTCTCTGGACCTCCTGCTTCCCTGACTGGATAAACTCTTCAATGTTTTTCTCCTGGACTTTATCAGTAACAGTAAAAAGGATCATGGTGTTCCTCCAACACCTCTCTCCAAAGATCTTCTCCATTTTCTCCAGCATCCCTCTCTCCTCTCCTGTAGACTGTTTCACCGGTATGACTAGGAGGAAGACGTGGGGTCCTGGGGCAGACAGATGGACACAGAGTCCCACGTCCTGTCTCAGCTCCTCCAGAGAGAGTCCAGGACAGAACCAGTCAGGAGTGTCCACCACAGTCACCTGCCTCCCAGCCACCTCCCGCTGTCTGCTCTCACTCTGCTGCCTCACTGTAGACGCTCCAGCCTGGCTCCTCTCCTCTCTGCCCAGGATGATGTTTCCTGCTGCACTCTTCCCACATCCAGTCCTCCCCAGCAGCACCAGCCTGAGTTCTGCTACAGGAACTGACACTGGAGAGGCTGAACTAGAGGATTCTCCACTCACTGCAGATCAACAAGAATGAGGATTTTAATCTCTTATTATAAGCTGATGATCATTCTGTTCAGAGAAATGTATACGACAGTATGAAACTGGAATTAATTACAAATTGGAGGAAGATCTCTACTTCTTCTTCTTTTGAGTGGTACTGCAGATTTTGGAGTCTCTATAATGACTAGAAAACAGAAGAACCACAGGACTGTTATATAATAATATTTTGATATATTATTACATAATAACATATTATATTGTATAATATGATCTTATAGTTTTAGCTCGAACTGTTTAAACTGTTAAATCATGTATTCTTTCTTAATCCAAAAGATTAATGCTTTCTAGTTTATCAATTACAGTGTAAAAAAATGTTTAGTAATATAAATAATTTAACATGTAGTCTTTTTTTATTTATTTCTTGATAACATTGGTTACTTACAGTTTGAAGTATCAAGTATTTTGCTTTTTCTCCTCCTGGCTGGAACTAATAAGTCTGGATCTGTTCTTTCCTGCAGCTGCTTGTTTCTCTCCTCTAGAAGTTTGTCTTTCTCCTCAACCTGCTTCTCTCTTTCCATTAGCTGTGTGTTTCTATCACTTAGAAGTTTCTCCTTCTCTTCCAGCTGTTTGTCTTTTTCACTCAGTTCAGTTTTCTGTTCTTCCAGTCGGATCATCATCTCCTGTAGTTTGCTGCTCTTGTCCTGCAGTTCCTTTCTCAGTGTGTCCAGTTGTTTTTTATTGCTGTCCAACTCTTTCATTGTGTTCTCCAGTAGAGTCTCTTTCTCTCTCAGCAGTTTAATCTGGTTCTCCAGTCGTGTGTCTTTATCTTTAAGTCGTATCTGATTCAGCTCAGATTCTTTGGTCATATGTTCTAGTTTGGCTTTTGTCTCCTGAAGAACTTTGTCCTTCATCTGAAGTGTCTCTGTGTTTCTGGTCAGAAGTTTTTCTTTCTCTAGAATTTGTTTGTCTTTTTCTATCAGTTGTGTCTTTCTCTCTATTAGAAGACTCTCTTTATCTTTAAGAAGTTTTGTCAGTTCTGGTAAATCTGTAAGAAATGCATTCAGTTATATTTCATCCAATATTAGTTTCAATGTTTGCAGTTCATAAATAGTGTTATACAGTTTTCATGCTTCTCTATCTGTAAACTAAACTCCAGTTAAAGGGAATTCCAACAAATAATAAAAACAATCTGCAAATTAAAGTGTTAAGATGACAACACATTTAATGTGGTTTGATGTAAAATCATGTTGTAAAGTCAAAATGTGTTGGTGATGGGAACCAGACATCTGAAGAGATTAAAGCTTCCTTACAGAAAGTTATTACAATAAATGATTGTAAATATGATGCCTAATATATTGACTGGTTTACAATAGTTTTGAGAAAAGAGACTGGACTTAACCTTATTTTTCCAATGTATTCATTGTTAGAGCCATTTATTGTATTTTTTAGTTGAAAGCATATATTGTAAGTTTAGATTTAATTCTCCTTTAGTATTTCTGGATTTTGCATTTGAGTAATATAAAGAGGAATGTAACTGCTTTAATTTGATGCAATCTGATTGGCCAGCAGAGGCCTCGAGCCTCAGAGCATCACGTTGTTTTATCTATAAGTCAAGAATTAATCTTTTGTTTTGTATATTTTAAATTCATAGTAAAGATACAAGCTCCAAAGAAAAGTCTGGATTCAAGATCTTTTATTTTTTCAAACGTGTCGCGTACGGAAGAACTTCAAGGTTTAAGGCTAGTGAGTCAGCACGCTGTACTCACATTCACGGTGGAGGGGTACCTGAAGAGAGTGTAATGCCCGCAAAACAAAAGTAAACAAAACAAAATAAAACATATTTCTAGAGGGTTTTTTTTATATCAGTGCAATTTCCATGTAGGCTAATCATAATTAAATAACAAAAACACTCTACATGACACAAACTGTTTAAAAGAATATCTACAATATCTTACATCATCAAATCCAAAATCATCACTTTAATAGAAAAGAGTGACAATGTTGAGAAATATTGACATTACAGTAGTATAATATATGAGGTTTCTGTTTTAAATCTCACCGGTCAGCAGAGCTGATTCCTTCATTTTCATTCTCTCCTCTTCTGTCCATTTTCTCTCAATCTGAATAAAACAATGTTAAGATTTAATGTATAATAATATTCTGTATGTTATATGATCAGTAAGTGTTTCTCTGTTTAAATCACTGTTGATGTGTCAGTATGAATCACTGAGAGCTGATATTAATAACAATAGAGACTCTGATGAGTTGAACTGATTTAAACTGATATTGTGTTTGAAAATCAGCATATTTTAAAGTCATGTTTGAGACATGAGTTCACACATACACTACAGAGACTGTGCTGTGATCATCACACACAATATTTTATTAGGAACTGAATAAGAGCTATTTTACATCTTATACTTTCAGTTTTCAGAATAAATCATTCATCAATCAGGACCTCATGGGAAGAGAGTAACAGATCCACAGAAACACCCAAATCAGAAAAGAGGAATTAAAACTAGTTCCAGCTCTGCAGAGTCTGAGGATCATGATCACTTACAGAACACTGATCAGCATTAACACTATAATCAACATCAACTCAACACCATGAAAGAGAAAATAACATCAAAGAAGCTCAATTAATGTAAACTTTATGAAGAATAAACTCTGCTCACATTTTACACACAATATATAAATAGATAAAATGAAATTATATTACAATAGATTGTTGATGGAATGTGGTCAAATAAAAAAATGTGCTCACCTGAACAGCATAGATGTTTGGAACTGATTAGAGGGAAAAAAAATAGATATTAAAAGCATATAAGACAAAATATCAGTATTTTCTATATTAGGAACAGAATTAGGCACAATACAGGTCACATAGAAGTCATATACATATGTTAGTCTTAAAGTCAGAGTACGTTTAATACTGATAACTACTTATGATTAGGTAACAGTGTTTTTAATGTTGTGTCAGTATCTCTTTGTCAGGCTGCTGTGAGTTCTACACTATAGTGATACATACAGTGCTGAAGCTAAATACTCTGAACAAACTGTACAGATATATTAATTCAGTCTTTATAACAAAATCATTCTTCACCAACAATCAACACATTACACACTGATTTATACTCACCTGTCACTTTTCCTGTCTCTAAATGTCGCTGTAAAGTGAATAACGTGAATAAAGTGAATATTCCATGTGTGGAAACATAAGTGAATTATTAGATGTAAATTGGTGATACAACAGCATCCAGTTAAATGTTTATATATATATTTTATATATATTGTAGAGTGATTATTATCTGAGCCTCACCCCAAGCATTTCAATGCATGTATGACCTGACATGATGTGCAAATGACAAATAAACTTGTCAGTTATTATTTATGAATCTCAGTAATTAAGTGTTTCAGAGCTGCTGACTGTTCATTATGTGCTGCTTGTTGTGAGTCACTGATATAGAGACTGTGGGAAGAAAGGAGGGAAAGCGAAGGCCATGTAGGTAGCGCCGACAAACTGTGTATAGCCAAAACAAATTTTCTTAAAGCTACTAATGCTAGCATTAGCAATGCTAATAAGACAAACAGTGACACAACACAATCAGTGACGTCCAACACAAAAACATCAACGTTGAAATTATTTGTAATAATCTTATTAAAGTTAATATAACTTCTCACAGTGGCAGCACAAGTAGTTCTCACTTTAAACTAGGTCTATCCAACATCCAATCCCTAAAGCAGTTATTGTAAATGAAATAATAATGATTAACAAACTTACCGTGCTGTGTCTTACTGAGACGTGGGTCAAACAGGGTGAATATTTAACTCTAAATGAATCTACCCCGCCAGATTTCAGTTATAATCCCACCCCGCGTATCAGTCATAGAGGTGGTGGCGTCGCTACAATCTTTGATAAAAATGTCGGCATCTGCCCAATTACATTCTAAATCTAATAACTTTATATTATTCTAAATTTGCAAGAGTTTCTTTCAAGTTCTTTCTGTGGTTAAGACTCTTATAGTAGGAAATGTCAAAGTTCATGTTGAGAATACACAAGATTCTCTAAAAACAGCTTTTGAAGCACTTCTTGATGGCATGGGCTAATTTAAAATATGATAGGACCAACACACCACTGCAAACATACCCTGCATTTAGTATTATCACTGGGAATCAGGAAAGACAACTTAATAACTGTCCCTCAGAATTTAATTAACTTAATTATGCATGAGGTTGTCTTGGACTATTTGTGTACCATCCCACCATCGCCATAAGCGAATAATCAATGGTCTTACAACAAATGCACTCTTATCTACAAGAAAACTCTCTTTATGTAATGTTTCAGTCTGGTTTTAAACCCTTTCACAACATTGAAACAACACTAACTAGGGTATTAAACAATCTCTGCGTATCTCTTGATAATGACTTTATTTCCATAATTCTTATAGTTCTTCTAGATCTTAATGCAGCTTTTGATACCATAGACCACAAGATCCTCCTTGATAGGCTGGAAAATCAGTTTGGTATTAAAGGACAGGCTTTGTCCTGGTTCAGATCCTACCTGGCTATCAATTTGTATAAAACAATAAGCATTCTGATCATATGCTAGTTAAATATGGTGTCCCCCAAGGGTCAGTGCTTTGGCCTTCAGCGTTAGCTTTCACTGCTACGCTGATGACATGCAGCTCTACATATTTGCTAAACCAAATGATGTCTTAAATTTACATAAAATTGAAAAATGTGTTAAAAATATCTAAGGCTGAATGACTAATAATTTCCTCCTTCTGAACCCAAAGAAAACTAAGGTCCTACTACTTGGACCTAGAGCAGAGAGCTTCCAACTCCACAGATTAAACTTAGACAGCTACAAATAAGCTCTAAATAAACTCCAGCTGGTCCAGAATGCAGCCGCTAGAGTCCTTACGAAAACCGAAAGGTTTAATTGCATATCCCCAATCCTGTTGTACTACACATACTTCACTGGCTACCTGTTCGGCTTTCGTGTTGATTACAGAACACAAAACAGAGGCTTGCTGACAGCTCCTCCAATCAGAAAGACCACAGCAGGTGGTCGAGCTTTCTCCTACATAGCCCCCAAATTGTGGAACCACCTCCCATCCTCTGTTCGGGACTCAGACACACTCTCTACATTTAAAACTAGACTTTAAAACACACCTGTTTGCACAAGCTTTTTGCTAATATCAGCTGTATTATTATTGTCTGACATCTCTTCATAAATAGATTAATCTACAACTGGTTGCCTCTCTATCTCTCTCTCTCTCCCTGTCTATCCTCTGTCTCTCCTTCTACCTCTCTCTCTCAATATCTCATCACTCGGAAGTCACCAGAGCCGCTAGAAGTCACCAGAGCTCCATCTCCACTGGCTGATCAACTGTCCCTTCTATCTGACCTGAGGATGATCTCCTGCTCGTCAGCCTGAATGACCGGAATTACTACAGTAGAGCCAACATCATCTGGCACCATCTCTCACTCTGAGAGCCTGTGAGATGGTTCAGACTCTACATCACTACCTCCTGAATTAAAATCATTAATAAAACATGTTAAAGCAGAGCCACTCATTGTATTCTGTTTTATAATTTTATTAGCTTTATTGCCCTCGCTCTATCTGGGACCAGAAGAGGATGGGTTCCTCCCTTGAGCCCGGATTCCTCTCAAGGTTTCTTCCCTTTATAAACCTTGATATCCTCTCCATGTTTTGCTATGCATGCACTCTTTTCTTACCATCCTCTTTTTTATAAACTGCTTTTCTGTAAAGCTACTCGGAAACATCACTGGTTATAAAAAGCGCAATATAAATAAATGTCGATTGATTGATTGATTGATTGAGATGGAAGTGAACAGTCAGTGATCATTCTGAGATCGGAGACTTTATGTCTACGCAATACTATGTTGTTGCTTGACGTCTGCATCAGAGTTTGATGCTTATGAAAGGTGTGCAAATCAGTCTTGACCAGCAGTGAAAGAAGTAAAAATATTTACTTACCAATGATACTGTGGAGGAACAAGAGCAAAAAACACAAAGTTAAACAAGTTTCTCCATTAACATTTTTTTACATCTGAAAAACTTTCTTTTAATGATCTTTGTGTCACTTTATGTCCTTATGAGAAATCTCCAACAGTGAAAAGATCAAGAACAATTCTACAACACATTACAATAAACCTATATTAATAAACAGTACATTTAGAAATGAAGTTTTATGATGACATTTCATGAATGAAGAATTAACATGAGCAAAATAAAAATTAATTAATAGATTGAATTTAAAAACATTTGTAACAACCAAGAGCTATAAGCTTCAGGAGAGAGCTCTAAAACCCAAATCCAATTAACTGTTTGACTCAAAATATCTACTAAAAATAAGAAAATCTAATAAGAAACTGGATTTAAATAATAAAATGACAATTATAACAATGGAGAGAACAAGTGAAATATCTTACACAAAAGATAGAAAAGAACTATTTATACCACGATAGGAAATTCTAAACAATAGATTCCCAACAACATGCCATCATATATATAAATAGTTCATGTTGAAATACAGTGAAATTTAGCAATGATACATAAAACCTATAAAATATTGTAACTACTTTTATTCACCTATAATAAATGTTTAAGATTAGATGATTAAGATGAAAAAAATTCATCTGATTTGAATTATATTTCTTTTATTATCATTATTTTGTTACGTTTTAAGTTAGTGTCACAGTAATATTTCATACTATAGTATTATTCATACTAGTATTTCATTATAAGTCTTACATAGCCTTCTCTGTAAAACTATTTATAAGATTATAAAATTAAGATTAGATTTAATGTATTATTCTAAATGTATATCTTAACACACTTAACAGATTTTAAAACTATTATTATTTTAAATCATATAATAGTTAATTTGTTATGTCATATTTTATTGTCCAGTGATAATAACAGTGTTTTATATCAATTTTTACCACTTCTATAGTTCTAGTTTAAGACTGAAGAACGTATTTATTTACATTTTTAATCTAAAGTTTTTTGTTTATAAAAGATTTAACATATGGGAAAAATGAAGGAAATTATTGAACTAATCATTTAATATGGATGTTATTTCTTTACAATAATAACATTTCACAAATTATCTACCAACCATTTCATCTCATTAGTATTTCATAATGTATTGTCTTGATGATGGTTTGTATTATTTATGTTTTTAATATTTTAAATAATCTCTCATTTCTGTCTTTTCATCTTTCATTCTGACATGAGACTCTGATGATGTTGACTTTATGTAGAATAAACTTCTGAATACTTACCCACTGTCACATATACTGAACACTCCTCTATTGTGTCTCTGTTGGTGACCTGACACAGATAGTATCCCATATCTGACCATCTGCAGTGTCTGATCTGTAAGGAGACGTTTCCTCTCTGCAGCTCCTGAGTGAACAGACTCACTCTGCCCTTGTAGCCCCTCCCTTCTGTCACCTGCCTGTTCTTATACAGACAAACACAGTCCGTCTCCTTAAACCACCTGATGTCCATGTTAACAGCACTGATTTCAGGCAGGTGACAGTAGAGAGTGACCGCAGAGCCAGAATGGCGCTCTTCATCATCACGCGGTCCAGAGAGTTTAAACTGATCTGTGTAGAAACACACACACATTAATAGCTGTAGCTCGTGGGTCTCCACAATAAAAAATCTCTTGCGATGAACATGATGTTCACATTAAAACTCATGGACTTCATTACACCAGTTTTATGCTCCCCTAAATGTAATTTAGCCACAATATAAAAAGTGCTATGTGGGCAACACCTAAAACAATTACAACCAAGCAATGTTTACAGTACACCACTCCCCGAATAAATGCATGGTAATGGTTGAAATCATCTCTCATTCTTATTCACAATATTCTGTAATAGCAGTACATGACCTGGAGGAGGTGCTCCTGGTGCCTCTGTGACAACATCAATCATAAAAACCCCAGCTCATAAAATCATTACAAACCTCCTACATTTTTATCAATCATACTAGACCTCAGAGGTTGTAAGCCAATCATATCACATCAACTCAGTTGTAGGCCAATGCCGGGAGCCAGGGGGCTGGACATTAGTAAGAACCTGAGGCTGTTAGTAAGCTAGATATTTAAGGATTATTATTCATGTAAGGACAAACGATGTTTGTCTGCAGAAGTCAGAGATTACCAAGACTAATTTTAAAGAGGCCCAGATGATGTCAGATGGCGAAATATACTTTGGCTCTATCCCAGTTTGAGGCACCAAATTCTACAGCAGGTTATGGTCACTAAATGGCTGGTTGTCCAAGCGGTGCTCGTAAAACATTGTAGACTTTGTAGATAATTGGTCTACTTTTGAGGTCCAGCCTGGTCTTTTAAGTTCGGATGTCATTCACCCCTCGAGGTAAGGGTGCTGCTCTCTTGTAGTATAGCACACAGCCTTAGTCGTCAGTGTAGGATAGGCAGAGGTGTCAAGTAATGAAGTACAAATACTTTGTCACCTTACTTAAGTAGAAATTTTGGTTATTTATACTTTACTGGAGTAATTATTTTTTAGCTAACTTTTTACTTCTACTCCCTACATGTACACTCCATTATCAGTACTTTCTGCTCCTTACATTTAAACTCCATTATCTGTACTTTCTACTCCTTACATTTAAACTTCATTATCAGTACTTTCTACTCCTTGCATTTACACTCCATTATCAGTACTTTCTACTCCTTACATTTACACTCCATTATCAGTACTTTCTACTCCTTACATTTACACTCCATTATCAGTACTTTCTACTCCTAAAATTTACACTCCATTATAAGTACTTTCTATTCTTTACATTTACACTCCATTATCAGTATTTTCTACTCCTTAAATTTACACTCCATTATCTGTACTTTCTACTCTTTACATTTACACTTCATTATCAGTACTTTCTACTATTTAAATTTACACTCCACTATCTGTACTTTCTACTCCTTACATTTATGCAACATTATCTGTACTTTCTACTCCTTACATTTACACTCAATTATCTGTACTTTGTTCTCCTTACATTTACACTCCATGATCTGTACTTTCTACTCCTTACATTTACAATCCATTATCAGTATTTTTTACTCCTTAAACGTACACTCCATTATCTGTACTTTCTATTCTTTACATTTACACTACATTATCAGTACTTTGTACTCTTTACATTTAAACCCCATTATCAGTACTTTCTACTCCTTACATTTACACTTCATTATCAGTACATTCTACTCCTTACATTTACACTCTATTATCTGTACTTTCTACTCCTTACATTTACACTCCATTATCAGTACTATCTACTCCTTACATTTACACTCCATTATCTGTACTTTCTACTCCTTACATTTATACTCCATTATCAGTACTTTCTACTCCTTACATTTACACTCCATTATCAGTACTTTCTATTCCTTAAATTTACATTCTATTATCAGTACTTTCTACTCCTAAAATTTACACTCCATTATAAGTACTTTCTATTCTTTACATTTACACTCCATTATCATTATTTTCTACTCCTTACATTTATGCAACATTATCTGTACTTTCTACTCCTTACATTTACGCTCCATTATCTGTACTTTGTTCTCCTTACATTTACACTCCATGATCTGTACTTTCTACTCTTTACATTTACAATCCATTATCAGTACTTTCTACTCCTTAAACGTACACTCCATTATCAGTACTTTCTACTCTTTACATTTACACTCCATTATCAGTACTTTGTAGTCTTTACATTTAAACTCCATTATCAGTACTTTCTACTCCTTACATTTACACTCCATTATCTGTACTTTCTACTCCTTACATTTACACTCCATTATCAGTACTATCTACTACTTGCATTTACACTCCATTATCTGTACTTTCTACTTCTTACATTTACACCCCATTATCAGTACTTTTTACTTCTTACATTTACACTCCATTATCTATACTCTCTACTCCTTACATTTTAACTCCATTATCTGTACTTTCTACTCCTTACATTTACACTTCATTATCAGTACTTTCTATGCCTTACATTTACCCTCCATTATCAGTACTTTCTACTCCTTACATTTAAAAAAATATACTCGTCACTTCTATTCATTTTCAGCTTGTTTTCATTCATGTACATTTACATTCCAGTAAAGGCTATTGATAACATGCCCTTGAAGTATTTTTAAACTTTAGTATCTATACTTGAGTAATGAATGTGAATACTTTTGACACCTTTGAGGATAGGTAATCGCTGACAAACCAGTGTCAAGACCAGGTAGCAGACAAACAGGCTAAATCGACTGTCTATTAGCTGCCTTGAGATGCCACATAGATTCCACCCAATAATTCCTGAATCAAACATAATTTCAGAAAACCATGAAAAGTTGTTTATATATTTCATTGCTACACTGGTGACACACTGTTGTATATTTCAGCTAAACCATATGATAAATTTCAACCTAATAAAACAGAGGACAGCATGAAAGACATAAAAGGCTGGATGTTAAACAACCTCTTGTAACTCAACAAGCCTTGGAGTCACAATTGAACCTGATCTGGCCTTCGATGAACATATTACTAATATCACTATATATTGCTAAACTAAGAAATTCACTGTAAGTCCTTAAAATAAGTCCTTACGAGAACTAGGAAATTTGACCATATCTACTCTAGTTAAATTCCGCAAATACTTCTACTGACGTATGAAGCTCTAAATGGCATTGCTCCTTAGTATCTGAGTGAGCTTATCTCTAACTATGAACCAACACGTCTACTTAGATCACAAAGTGCTGGCTTACTGTTGAATAAACTAAATAAAGTCCCAGGGAGCAGAGCCTGCTGCTGCTTCATCCGCTGTGACCGGGTGCCCCTGCTTGCCTGCATTCTGGACCAGTTTTGCCTGCATGATCCATTAAAACCTAAACAAAAAACACTGAGCTAGCTGTTGCTAGTTTGAATTGCTACTCCAATAAGACAGTTTCCCCCTATTTTTTCTTTATATTAATTAAAGCATAAAGTAGTAAATTTTATTAAAATTATATTTGTATTTGTTTTGCTATCCGGTGTTCATCTGACCAACAGATCTACTGTGGGCCCATTGATCTTCCAGCCATTTTTGATATATTGATCCATTCTGTAATTGTTGTTACTCAACACATTCATGATGAATATTTTGTCTATTATTGTAGCTTCTGGAACCTACTGTTATTTGCAGTCAGCATCTTTATCTCTTTATCTTCCCCTTTAGATTCACACTAATAGTCCTACAGAGAGAGAGAGAGAGAGAGAGAGAGAGAGAGAGAGATTCATCAGAAACAACTTCTTTTTAAGACTACAAACACAGCCACACAGAAATCATCTCATGATCATAACTATATAAGTCCTATAAAGCATTTGGTATATCTGTATTTTGAACAACAGTGTAATATTCACAGTGACCTTCATTAATAATAGCATGATGCTAACTGGTCTTACCTTTGCTGTTCTTCATATAATCATATCGTTGCTTTAGCTGGCGTGCCCACATTCATATCAACGTTTTATCCCATAACAGCAGAATAAAATAATAACAATAAGAGTTCAAACTTTACACTTAACTTACACAGGACTCTCTATTTTAATGCCCTGAGCGGAAATCTAGTTTACTTTCATGTTCATTCCTGTTGTTTGTTCAGTGTTTCTGTTCCTGTCAGACTGGTTTACGTGTTTCCAGTCACAGAGGTACCAGAGACATAGCCAAAAAGGGAACAGTGGACAGTAGACCAGATGTAAGCAGAGTATGCTGACGTGTTACTGGATGATGGCTGCCTTGAAGAAGAGTATAGTCTGGAAATAGATGACACGGTGAAACCAGTGCAGCTGCCAAAGAGCCATCTGAAGGCCGAACTGTAGGGCCTACAGTGCAGAAGAATCATTGAACCTGTAGAATACAGCACAGATTGGGTTAATGGGATGGTTATTGTCCAATAACAGACCGGGGGAGTTAAGATTATGTATTAATTCAAAACCCTTGAATGGCAGTCTGAAGGGCAGTCATTTCACATTGCATACTATTAAGGACATTCTTCCTGATCTGTCTAAAGCTAATGTGTTTACAGTATGTGATGTCAAAAGTGGGTTCTGGCTTGTCAAATTACGTGAAGCGTAAAGCTACCTTGACTACCTTTGCTATGGCATTTGGATGGTTGGATGGCTGAGGTTTCCCATGGAAGTCAATCTAGCACCAGAAGTCTTTCAGCTCACACAGGTGCTAGAGGATCTGCCGGGTTTGTAAATCATTGCAGACAATGTGCTGATTACAGGACAAGGTGAGACACAAGACATGGCACAGAAAAACCATAATAAAATGTTGAGACTGTTTCTGACTAGATACAGTTAAAAAGAACATCAAACTGATTACAGACAAGCTCAAGCTGAGACAAAAAGAGAAATTAGAGAAAACATTCTTAACAATAGTTTTCAGTTTGGAGAAATTTCATTAGTACACCTATTGGCGCAGAGTAACTGTACAGAGTGACCACAAACTTTTAGAGAATATAGTGAGGAAACCACTATCGAGTGCACCCAAAAAACTGCAAAGAATGATGATGCGTATGAAATATGTTGTTAACATCGTGCACCTACCAGGAAACGGAACATCTTGAAATGAGCCTGAGATCTTTCTAAGTGTTCGCCCTATGGCTCTGTTGAAGCTAAAATCGAGACCCATCGCAACAACAGAGGATTCAATAATGCCGGCTCTCATGGAAACCATACAAAAAGGATGGCCAAATGACAAGAAAACAGGCACCAAAGACATTAGGCCATACTTCTCACTTCATGATGAATTGAGCCATCAAGATGGAATAGTGTTTCAGAGTGAACGTGTTCTTCATCCACCAGCAGATGAGAGTGGCCAGGCATCAACAACCAGATCAAGACATGTAACCAAGTGTATCATCTGCAGGTCAATGGCCTATAAGCAACAACAACAAAAAAAAACATTGATTACTCATGAGATATCGAACAGCTCATGGGCTAAAGTAGGCACAGACTTGTTTTTTATGAAAGACTTAACTTATCATTCTAGATTGTTGTTCTAAATTTCTGGGAAATAGATTATCTCTCAGACACAAAATCACAACAGTGAAAAAAAACCTGAAAGCCCACTTTGCCAGACAAGGCATCCCAGACATTGTCATTTTGGACAACGGACCGCAGTGAACAGGGACACCCTAGACACCCTCAGAGCAATGGCAAAGCTGTCAAATCAGCCGTCAAAACAGCCAAGAGACTTTTGCACAAAGCCAAAATGGCTGGACAGGACCTTGTTCTTTTGGATCACCGCAACCCACCATCAACAGTGTAAGCAAAGGATGTGTGTAGTTACAGGTGTTTTTTATGCCTAAAGGCGCCATAACAGAATTCTTACAAATGTTTCATCTTTAAATTTATAAAGTGTGACTTGATCTCAACAGATGTGAGTGACTGTTAAATATAAGTGTCACTCCAGTTAATAATCTCCAAGAATGTATGGTGCTTAGAGGATATTGCGTTTAGATTCTTGCAGTAATTAATTCTGTTTTTCAGAGATTTTGTTTGGTGTGTTTGTTTACAGTTCAGTTGTGACAAAGAGCAATGACAAAAAAACAGAGAAAGGATGTAACAATACTAATTGTTGTTACACTGATGCTTTTGAGTGGGACACTGGCAAATGTGAACCGAGAATGTGATGCACTGTAAAGACAAGCGTGCGCAAGTTAACTACCAAAGTGTTGCCCAGTTGAGCCATTCTAAAGATGTTCTGTAGTCGTCATCACTATATCTAAGCAGAATATAACACCAAGGTATGCTGAAGGAACAAATGCCTGCTTGGATAATGCAAGAGCTCTGCTCAGTGCAGCATGTTTGCAAGCAGTTTCTTGGTTCAACGCACCTGAACTAGCTGATGAACTAATTACGAGCTGGGACAGGTGTGGTGGGGCAGGGAATTGTGTGGTGTGTTGCTAAGATCAGGAGTAGGAATCCCTAATTTTGAATAAGCAAAAGAAGGTTTGGAGCTGGGCCCCTGGCTCTTGATATGTTTGAAAGAAATGGAGGTACAGCTGTAGCAAAGACCTAGGCTTTTGATAATGTTACAAAGCAGCAAAAGTAGTGAAACAACTGAGCAAAAAAGAAGTCTGTAGCAAGGCTCCAAAGAGTGGCTGGGCCATATGTGCATGACTGAGTTGAAGTAAACAAAAGGAGACTTACAGCTAGACCCAGAGCTAATAATGTAGTGCAGTAAATGCTATGTTTAGCACAAGGCCTTAAATTAGGGGGCTAAGATGGGTTTAGATATGGGCCATGCATTAGAGAATGAGTAGGAAAGTGTAACCTGGAAGGCTTAGGCTTATGATGAAGTTAGAGACATGAAAGTACCTGTATGGGCAGGCTTTGTGTTCATAGAGTACTCGGATTAAGTAAAAGGTTAGCCATTGCGCTCATAATGTAGAGACGGGAAGGTTAGGTTTCCAGTTAGACTTTGGGTTTATGGTGAAGTTAGACAAAGCAGAAGCAGCCTTTCAGCTAGAGTAGGTTATATGCCAGCGCCATTGGCTTATGGTGTAGGTAGAGTGAGTTAAGGTGGGCTTATGAGCCATTAGACTTCTGAAGTTCTAGTCGGTGCAGGCCTAGGCCTTACGCTCATGAAATCGTTCGAGTAAGCAAAGGGAGATTCTAGGCCTCAAGCCTTTATTGTGTTACAATGAGTAGCAGTGGGTTTAGAGCAAGGCCGTTAGGAACTTAGAAAGAAACTAGATAGAGGAGGAAGAGAGCAAGTCGTCAGGTTTATGATTTAGAAACGGGATGAAAGATGAGAAAGAGCTAGGTTCCCAGCATATAGTGTAGTTAGAGCTTGTCAAAGGACACCCAGTGCACAGCTTTAGGCTTCTGATGAATTTTATGTTGGAGCTAGAGAATGAGTCTCATGATTAAAACTGTTAATGCACTCAATATTAAAAGAATTAGAATTACCACTGGCTGTTCATTTTATCAGTCTCAGAGTACAACTAATTGTAACAAAAAAAAAAAAAAAACACACACACACACACAAAATATCAGTGTAAGCTAGGGTACAGCTATGTTGTTGTGAAATAAACAAACTGTTATGGATTTAGCTTTCTCAAACTATAGTATACTATGGTAATAATTTAATACACAGAGAAAGCCTATAAATATACCGTAAAGAAATGCTTCATAAAGTTGCTGAGGAACGTGATATTTTCTCTTTCTCATCCTTAAATGTCCTTAATTAGACCACATGATGGCGCCCTAGCTCCATCAATGATAAATCTCCCACTGCCTACAACACTGGTCACTGTTGTTTAAAAACTAATGGAGCACTCTATGAACTGTCAATTATATTACTGAATATATATCAATATATTTATTATTTATTGCAATGAATAATGAAGTGCTTCCAAGGGCTGCTTGTGGCTTACCATGACTAAGATTCTGGGCTTGATTTTCTCACATGGTTAATAGGCAGGTCTATAAGTCCATCGAGCACACATCACTAAGATGTACAAGACTGTCTGCTACGATCAACGGCAAACTAAAAGTCTTTTAGTTTTGAATACTACCCATACATTTGTTCAAACCAGGAAGTGTTGCCATGAGCCATTTTCACTCTAATAATCTCTGCATTATTAGACTAATAATAATAATAATAATAATAATAATAATAATAATAATAATAATAATAATCATAATCATAATCATAATTTCAGTTGTGTTGATAAATCAAAGATTTAGATTTGGTGAAACCAAATTTATTTATTTGAGCCACCCAGATGGCGCTCAAACAGGGACTGTAATGAAAGTGAAAGTAGCTGCTGCTTCTTCCGCTCTGGATGTGGAAACGAAGAGTGGTGTGTGAAATTAGTGTAAAGTTTAAACTCGCCCATATTGTTCTGATCTGCTGTGATATGACTGTATGAAGAACAGCAAAGGTAAGAGCTGTTCATACTATTCGTTCTACAACATCATACTATTTATGCTAAAGCTCACTGTAAACATCCAACTGTTGCTAAAAGTACATAGAAGTAGTAGTACATGTATGTAGACGTAAAAGAAAGAAAAGCTGTTTATGAATCTCTCTCTCTCTCTCTGTATGTCTTCTCCCTCTTTCTCCTTTGTATCCATCTCTCTATCTGCAGGACTGTGTTAGTGTGAATCTTTAGGAGGAGATAAATGGCGACTGCAAGTAACAGTAAGTAAAACTTCCAGAAGCTACAAAAGGTTTTACTGTGAACATCATTAAATAATTTTCTATCAGAGATTTTATTTTTATTGTGGAGACACACAACCTACAGCTAATAATGTGTGTGTGTTTCCACACAGATCAGTTTAAACTCTCTGGACCGCGTGATGGAGATAGACAGTCTGGCTCTGTGGTCACTCTCTACTGTCACCTGTCTCCTGAAATCAGTGCTGTTACCATGGAGATCAGGTGGTTTAAGGAGACGGACTGTGTTTGTCTGTATAAGAACAGGCAGGTGACAGAGGGGAGGGGCTACAAGGGCAGAGTGAGTTTGTTTACTCAGGAGCTGCAGAGAGGAAACGTCTCCTTACAGATCAGAGACTGTACATGGTCAGATACAGGAATTTACCTGTGTCAGGTCACCGACGGAGACATAAAAAAGGAGTGTACAGTAGAAATGAGGGGTAAGTATTCCAGATGTTCACTCTACATAAATTCACCATCATCTCAGAATGAAATATATGATACTTTTTAGATCATATTTGAAAGTTATTTTAGTAAAAAGTAGGTTTTATGTATTATTTCATTTCTATTACAGCTGTGCGTGATTAGCTTATAGAGTATTTTAAGCTGCAGGACTTACATGTCTTCTCACTTTTTTAGACTCTTTAATTTACCCGAAGGCTCAAATCCTTTCTTCTCCAGACTTTCTCCTCAATGCGAAGAGTTACAGATGTGCTGTAAATCCTTTACTGTTTAATAATATTTGAATATGAAGTAATAAAAAAGATACATAATATAAATGTGAATTGGAGACTTCATGATGTAAACTGCTGGTAAGAAATTAATCTGCTGACTACCCAGAAAGCATGCTGATGTGGGCCAAATCCAGCAGTGGCAAAACTTATATAAGCCAATCACGGTCCATGCGTGTCTCAAAACAGATCTAGGTCACTGGCAAGGATTAGCACTGTTGATGACAAGTATTTATGCTTTAAACATAATTATAATCCAGACTCATTCTGTCGTGTCCTTTCTTGTCCGGGGGTTGTTAAAGTTTGATATTGTTAAAATACAATATACATTAAAATAAGTTGCAAAACAATACATCACATTTTTTTTTTTACTTTATCAAAGATATGGAGTTTTATTTGAGATTCTCATCTTATCTGTGGGACATTTTATATAAATATAATAATGCTTTATATAAATATAATAATTTTGTATTGTATTTTGTGTCTCCTATAATTTCCTTGTGTCAATTTTTTTTATTGTTGTGTTTACTATGTTTTTAGTTTATGTGTTTATGCATTTGATTATTTATTTCAATCTGGACCAAAACATATGGTTTCTGATATGGAAATTAAGTAAATATTCTAATTGTAAATTATATCATGAATGTTTTATCTAACATTGTTTTTTTGTTTTGTACAGGTTTTAAGGAGAAATGGGTAAGTAAAGCATATTTATTACTTTTTTAGACCCTGATGAACAAAGTCTCTGATCACAAAAGCTTTTAAATACTATCGCCCCCCTTCCTTCCCACAATGCTCTTGTACATAATCCCACTGCACTGCAGAAATGTAGAGACAGTGAAGTTCACTGATGAGAAACACACACACACACACATAAAAGGCGTCTGGACTCTGTTAGGAGTGATGTCACTTTTCTTATGTGATGATGTAATATTTGAGACGTTCCGTCATCAGTTCATCATTATCATTAGAGAGTCTCTCATTACTGTAGTTTTCTCACCTCCGTTACTGAAAATAGCCCAGAACACACACACAAACATCTGCCTGTTTGTATGAGTCTCTATATCAGTGACTCTTTAGTTTCAAGAGGGGGTTTCATTGTCTTCATAGGGTGCCAAAAGAACACCCATGTTACAGGCACCCTGTGACGGTCAATTAAGAACCTGGGCCTGGCACAGATTCCTCGAGCAAAGAAAAAGCAGAAACTACAGAACACATTAAATGCTGCTCTTAAGTTCTCACATGCCTAGTACCCATGTTCACACACAATGATCAAAAGGTTCTGTAACTCCTTCTTCACCAAAGGGTGTGTCTGTGTTTGTGTTTAACTTTGCGTTGAGGGTGTGGTTCTTACGTTTTCTGACCTGTACTATAATATATTTGTTTTTTATTACACACAATAATTTAAATGAATGCACTTCCTGTACTATTAGTGAAATTGCCTTAAACTTGATAGTGTTTTTCTCACTTGGAAAGTCACAGTATGAAAGATTACTTTACTTTAACTTGGATAACGTCCAGCACAGGCTGCACTAAGAAACTCTAAGCACACGGTTGCTTAGAGTACTATCAGTGAATTTGTCTTCCTCAGAGTCTTCCTCAGAGGCTTGAATGGGCTAAGTTTTGTCCTATGGGAATGGGTAAAATTTGAAATATACCCAAATCTAATTCCACTATTCTGATCTTCAGTTTTTAAATGCGATTAATCACAGCAATATGTGCAATTAACTAATTAGTTTTTTTTTAAATCAATTGACATCCCTAGTTTCCATACATGAAAGCTTATAAACATTATATTCTTCGCTTCACAGTGGTTTTCGGTGACTGGGGCAAAGAGAGGTGAGTATAATCAAGTGTGGAATGTTTTATGTTGCTGTGTTGATTGTTGAAGAAGAATGTTTTTGTTGTAAAGACTGAATGTATTTATCTGTACTATGTACGTCATCAGCAGAGAGAGTTACTAACATACACTACAGTGCTATATGTAACACTATAGTGTAGAGCTCACAGCAGCCTGAGATACTGACACAACACTAATAGCAATGTTACCTCATTCACATACACACATGTATCAGTGTACACACTGATACTGACAAAGTGAGGTTTACAGTTTTTCAGCCACAGAAAGCAGAGATTTGTGAGCTAAGAATAATCATTTTATTTTAAAAAGTGTTTAATTAAAGATGCTTAGAAGTCTTATTTACAGGAATAACTGAAGTGAACACTGTGTCTATCTACAGAACTATAGATATAACTCTTTGTCTCATGTGTTTCCATTGTTTTAAAAGTTCTTACTTTGTCTCTAATCAGAGTCTCTTCGAATTGATAAAGCCTTTGTTTTTGAGGTGAGTGCATTATTTTTTATGAACCTCGCTTCTTAAATAAACTGTCACTGTATGCTTTTTAGAAAATCTATTCGTATAAATCCAGTAGCTGCTATAATTCCAGCACCCCTGTCTGATCATTTGTTGTTACCACAATATTTGACACTAAAAAGTAATAGTAAAATAAAATATCAAATTTAAATATCATATATATTAATAAAAAAATGTTAAAGCAATACAATAAAATACTGATTTTGTGAATAATTTAAAAAATTCCTAGTAAAGGCAATTTGAGATAATATGGAAGTTCCTCCTGTAATAATGTAATAATAGCTATAAATATATCTAAATGTCTTGCTTTGTTCCTTTTGGCTGGCCATGATATATACGTTTTAAGTGATGTATATATATGTTGTATAAACCATTGAAATAAAGTGTAATGTGTGTGTCCCTTTACAACACCAGTAAAATGCCAATAAATAAAGTTAATCAAGAACTATTATTTATATTTGTCACAAATTATTCTGTAAACCAATTTATTAATGACATACAGTGCATATAGTATGAAATCATGCAAGAAATCTTTACACTATTTAAATCTCTTTTACAGTGGAACAGAAAATGGACAAAAGAAGAGCGAGAGAAAATGGAGAAATCTGTTTTGCAGACCGGTAAGTGATAGAAAGGTTAGAAAGGAAAATGCAATGTCATAAATAAAACTGAAAGTCACCAGTGTCCTGGGTTTTGTTACATCCAAAAGAGCTGCTATGTAAATAGCTGTAATTTTTTTGTTTTACATTGGCCTGTTTTTTAATATTCTAATTGTACTTCAAGATTCTCAAAACTTAATGGTAGAAAAGTCTGTTATTCACACTTCTTAAATTCACAATTAACTCAGTATTCTGGTAAAGACGTGTGGTTTATTCATATTTCTATTAATTTATAAATGTTTTTTCATAAGTTAAGGTGCTAAGCACTATTGCGCTGCTAGTGCCTGCAGTGCTCAACACTTAAGAGTGTTATCTTTTGCAGTGCCAATATATATATTTTTTAATCTGGTCATCAGAAAATGCTGAAAAGACTCTGGAATTTTTCCACAATGTCTCTGTTAAGAAGAACATTTTATTAAGCATCAACTACACTACTGCTATAGCTTATTCCATATACCATCCAGTGTGGTTTAAATTCAATTTCAGACATGGTAAAATTTCTCAAAATCAGGTGACCAGGTGACTGATATTCATCTGCTTTTCAGAAATGTTTCTCATTGCTTCTTTGATTAGACCTTTTTTATTGGCCTTTTTATGTTTAATGTTGCATTGAATTGTAAATTCTCCCACCCTCCAAAAGTCTAACATCTGCTTTATTTCACTATGTGGATATGTTGTTCAACGCTTCATGGATACATTGGGATCATCTACAACATGACTGGCATATGCAGAGCCCATTTTACCGAGGAGCTCCAGTCACTTCTACCAGAAGGCTAGCGGTTTAACTGAAACCCCTAGCTTGAAGGGTGGAGCTAAACCTGCTCTTCCTTCCCCAGATAAAAAACAGAGTCTACAGCCAGAATGTGAGTAACAAGTTTTTTTTACCATAATCTGTATTTTTGCCTGTTGTTCTGTTAAAACTATTCCCTCACCACCATGAACATGTGTTATCTGGCGCTGGAACTTCTAAAAAATCTACAAACTGCTCATTGGTTGACTATATGATCCTGATTCTTCCCACATGCACCATTTATGTTCAGTATATATTTGTAGGGCTGGTATCTCAGTTGCATGTATCTCTAAAGATCTGTGACCTGATAAATGCAAACCTACAATTCAAAGTGAAAAGCTAGAAAACACAACTTCTCAAGTCTCAAGGCTGTGTGGAAGTAATGGAAGTAATTCACAATCAGCCTACTGAATTTATCTCTCCAGAGTGTATTTTTTAAAGTGCATTGGTTGTCCTGCCTGTGAGCTTTGTTTGGCTCCATGGCTCTTCATGGTCCTAGACATTTTTCCAATTCTCAATAACAGCACAAACAATTGACAGAGCTAGCGGACCAGAAATCTGACAAACTGGCTTTTTATGGTAGCACGTGAGCTTTTGTTGCATATTGCATGCTGCATACTATACATGTGTTGTATATTTAGATTGTGTATATATTGTATTATAATAAATCTAAGCACATAAGTAAGTTTATTTATTAAGCACTATTTCACATAAAAATCTTCTTTTTACATAATTGGCTGATTAAAATGCTCCCACTTAGTTATCTAGGAGAAAGTAGTTCATTTTCTGACCACTAGCAGAGTGATGCAACAGCACATTTTGCAAATCCTGTAGTGCCTGCAATTTGCCTTTTTATAATCTTCCTATGGTAATGTGGGTCAGGTGATCAAGAGGTTCCTAGTATAAATAGCAGGAAATCAGGAAGAAAACACACATCCACATCAATTTCTCAGTCCGTGCAACTTTATTGTTTTCATCGGTCAAAATCATGAATAACATAATCCCTCGAGTTCCATTCACTCGGCAAACACAACGGTGTTCTCCTTGAACCCATTCAGCCTCTCTCATCTCCAAGCCCTCCTCATTACTCCTCTCTACCCCCCTTTATATATTATATACCCTCTTAGCCTGTCCGGACTAAACCAAAAGGGATATATGCCCAGCCCCAGGTAGATCTGAACTAATACTGAAATAGCATGCTATGATATAACCAGTTATTTGTACATGTGATTGTGTCTATCTTCCTTTGATTTTGCAGGTAAATACAGTCTTTAATTGCATAATATAATGCAATAATAAAGCATTTTTGCACAAAGCATTGCACTAATATTTTTACTACCTCACTGGACTCTATTTATTACACATTGCACAATTTGCATACTACCGGCAATTATTTATTATTCTCTGTCTGTACTGTGTTGTGTTGTCTGTCCGCACTTGGTTGTTTGTGTTGCACTTGTATCTTATTATATCTATGTTGCACCATGGTCCTGGAGGAACGTTGTTTCGTTTCAATGTGTACTCTGTATGTAGTTGAAATGACAATAAAACCCACTTGACTTGATTTGACTTGAAATGCTCATTTTAAATGTAGATTTTGGGTTTATACGAATCGATATAGGATTATTGAAATGAAGATCGATTTGAATCGAAATATCGATTTTTTAAAATACACCCCATACTCCTGGCTGCTCAGTTACATCTTTTTTTCCAAAAGCTGTCTGTCCTCACTGTCTGTTTGTGGTTATATATAAAACAGGCCATCTAGGGCAAAGTTGGACAGTGTTGTTTTCTTATGAATATGCAACTCCTTTTATCTGATCTGTCTTTCACAAAACTGACTTCATATACATTAAAGAAATTAGAGCAGTGTAGTATCACTAAAAAACTACAGGTACTTTGTATGTAAACAATAATATGGTTCACAAAAAAGGGCAATATTCTAAGAATGAGCCTATCAACTTTCATACTGCTTCATGGTCAAACAATTCCATACCTTCATGACCTCAGGATTGCTGACAGTGGTGAGGACCACGTGTCAGTGGCTATTCATGACACCATATCAAACGTCATTGTTCACTTCTAGAGTTCAAATGGCCAAACCCTACACTTGCGCCTGCATGTCATGCAAAAAAAATGTTTACGTAATGTTTTTTAATAATTATTAAAAAGCGATCTGAAGAACAATTATTTCACAGAGCTGTTTTTCAATAATTTATATTTCTTCATTTTTTCTTTCAGTAAAGGTCAAGGAATCAAATGTTGCTGATATTCTTGAAAGACTAAGGGAGCGAAGGAAGACTGAACGTGATCTTTGGAGCTCTCGGTAGGAGGGAAATACTGTAAACTTGAATCTTCAGTAAACAATTTCTATAAGAGAGATTTGAAAATGAATTTTAATCACTATTCCAAAAAACATTAATCAAACATACTTTATCATTTATAATTAATTGATTTATGTAGAAAGAAAAAATAGGAGAAATAAAGCATACATGCAACCAAACCACAATGTACCAATACTTCTTGGGCAATACTTCTATAGGTACATTCTCTTTCCTGTATAATATGATTTAAACCACATAGCGCACTGGATTATAGTGTCTACTAAAGGCCATAAACATGAATGATTTCTTTTGAATTATAGTACAAGAGATTAGCTCCTGCTCGCTGCTCTCATACCCAAAGGGCTGGAGCTCAGCTCGGTTCAGCCATGAAAATGGCAAACACGACTTGAGCAGCACTTCAATTCTCTCTTGCTACATAATGTTGAAATAAACAATTGTCAGATCACTTAGCATAATGTTTGATGTCATAATGACTAACTAGAGTACATGTAGCTATATTGATGATGTGACATAAGCTGGCATTCCAATAAAACAGAGTTAAATATCATTCCAGATCTGCAAACAGAGAAAGCTCAAAAATATCCACAAGTAGGCACAAGTTCCACTCATGTAAGTATCACAAGATAACATACATTTCATACAAGTCATCTAGACTGACTTTGTTGGAACAAATTACAATTACATTAGATTATGATGCTGCAACTTGACTACAAATATCAGAAGTGGGTTTGGTGTTAAAACATGGATATCCAATTTTAGAGAATGAGTGGGGTTTACAGGGTGGGAGGTGAACCAGATGTCCAACTTTCTACTTTCACTCCTGTAGACAGAGAGTTTAGGAAATAACTAACAAATCTAAGGTGGACAGAACTCATAAAAAATTAATCTCATTACAGAAAAAAAATATTCCCCTTTCTGAGCTGGCTAATTACTGTGCCACATTTATAGTTCAGGTAGTTCAGAGTGTAATTACTGTTCTTGAAATGCTACATGATTATATCAGAGGCTGATCAGATCGTTCGCTCATTTCGCATCTGGGTCGAGGGGGTATAAGCACAAAATAAGTGGAAGGCAGAATACACCTCGGACAGGCCGGCAGTCCATCATATGGCAGACACACACATTTACAGCTTATAATAATTTAGTATCTTCAACTGGGCTAACTCACCTCCGGAGGAAACCCACTCACGCATGGGGAGAACATGCAAACTTCACTCAGAAAGGACGCTGGTCACCACCGCACCGTCCAGTAGTTAAATCATCACCTGTTGTTTAGCTTTTACACTGAATTGCAAGCCACATATTTAATTGTATATGGTTTTATTATAGACACAGCTGTACATCATCAGGATATTGATGGGCTTTGTGGACCAACATAATCCAAACCTAAGCGTTTCACACAGCTGCTTTATTATTATTATTATTATTATTATTATTATTATTATTATTATTATTATTATTATTACTTAAATCAAAAGATCTTTATAAGATGAAGGTGTCTTAAACTTAATAGTCACAGTTATTACATTTCTTTAGTTTTTCTTAATTTTACATTGCTCATATAGTCACTGTTCTCACTTGTTTCAAGGAATGGCCTAAATTGTGAAGAAATACACAAATTGTGTAGAGAGTGACATATGTACACAACATACTCCATAGTGCTGCATTAAATATTGAGTAAACTTCTTCAAATTCCATATAAGAAATATTCAAAACCCCCCAAAAAAACTTAAAAGACTGTGTACTCGTCTTACGAAAGAAATCGCTTTAGTTTAATTTCTGAAGCTAAATGCTAGGGTGTCACCGATAAGCATGCAGTAGCAGTGCATCTAAAGAGATTAAGATGATGTACCTGCATGTCATGCGAAAGCATTTTTTCTGTTGTGATATTTCAATAATCATTAAACAAAAAGATCTGAAGAATAATCATTTCACAGTCATATATTTTAAATTAAATTTTTTTCCCTTCAGTTTCAGAGACTAAAGATGAAAAGTTCAAGACTGAAGATGTCCCTTATGATCTACAGTTCCTTGAGTAAGAGGAAAATATTGTATTGAACATTGATTCTTCTGTCAACAGTTTCTAGAAAACTAATAAAAAAATCATATTTTTTGTAATATCATTGTTTCATAAATTTGATTTGAATTACATTTTTGGTAAATATTTTTTGTAATGGCTTAATTTAACTACAAATATCATGTGACATAAGTTAATATACTAACAAAACAGAATTTGAATATCATTTTAGATTGGCAAAAAGTTGCACAACTACTCCTGCAGATAAATCTTACTGCTACTTTGGTAAGTTATCTCCAGATAATATTCACTCTTCCTGTTGCTTAAATTGTATTATTATTTATCCTTTCTTTTAGTAATCACTCTTAAATTAAATTAAGGAAATTGATTGCAAAGCAGCTATTTTAGATAGTGTTAAAATTGTGTTATATGTTGTGTTTTAATGGCTGCTAGGTGTTAACCATTTTTCTTATTAATTTTAACATATTAATAATATAAGCTGTGTTTAATTGGTCCTTTTTACATGATGGAATTTAAATACAATGGATTGTTCATGCAATACATTATACTGGATGTTTTTTTTTTTTTTTTTGCTTCCCATTTCTTATCATTTATTGCAAATTTTAACAGTATAAGAGCTGTTACAAATCAACCGCATTAATTAATGTAATGTGATAGAAAAAAATACATAAATAAAACCTTTAAGCAACTTTTAATCACAAAATGTTATTTGTCCACCCTGTTAGGTCCACCCTTCTATCTATAAGGAGGTAGAAGTGAAATATGAATATTTTTGTTGTAAATTACTGCATAAAATGAGAAAACATGTGCTGGTGTGCTGGTAAGAAATCAGACACAAAATTTATACAATATCAGTATTTTTTAAATAAAGGATGAATTTAAAATAGCACTTTAAAGTTCCAAAGCAACATATTGGCTCTTAAATTTAGACATCAGTTTGAATGATAGACATCCAAGACCAGATACTCTATTAAAATATTTGAATAAATGCTACAGTGTGTATGTCTGAGCTGGACTAAAATTAGTTTGTCATAGTTTAACATGTTCTAAAATATTTTAATTTAATTAAATAAATATATGTTGAATCTTTTAAAAGATTTGAGGTCCAAAAGGCACCAAACCCCAGGAATGACCCATATATTCAGTGGCATTTTCCATCTACAATGCATCAAAATCATTCTGGATTTACAGATGAGTGATGCAGAAATATTGCACATTTATTAAAACTACAGTACAAAGTATTGAATTGCATTTCTTGAAAATATAATTAGTTTCTGAATAGAAACTACATAAGAATATTGGTAATTACTTACACCATCCACTGTATTCGCATAATGAGTCATCTAAATAAAATACTTTTACATTCTTCTAGGGTACTTTTCTTGCCTAGCAATTCCTTAAATGCCAAAGTCAAGTATTGATAAAATAATCACTCTGGATTTCATGTATTTTTTCAATACAGTGCATGCTAACCATGAGGTAATCACTGAAAGATTAGATTTAAAAAGCTTTTTTGTTTGGACACGTTTTACCAGTATTTCTCCCCGCTTGATGTAAAATAGTAAGCAATACTAAACATGTAATCATGTATTCCACTAACAGTAAGTTATGCTTTAACAATAGCACTGCACTCAATATTTATTTATTTATGCTTATGATGTTTTCTTTTCTTAGGAGAAGACAACTTCTGGGATAATTTGAGATCTGATAAATATCTTGTAAAAGACTGTAGTCCAACATCATCACAGCAACCTTACAATAAACTTGTAAGTACACTGGTGCCAATTCCATATTTTAAAGAGGTGAACTGGTATATTATGTTACTTACCTAACATTTTATGACACTCTGTGATGCATGTGGTGTTGTGGTGTGCTGTGTCGCTCTATTAGATTAGCAAAAATAGTGATGTACAATAACTTTAACCAGATGATGATGAACATTCAGTTTAATAACAATTATGTTGAAGCTTGTAAGACAATGTAACATGGATGGGGGAAAATCAGATACAAGCAGATTTAGGTTTAAGTGGTTTAATAAGAAGATGCATTGTCAGTGTTGGAAATGACAGGAAGCGTGACAGACAAGTAACAAATCTGGGTAACAAATTACTATAGGGTACTGTTTACTGCTACATAGCACATACATAGGCTTCCTATGACCGCTGATATAAACGTTTATAAATGCTTATTCCAATAGGCGTCATCTGTCAAAGCTACTTTAGCTAACTTTTAACAAAGTAGGCAAATTGGTGTCCTTTAAAATTAATTATGTCTAATGTGATAAGCATTTATTAACATTTATGTATGGCTATGTAAGTTCTCATGACAAGCTAATGTCAGTGTTATGTAGACTCACGAATCGTACCCTACAGTTAGGTGTTGCCTATATTTGTTTACTTTATATACAGTTTTACATTGAATCCTGCACACAATATTTTAGGCTCTGAATGTTAGCGGAATAGCCTGGTAGCCAAGCTTACAAAATATTTACAGTCGTTAGTATTATTTTCTCATGGCCCAATTTGCGCATCACACACATACAGGGTCTGTTTCAAAATCTAGTGAGCTGTTTAGGTAGGCACTGTTTAAGTAACAGCGTTCTGTCTGACATCTTTCCTCATAAAACAGATTACTGAGACGCTCTAGTTAGAGAGAGACTGCGTCACGGCTTGTTTGTTTCCACCCACTGCATGCAAACTGTGTTTTAGCTAGTTGCTAAGCTACCAGCCGGCTATCCAAAACAATAGCCTGCGGTTTAAAAATTCACTAGCATAAATGCTAATGGCTTGAGTATAAAACTGCAAAATGGTCAATGACAAGTTGCAAATAAAGTGCTGTTTGTGTGATTATTTATAAGAAACACATTAAAACACCAGAGAGAATTGAAATAACTTTTTAAAACGACTAAACTGCTCGTGAATTTGCCTGTGTTGCATCATGGGATTACCTTAGTGGCTGAGGAAGCATTCAAAGCTTCCTTAAAATCGGGCCAAAATAAGGTGCCTTAGAAGACAGCATGTTTAACAAAGTGAAATAAAATTTGTACCCGACACTAGTATTGACTAGTACTGCAAAAGAACATTTATCACCAAGCTGTCAGGCAAAGCATTTCCAACAAGATACTTGAGCAGACTTGTCAACTCCTAAAATGTCTCTATAAGCACCATTATCTGCCAGTAGAAGGAACATAACTCAACCATCAACTGGTCCCATACAGGGGCTCCTCACAAGATTTAGGGCCAGGCATTTAGAAAGAGGGCTACTTGAAAAGAGCTCCAGAAAGACCTAGAAGCAGCAGGTTCTGTCATCACAGGGAAAATGAAAGACTCAGTTACGAAGACGTTATGTTAGGAGTTTACTACCAAATATTTGGAGACGACTAAAGATGACTGGGAGAATATAATGTAGTTTTACTGACAATCTGACATGCCATGTTTGGAGAAAAAATGATTCTGCATTGTAAGTACAACACTTTGAGAGATTAATTACTTTATACTGGAAGCATCTTAAAGGCTTGAAGACTTTTCCAGCAGATAGCAAATAAATTTCAATTTGTGTGTTCAGGACTTTTTTTCTTGTTATTTCACTTTATAACAAAGAACGTTTATATGGATAAAAAAATTACTATTTCTTTAACTGTGTTTTTGGGGTAAAATCATAACTGCATTGGAAATATGAAAAAAAAATATTAGTATATATGACTTTTGGCTTTTTTGCACTCCTGCAGTCGTCAGAGGCTGCTGAAGAATTCACTCCTGAAATGTCTGAAAGCCATTCAGAGAATAATAACTCGTACAGGTACAATATGGCTTTAATTCGTGGCATTATTCAAACAATAGTAGCACAGTAAGGTTGAGAAACATGCATTTTACATGTTTTTTGTTTTTTGTTTTTTCTTCTTAGGTTTCTATGCCCTTGTGCTGGTCAGTTTCAGTGCAGATTGACCAACCTTGTGTTTGAGATGGAAGGAGAAGGGGAGATGCTTTACAGAATAGACTCCTGGGATACACGGATTTTCCAGGATGGTTTAAGCAACATGGAGCCTGCCGGACCTCTATACAGTATTGACTGCTTTAAAGGTTCACTGAGTCATCTGCACTTCCCACACTATGAAATACAATATGGTAAATTTCATCTAATGCTGATGTATGCAGACATTTTAATTACAGTTATTACATCAATGAATATTATCAATTTGTGTATATTTTAGTCCAATCCTTATAACATTGAGCCCAATTTGAAAGAACCTTCAGCTTGATATCAGATTATTTCTATGTGGTTTCACAGTTAAAAAATTAATCTTATACTTCCGCCACCAGTCAAATTCTTTAAATCACAATCAGGAGGACATTTCTCATTCACACTTGTTTTTTTTTCAAACTACAGAAAAAAGCTCACTGAATTTGTGCATGATACTGTACCACCATCAGTTTTTTTCTCCTAGATATTCCATGGTCACCTGTGAGGGCTATTATTGAAAAGTAAAACCATGTAGGATCCCCAGTAATCTCTATGATAAGTAAAATCCTTTGATAAGCTAACCACCAATCAATGGCTCCTACCCTACTTTCTGAGTTCAATATTATTCAGTATAAGACAATGTGTCTCTTCAACTGCTGCTCTGTGCCGTTTAAGCTAAGCTGCTTCTACACTGAACTCTAAGAAATCCCCACCGTGGGGTGAGACATGGAGTGTAGACGCAAAGGAGAGCAGTAGGTGTGTATGGTAGTTCGTTCCAAAACAGATGTAAACCTAGTTTTATCAGAGAGCACTGCCCACTTTTGCCGCAGCCTCAATCACATAAAGCTCAATTTAATAAATCTGATTGTGAATGTCATCATATTAGACTATTTGTTGTCTATAAATGTCAGCATGTCAGACTATGTACTGCCCATGAATGGATATATATATACATTTTTTTTTTACAGCGAAAAACCAGGTTGAGCTTGCGGTTGCACATTTCAGTGGTGATAATATGGAGAGCATAACACCACTGACCGTGACAGACACACATGTTGTTATTAGTGTCCAAGGCCTTTCTCTCTTTGGCCTTCTGAAGAAAATGATTTTATATCCTAGTCCAATAAGGGCCCAAGTCCTGCTCTTCTATAAAGAAATGATGGACAAGCGAAGGAGGAAAAAACTACACATTCATTTACTGCCACGGAATGTACCAGTTCAAGAGGTAAAGTGTTAAATTCACTCCATTCTAACTTTGTCTTCACGACCTCTTATAAACTAGGGGCAGATTTACTACAACAGTCACTAATTACAGGTGACCTACTGACAGCTTGCACTGGTAGGACAGCAGTCAGTGGATCAATAAAAATAGTGATATATAAACCATTTTGTTTATATTCTACTTAAACCATCACCCCACAGTCACCACAGCTGGTGCCCTAGACAAATCCTAAACTGTCCCACCTGAATCCAATCATACATTTCCTGTAAAGATCGTTAGTTTTCACTCTCACATTGTAAGGTATTGCCTTGGTTTCTCCAGAGCATATCAAGCGTCCGTTTATTTAAGCATCTTTAATGTCTGTCTTATTAATCATCTTGTTCTGATTTTGACATTAGCCAATTAAAGCCTGTTGTATCTTCGTCTTTTGCCGTCAGAATGAAGAGGGAGACCAGTTCAGAGTTTTAAGCTTGTTTACTTTGCGATTTCAGTACCGTCTGAGCTCTGAGCTTTCACAACCTGATCTGAAGCTGATCATTAGCTGGTCATAAGCTGGTCTGCCTGGTTTAAGCTGTATGGGCTCTTTATCGGTCTGTCCCTCCATTATCGGCTTCGGGCTGTCTCTGGGCAAGTTGTTATCTCCTGGGTGGAGGGGTTCACGAGGCTAGGGGGTCTAAAGACAACCTCGCAGGGTCTGGTTCTCATAAAGGCCCCCCACTGCCGGGGTTAACAAAACCAGGACGTTCTCGCACTGTTCTCTGGCCATGTGTCTACTAAGATTAATACAAGCTATAAGTTAGATAAAAAAAGATACAACAAGCCTCTCGGCTTTGTTTTAACTGCAAGTGTCTGATCCATTCTGTCTTGTTACATTAGGTCATTATAATGTCATTTTACCAACAATGTTGGTAATAACTGTGATTCATTATTTCTAAAACATAGAACTTATTTTACCATCACAGTTAAACACTTTGAGAGGACATACATAATCCCAAAATACAACATACTGCTGCCAGACTTTCTCCTGAAATGGGCTTCTATTTGGTTGGACAGGCGTCTCTGAGAAACAACAGTGGCAGCCATTATAGGTCAAAGTATTATATTTACAGATATTAAATATCATTCACAATCATCAAACTAGTAGTTATATCAGGCTTGGTAAATTGGTATAGTTGGTTTCATTATAAAAATTTTGTGCATTGAGAGGGAACCTTCAATAATAGCATAAGCAATGAGGCAAAACAACTGCCCCTTTTTACATTCTTACACAAAGGAGCTGTTGTGCATAGTATATGCACATGCTGTATAAATAGCAAATTGCTACAGTCACTTTTTAACACTGCCGTAAGGCGATTGACATGTGTCCTAATGTACAAATGAATTTTTGTAACCAAGGTGGAGAAAAAGCATAAAAGTAGCATATACTTTGAGACCAGCTCCACGTGCCAGCTCATCCCTGGAAGAAGATACAAACCGTTCTGTGGCCCCTACCTTTCTGAACCAAAGGTAAAGTACAGCCTGTGCTATCACACTGATATTATAAAGCTCCCTAATGTTTACATGTTTTAAGGACATTTTAACATGCTGCCATTTTGTTTTCTTAGGTTGCTGAATTTGAGTGTGACTATGGCCCAAACTATCACCCCACATTTGTGGTGTACCTTCAGGCTGATGAGGTTACAGTGAGTCTTTTGACTGAAGATGGCACGGAGGTGTGGGAACCACATCAGATTCTTCTAACAACTGCAGTAGCTGGTGAGCTAACACAGCGCACCCATGATCAGCTACAAACAGCACTGAGTATATGCAGTTTTTATAGGAAAGCAGCAATCATTTTTATATTTAATAAATGTATTAACAGTTTATGGCCATTTTCATCTATTTGCTTTTGAAAGAAGGGAGCATCCCTCACAGTATGGCCAAGGGTGAGTCCGAAATCGCCTACTTGCCTACTACTCAATTAGTAGGCTAGCACGGCTGGTATGTCTGAATACTCAGTAGGCATTGAGTAGTAGCCAATGACCTCCTGAATCGGCAGCTATATTTATGTAGGCAAACGCAGCACACTGTGCTATCCCATGATTCACATGGAGCCACGGATGAATTTAAAGCAGAGGAAAAAACTTTGAAAAGAGGTATGTCGGTTGTGGGCCTAGCTACGGCTAGTAAACTGCCGCTACAGAAGTTAGTGCTGCTTCTAAGGTAAAAAAAAATATATATATTAAATTCCTTCTTCTCTGAGCTACAGCTCAACACTGCGTAAGTACATATTCAGACAAAAAAAATGCTGAATAAAATTTACACATCATTAAAGTACATTATATGGGCTGTGTAGGTCCCCAGCCTGGAAGCACAAAAAATATTATAACTGAAATATTAATAACTATATTATGAGGTATTAACTAGAGATCGACCGATATATCGGGCCGATATTTGCCATTTTTTAATATATTGCCATCGACCGATATCAGTGTTTGGTAGCGCCGATTTAAAGTTAGGAATGTCAGCGGGCAGCCTAATGTTATTGGTGTGGTGGAACATGCTGCTGCGATATGTGAAAGACCCCAAGCCAAAACATTTGGAACTGTTCGGCCAAATAAGTGAAAATGAATAATTTATAGCGAACAATGATGTTTTTAATGAGGTGGTTACGTGTTTCTAGTTCCCCCATAGACGTGAACCAGAGTGGATGTTGTACTGCTTAGCTCTGGGGCTAAAGCTAACTGCTCTAGTGTAATACACACATTAGCTCCGGGGCTAAAGCTAACTGCTCTAGTGTAATACACACATTAGCTCCGAGGCTAAAACGAACTGCTCTAGTGTAATACACACATTAGCTCCGGGGCTAAAGCTAACTGCTCTAGTGTAATGCACACATTAGCACGTTACTGTTACACAGAGAGTCTCTGTGTAACAGATCTGGGAAGCAGCCAGAGCTTCCCAGATATTACTCAGTTTTCAGGTTGAGCACTCGAGCCAAACTTAACTAAAGAAAGAGTAAAGAGAACAGAACAGAGCCACTGTGTTAACAATCATTACAGCATATCAGCGTGTCTCTCTCTCTCTCTCTCTCTCTCTATATATATATATATATATATATATATATATATATATATATATATATTATTTCCTGACCCCGCCATAGTGGCTACACCGATCAGCCATAAGACTCAAAACCCTCTCCATGTATCTACACTCATTGGCCATTTTATCAGCTCCATTTACAGAAACAGGTGCACAGTTCTACACTTCAAAGGACCACCACAGATCAGGTATTATATAGGGGGGTGTTTTAGAGTGCTTGGTCCGGTGTAAGTGGATCACAGCAGTGCTGCTTGATTTTTAAACACTGTGTCCACTCACTGTCCACTCTAGTAGATACATCTACCTTGCTGGTCCACCTCAGAAATATAAAGTCTTAGATAGCTCAGCTGTTGCTGTACAGTTTGTGTTGGCCAATCTCTAGTTCTTTATCAGTGGTCATAGGATGCTGCCCACAGGACACTTGTTGGCTGGATGTTGCTGGTTGGTGGACTATTCTCAGTCCAGCAGTGACACTAAGGTGTTTAAACACTCCAGCAGCACTGCTTTGTCTGATCCACTTATACTAGCACAACACCAGCATCAAATAAGTGTCACTGCAGTGCTGAGAACGATCCACCTCCCTAATAGTACCTGCACTGAATTGTTCCATGCTGGAGTCCTGAGCAGTAAAGAACAATGCGTGCAGCGAATTAGATGGACTATAATCTGTATTTGTTGAACAACAAAGTGTTACTATGTGGTAAGTGTAGCTGATAAAACAGACAAAGGGAGTGTGTAGATAAAGGGAGGTGGTTTTAATGTTATGACTGATCAGTGGATTTCACTAAATCGACCTAATAAGGAATCTAATAAGAAATGTTTCAAGTTTTATTAAGAAATTAATCAAGAAATACAGAACATTCTTAAGGGTTCACAAATGTTCGAGCCCCATTGTAACTCATTCTCCAGGATGTGTTTGGTGCCATATCAAATACTTTTTAAGTAAAGTATAGTAAGTAGTGATAGGGAGTCAATTCAAACTAAAAGAATCCATTCCTCAACTTTAGTGTGTATGGGTTGACTATGGCCAATGGCTAAAAGAACTGAAATGCTTGAAGACAACTCGGCATGTTTTCAATTGTAATTGGCATTTTGACGGAGATGAATGTACGGCAGTAAAGACCCTAACAGATCCAAAGAGGATGTGAGGATGAACCTTATTCATAATCTCATAAAGTTCAAACTCATGCAAAAGAATATGGTCATCACTTTGGTCTTTGTCAAAAATGGGCTGATATAACATTTATTGGCAGCTTTTTATGTGTTTGAATCCTTATTTACAGTCGTTCTCTGATTTAGAATCTACGAATAGTGAGCTAACTTCAGCTGTTGACTATAACACTGCAAGTAAGAAACAACTTGGATGCTACAAATAAGTAGTTCATTTTACGCTAGTTAATGAGGGTTTTGACAGGAAGACCTGCAACTGAATGTAATGGTTTGAAAATAAACACATGTGAGGAACAAACAAAATAAAAATGAAACATGTATGTATTTTTGTTTTCTTCGCTGTCACTGTATGTATATATATTTGAAAAATGAAATAATTAGAGCATTATTCTGGAGCCATATTATTTCTGGTGTTCACTATGCCTTGGTTTTCTCTGCGTCCCTTACTTCAGGTTGCAGTACAGAGACACACCCACTTACAGCGGAAGCAGGTAGGTTTTTTTACCTAATGCACCACCCTAAATTTGTACAAAATACATCCAACATCTACACTCCACAGTTATCGAGGATTATTACAGTTATGCAAAACTATAAAACAAAAAACTAAACTAAACCTATTAAGGTAACCGTAAATCTAAAAAAACTACAAGGAAAAAACAAAATGAAAAACTTGATTTTAATAAAAGATTTTATTTGTGCTAAAGCTACATTTAAAGTTGTCTTTGGGACATCATTGGATTGCTATGTAATTCTATTGCCAAAAAAATGTGTGTATGACCATACAAACAGTACATCTCAGGCACTTGTACTTTTAGTTAAGAATGTGCCTTTTCATAACAGTTATTAGTAAAATAGGTATATGTTTATTATTTATATTTTTGGAAAACCTTTAATAGCAGAATAGACTGTATCTGGCAGTGATGTCATGGTGAAAAAATTGTGCTAAAAGTCTAAGGAACTTCAAATTAAATTCTGATTCGATTAAAATGCTTTAATTTTAATTTTAACATCACTTTAAATCTTTATTTTAGGGGCTGAATTTGTGGATAGACACAGAGCAGAGCTGATTAGAAGAGTTTCCTCAGTGATGGAGATTGTGGACGGTTTACGGAGTAAAAACATGATCACTGATGAAATGTCCAGCACCATACAATCTACAAAACCATCTCAAGCTCAAATGAGGATCTTGTATGGGGCTCTTAAATCAACTACTGTGAAAGTAGAATTCTATGAAATTCTGAAAAAGAAACAGCGTTTCTTAGTGGACGAACTGGAGGCTGGACCCAGCAGGGTTTAGTGGACAATTTCTTGGGACTTTGAACTACTAGAGAAAAAAATCTTTGCTTAAGCATCATATATGTCTTATCTCTAATCTTCCACGCCAGATATGGCCATGTGGAATATGCCCCGGTGTGCCCTGGTTTGTAAGTTATGTAGTATAGTAGTGTTTACACAAGTATGGCCCCTTGTTAGCATTAGTTTACCTGGCATGGCACGTAATAGTTTTGTTCACCACAGAATATTTTTGATTCTGGCTAATTTAAGCACCAATACAAGTTTAGGTAATGGTGATTAGAATCTGGGGTGTTGAATCTTTATCTAATTCCCTAAGTTAATGTTAGCTTAGCAAGCAGGTTACAGAGCCAAACCGTGCCATACACCACAGGCTCAATTCTTAAAACTATCCAAAACCAAAAACAGCACCTAAGTGATTGAATGGCCTCTGGAGCTCTCTGCCACAAATGCATGTCATAATGAATGGTTTAATATTAGCTACACCAAACCATTACTGAACACCATAAAGACTACAGAACTCTTCAGGATCTGGCCTCAAGGATAAAAAGAAATATACCGTTAGCATTGTAAGTTCTTTTGAATTATTTGATTAGTCCTGAAACTTGTCCGTTTTGTATTATAATTTCATGTTTTTTTTTCAATGTATTGCTGTAAATAGAAACCAAATGCAGTTGTGCAAATGTAAATGGTAAGTTTAAGTGCACACATGAGACAGTAGTTGTAGTATATAGTTGTCTGCATGTATACTTTCAAAGGTCTACACTGAAGTTAGCAACTTTAGTTTGGACAAATCATGGAGTGCCTTATCTGAGTACTCGACATCAAAGCTGTAAATATACACGTTTTACAATCGTGCTTGTAACGTTTGTAAAGCCTTTGGAATTTTCTGTAATTCTTAAGAAAATTGACCCCAAGTAATCTGGTTATTACATCAATTTAACAAATTTATTAAAATTTAACAAATTAAACAGAAAGTTACCCTGGGTTCCCCGGGTTCCTTTGTGACCTCCAGATTACTATATGCCGGGCTCTTTGAGTGATTTTTGTTGGTTGACCACTCTTGGGGAGGGTAACAGTTCCAGGAGTACCTCCAGGTGTACACAGTCTGCTGGACAGAGAGTAGTGGTCTCCAAACTCCAAAAATTTGGCATCCAGCCCAGTGTGCATCAACCGCTTATTTTCTGGGGTCCTCAGAAACTCTTTCGTTTGTGCCATGATACACTTCCACAGATGTGTTATGAAGATCTGACTTATATAGATCCCTGTTCTTTAAAGCGAAATGTGGGGTGGGAGCATCATGTTTTAAAACTGAAGGATGGATGTTGCAGGGAAGGTCAACCCTAAGACAACCTTCAAGTATATAAAAACTTAAGTTTGGGAGAAACAGGATGATAGTATTAATAATACTAATCTTTATTTATAGAGCACTTTTCATATCAGTGAATAAATGTTCTACAATAGTCAGGTTAAAGTCCAAATGTCAATCAATCAAGAACAAGACTACTGGAAGGGCTTAGTAGTTTGTTCTTTACCAACGAAGAGCACAAGTGCCCCTCCAACCTTAAACCTAACCCTATTCCTAAATTTGAATAGACAAGGGAACATTAGGGAATATTACAGAGCATTTTGCAATTTGAAAATGCAATAAAAAGGACCAATAATGGGTTTATGAAGAAAGGATTGACTGTGGGTGTGTCTCAAATCCTAGTGAGTGTCTACAAAGACAGCATTTTACGTCATAGTATGCGCTCCCGACATGTAAGCTGTCCCAATTCTTACATATCTTAAACATGTTGTCTACTGAGAAACCTTTTTTTAAAGAAGCATTGAACGCTTCCTCAGCCGCTAAGACAATCCCATGATGCAACGTAGGCAAATCTACGAGCAGTGAAGTGGTTTTAAAATGTAAGTTATTTCGATTCTCTCTGGAGTTTTAATGTGTTTCTTGTCATATAATCACACAAAACAGTATTTTATTATCAACTCTGTAACAAGTCCTTCACCATTTAGCAGTTTTATATATAAGCCATTACCATTACAATTTTGGATGCCGGCTGGTAGCTTAGCAACCAGCTAAACCACCGGTGGCGTGCTGCAGTGGGCGAGAACAAGCTGTGACGCAGTCTCTCTCTAATTAGAGTCTCAGTAATCTGTTTTATGAGGAGAGATGATGAGAGAACACTGCTACTTAAACAGCTGCTACCTAGACAGCCTACTTAGACGCTCACTAGGTTTTGAGACACACCCTGTGTATGCTGTTTTGCAAGCTTGCAAGGCTGGCAAAATGCAGCTGTTGTTTTTAAGCTGGATGCTTATATTGCTTTTATTGACTGTACAAGGGCCAACTGATGATCAACTTTTATTTACATGAATAAAAGCACCAAAACTACTGAAGCTAACAACTCTATTTACCTTAGGATCTGGTAATTGCTGGTAGTTTCTGTGTTATGTTGAACTGTTGTAATGAACTACATTATACAGCCTCAGGGTTAAATACTCATATTTCATGACCATAAAGAATTTTTAAATCTTTTTAATGTACTGCTTCAAACAGAAACTAAACGCAATCGTGTTAACGTTAAGTTTATGTGTACACAGGAGATAGTAGTAGTGTACAGTTGTCTGCATGAATGGTTTTAAAGGTCTACACTGAAGTTAGCAACTTTAGTTTAGACAAATCATGGAGTGTCTTATCTGAGTACTCTACATCAAAGCTGAAATATATGTTACAATGGTGCTTGAACATTTGTAAATCCCTTGGTATCTTCAATGTGGTCCCGCACATCTATTTGGTGAGAAGACAAGAAGTATGCTGGGTAAGCTGTTTGTACCCTGGACAATGTGTATAAGCCAAAATCCGCCAGGGTGTAGGGTTACCACCTCTTCTCTTTGTTCTTTGTATGAATACATTACATGTGATCTTTTGTGGTGGAAACCATCAAGTGTGCTGATGATTCACAATATAGTTCACAATCTATGCTGTTTGAAGCATTGCAATACTCTGTTATGACTCACTAAGTTCTTGCTTCCATAAATCTGATGGCACCTTCTAATGTCATTTGCTTGTAAGCACAAGGATTGGCTAATCCTCACATTAGTTTAGTTTCTAAAATGAGGCAAGCCAAGGGTTCCTATAGACACAATAAAGTTTTGGTTGAAATGCTTTCAAATACATATAATATAGTATTGTCTCACATCCATTCAAGGGACAGTCTTGCTTCTTTTATCAGTCCTATACTGTGGAAAGTGCTTTATTAGTTCGAACAAAAAAAAATACTTCATGTGGTAACAGGCAGTTTAACTAATTTTACTAAGATTATAAAATAACTTTGAAAGAATTATTCTTTCAAACACATTAGTTAGATTAAATAGTTAGATTATTTAAGCTGCACCAGCAAAAAAAAAATTCTTGTAGTTCTACAAAAGGCAGATGGAGAGGGAGAGCAACAGTGTTCAGGCCCTGGGTCTTATTCCAAGAGGAATTGTATTTTCTTATATTATTATCTAAAAATATATTTTTATTTAAATGTTATGTTTATTTCATCTTATTATTAGCTTCATATATATATATATATATATATATATATATATATATATATATATATATATATATATATATATATATATATATATATCTTATTGTTTCAGATAACCATTATATTATTATATTATTTATATTATTGTTTCATGTGAGTGGGCAGTTGTGAAAGCATTTCACTGACAGTTGTACTGTACTGGGGGTGGGGGGTTGAGCAGAGTGATTCTGTGATTGGCTACTAGCTTACTGGACCCATCAGTAAACACCAGAGAAAAAAAAAATGATAAAATGATAAATTCCAAAGAAAATGATTAAGTCAGCGTGTTGTCATTCTCAGCACTGCTGGATTAGACACAGCAGTGCCGCTGGAGTTTATAAACACTTCAGTGTTACTGCTGCCCAGAGAATAGCTCAACAACCACAACTATCCAACCAACAGCATCCAGTGAGCACTGATGAAGGACTAGAGGATGACCAATACAAACTCTGCAGCAACAGATGAGCTACTGTCTCTGACTTTACAGCTGAACTGCTGTGTCTAATCCATTCATACCAGAGCAACAGCATCAGAATAGTAACTAACTTAAGTTGGAACTACATGAAGCCAAAGTTATAACTACAAAGTAATATAATTATAATGTGTACTGGCTGTTTGAGTCAGTGTCAGTGAATTTAGGAAGGTTAGAAGATGCACACTACCCAAAAAATGTAGACAAAAAATCGTTAAAAGTTTCTGTTGTTATTTAGTGGGTAAGTATATAAATTACATGTACACTGAATGCTGCCTTTTCAAAATGTAAGATGAACTAAGTACATATACTTCATTTCTGTTTTCTGTTTACAAACATAAGGCTCCACCGTAACTGGAATAATGAAAAAGATCCATGATGTTTAATTATAATGATGTGTTAAAACACACGCACCACCACACAGCAAGAACACATTTCTACAGTCAATCATTAGTCCAGGTGTATAAAGTCTGTTATTCCAAATGAGCAAAAGCAGCATATTCCACCTATTTAAATGATTTCAGTCAAACAGTGGATCTGTGTCACTTCATCCATCCATGTGTCACTGGATCACCAACTTCCTGATGGACCAACCACTAACAGTATAGTTAAGCAAACATCTCTCACTTACCCTCAGTACTGGAGCCCCACAGGGTTGTGACTCGAGCCATCTGCTGTACTCACTGTACACTTATGACTGCATGGCCATTTCCAGCTCTACCACCATTGTCAAATTTGCTGACGACAATGTTGTGGCGAGTCAGATCTCTGATGATGATGAGGGCCTACCTGGGAGAGATTAAACACCTGGAGAACTAGTACCAGGATAATAATCTCCTCCTTATTATCAGCAAGACAAAGGAGCTGAGAGTGGACTGCAGGAAAGGTGCTACCACCCTTTGTGGATCAGTGGAGCTGCAGTGGAAAGAGCAGACAGTTTGAAGTACCTTGGAGTACCTGTCATGGTCCCGCCACATCAACTCCCTGTTGAAGAAGGCCCTTCAGCGTCTCTAATACCTCAGGCGCTGGTAACATCTGGAAACATCACAGCTTGGTTTGGAAACAGCACCAAGCCAGACAGAGGTGCAGAGTGCATCACTCGGGCCGAGCTTCTACTTAAAGCAGTGCTGGACCAAGAAAAGATTGTGAAGGACCCCAGCGATTCTCAACAATGGACTCCCCTATCTGTTGAGGTCAGGGAAGTGCTTTTGCTTCCTGAGGGCAAATATAGAGAGGATGAAACAGGGCAGCAACTAAGACCACCTCACACACACATCATACACAGCAGTTCTGCTCAGTTGTACAGCGCTAGTTGCACTTTCATTCATTTCAGTCATTAATTTCATGCATTTTTTGCACATTTTGCTTTCTGCACTTTATTCAACAATTTTCATCCCCCATTGCAATACTCTATTATGACTCAGTAGATAAAGGCTTTTTTTCTTGCTTCCATAAATCTGAAATCTGGCAGTTGCTTGTAAGTACAAGGACTGGCTAATCCTCACATTACTTAGTTTCTCAAACGAGGCAAGGCAACACAATAAAGTTTTGGTTAAAATGCTTTCAAATACTAATTATATAGAATTGTCTCACATCCATTCACTGACAAGGGACAGTCTTGCTTCTTGTATCAGTCAAGCCTATTCTGTGGAAAGGGCTTTGTTAGTTCAATCTTACTTCATGTGGTAACAAGCAATTCAACTAATTTTACTCGGATTACGAAATTACTTTGAAAGAATCATTAACACATTTGTTAATTTAAATAATACTTAGTTCAATCACCAATTTTAAATATGGGCCTGATGAAGGTCAGGGCTTTGTGACCCCCACATGTATGACAGGCAACCCTAGGCTCGAGAACTAGACCCTGTGATGTTCACTTTAGACCTCCTAGGCTCGAGAACCACTCCACCCGGAAGTTAACAACTGGGCCAGGTGCTGTGGGTCCAAAGAAGCAGGGCGTGCTGGCCTATAAAGGACAAGCAGTCAAAGGCATCATTGGGACCAGGGCAGACCAGGGTGTGAGCGCTCAGAGAAACATCGGTACCGCAATCCCAAGAATAAAAAGCTTAAACTCTGAACTGGTCTTCCTCTTCATTGTGACGGCAAAAACGAAGTTACGACATTTGCTACCACATACGTTTTATTTAGGCCGCTCCAGCAAAGCTCTTTTTTCAGTGAGGAGGAGCTTTTTCCCGTAGGCCATTAGGATGCTGAACCAGGGCAGCAATTAGGTTGCACTTTCATTCATTTCAGTCATTGATTTCATGCACTTGTTGCACATTTTGCTTTCCGCACTTTATTCACTGATTTTTATCCCCACTGCACACTTCTGTTATCTATAGTGCATACTTATGTTTATTATTTACTTTTATTTAGTTCCTTCTTATTCCCATTTTATTAATAATTCAGGCACTCTATATTATTTTATTGTTTCATGTGAGCGGGCAGCCTTTAAAGCATTTCACTCCTAGTACTGTGTATGACTTTGTATATGACAAATAAACTTTATTTTGTTGTAAACAGCTTTAAACAAATTCATAGAAAATAATTATGATATTTATGTTGCCTTAGATTTCAAACTGCTGCTGTTTCAAGCCAGAGGCTGCATACATCTTTACAGCTCCCTGCAATGCAGCATCAACTAGAGCTGCTCACATAACCTCTGCAAATGGTTTAATGGGTCAGGTGGAAGGGCCCCTTTGTAGAGTTTTGCTACAAAGGCCCCAGGGTGGTGAGAAAAGGCTATGATATGAGCTGATCCAGAATCAGTGGTTAAAAGAAGTAGGTGAAGGTAGATCTCTGCTCTCTCTGTACTTCGCCTCCTCAGAGTGGAACGGGACTGAGTTGAAGCTAAGCACACTCTTCTTTTCTCTTTGACGGCTAGGTGTAATGGTCATGTGATTAGGCTGCCTGAAACTGAGGAGAACTTCAAAATAAGCTTGGAAAGTATATGAAGGTTTTATTTCAAATGATTTTGGAGCATTTATATTGCTTCATTCATTATGAACTTTCACAAGATATATAGGGCAGTTTCTATGTTCAAATGATACAGAAAAATTATTATACAACAAATACAGATACAGCAAATTATTAATTCAGTTCAGTAATACAACAATAATAATAATTCCAATCTAAAAATAAGCAGAACACAATAAAATCTGTGTCCATGTCCATATATATATATATATATATATATATATATATATATATATATATATATATATATTACTTATTTAATTGGGCAACAATTAAAATGTGTTTGCTTCACAGTTACTTGCATATACAAAACACCTAAAGCTTTCCTTCTCTATCAGCTGCTACTATCAGTCAAATTAGTGCTATGACTAAAAGTCAGTTAGAAGCTGTCAGTGATCTGACCCAGTGATTATAACTGGATCTCTTCCTGTCCACCAAAACAGCAGCTCTGTTAATCTGCTAAATCGTCCTCTAGTGTCATCCAGACAATCATCCCCTCTTGCTGTGATTCCTTCTCTGATTCTTTGTCTCAGTGTTTCTATCTCTCTCTGCTTTTCATCCATTCTACAATTAAAATCTTTCTGTTTCTTTGTCATCACAGTCCAGATTCTCTGCTGGAGTTCAGGCAGGATGATCCTCATGAGGTTTCTTTCTGCTTCAATCTTAGCTTCTCCTTCATACGTCTCTCTGATCTCCTCCATCTCCTGTCTGTGTCCCTCCTCCATCTCTCTCTTCTCTTTTTCAGTTTCTTTTTTCAGTCTCTCTAGCTCCAACTGCACCTCATTCCTCTGATGAATCTCTTGCTCCAGTCGTTTCTCCAACTCTGCCTTTCTGTTGCCATCTCTTTCCTCTTTTATCATTTTCTCAAGTTTAGTTATTCGCTCTTCATGTTGAGCGAGTTGGACATGAATGTCTGCAATTAATTCTTGAAACTTTAGTAAAATTTTCTGTTCATGTCTTTCCATTTTCTCCTTCATTTCTCTTTCAATTCTCATTCTCGTCTCCTCTTTTTCTTTTGAAATTTCATCCTCGAGTTCTCTGATCTGAGATTCTGTCTCCAGGTAGATCTCACTGCTGTAGAACTTTTCTCTGTTTGCTTCCACCACGTTCTCTATCTTCTCCAGCAGCTCTGAGATTTGAGAAGCGTCTCCGCTCTCCTTAATGCTGAGACAGTAAAACCTGTTCCCACATTTCTGGACAAGTCTCTGAGCCTCCTGATTACCTGACCGGACAAACTCTTCAATGTTCTGCTCCTGGACTTCATCATTAACAGTAAAAAGGATCATGGTGTTTCTCCAACATCTCTTTCCAAAGATCTCCTCCATTTTCTCCAGCATCCCTCTCTCCTCTCCTGTAGACTGCTTCACTGGTATGACTAGGAGGAAGACGTGGGGTCCTGGGGTAGACAGACGGACACAGAGTCCCACGTCCTGTCTCAGCTCCTCCAGAGAGAGTCCAGGACAGAACCAGTCAGGAGTTTCCACCACAGTCACCTGCCTCCCAGCCACCTCCCCCTGTCTGCTCTCACTCTGCTGCCTCCCTGTAGACGCTCCAGCCTGGCTCCTCTCCTCTCTGCCCAGGATGGTGTTTCCTGCTGCACTCTTCCCACATCCAGTCCTCCCCAGCAGCACCAGCCTGAGTTCTGCTACAGGAACTGACACTGGAGAGGCTGAACTGGACGATTCTTCACTCACTAAAAATAAACAAAAATAAAAGATTCTCTCATAAAGATTCTCTCTCTTATAAAGATTCTCTCTCTTATATGCTCTTACATACTTTTTTTATTGTAGACAAGATTCACTTCTTGCCCTAATAAACTTGGGATTCACAAGTTTACAAGATATGACATATTTAACTTTTCACACAGTGTAGTGGGCATGTCAATGAATGAACATAGCAATCATATTTACTAGTTTATCATTCGTATATACAACCTTCCAATGAGTGCCCAAAGGCTGAATTGATTCACTGCATTCTCTAAACAATTAGTCAGAACCAGTCATACATATATATATTAAACAAATTACTCACTCTTTGGAGGATTCTTTGTCATGCTGTTTCTTCTTCTGGCTGGAACTGATGAGTCTGGATCTGTTCTTTCCTGCAGCTGCTTGTTTCTCTCCTCTAGAAGTCTGTCTTTCTCCTCAATCTGCTTCTCTCTTTCCATTAGCTGTGTGTTCCTCTCACTAAGAAGGGTTTCCATCTCTTCCAGCCGTTTGTCTTTTTCACTCAGTTCAGTTTTCTGTTCTTCCAGTCGGATCATCATCTCCTGTAGTTTGCTGCTCTTGTCCTGCAGCTCCTTTCTCAGTGTGTCCAGTTGTTTTTTACTGCTGTCCACCTCTTTCACTGTGTTCTCCAGTAGAGTCTCTTTCTCTCTCAGCAGTTTGATCTGATTCTCCAGTTGTGTGTCCTTCTCTTTAAGCTGTAACTGAGTTTCTTTTCTAAGTATTTGTTCCAGTTTTTCTTTTGTGTCTCTGAGAAACGTATCTTTCTCCTCCAGCATCTCGTCTTTTATCTGAAGTGACTCTGCATCTCTGGAAAGTTTTTCTTCTTCTTGAACTGGTTGTGCGTCTTGCTCTTTGTCTTTGTCGGCCTCTCCTGATAACCCTGTGAGAAACATATTAATTATACCTTCAAGATCCACCTGAGAAGCATGTTGTAGAAACATGGTGAAAAAGCAGTTTGATTGACTCAAGTTTAGTTAGTTCATAAGAGTCTTTATCTTTAAGCTGATGTGGCTGGTCTTTTTCCTTGCAAATTAGTCATCTTTTTCATCTAATCTAACTAATTTGGATGGCAAACTCCAACAGAAGCTTATTTTGGATTTCCAACTGAAATGAAAGCGAATTCCTACAAAACATCTGTTAACTTTAGTGTCACAAGACTGTTGGTGATGTGCTAAAGAGATTACTAAACACCACAGAAATAATAAAAGGAATGATCCACACAAGTTGCCACAAAGAATACATACATTATTAGTTCAACTGCTGGCTAATAAAGTAGAGAAGAGAATGGAAAAAGGCTCAAGTTTAATTATCTACTTTAGAAATTATTGCTTACTGCAGAAGCAACATGTAGATTAGGTTTAGTAGAGAGAGCAGAGCATAGTACAGTAGAAAAACAATAGGATTTTCAAATTCTAAAGAATTCAGAATTCTTTAGTGCCCACTGTCACATCTCTTTAAACATCTTCAGCATTGTCCATTACAATCTGTCTTTTTCAGAACAGCACAACTGCAGGACGTCTCCAGAACTGTAGCAGATCTGAATTTTTAAGACTAAACCCACAAGTACACAAAATATGAGCCTAAAAACTATAACTGTTCTGTTTTCATCATTATACAAATAAGCGCAGGTTTTAAGGAACTTGCTTATATGAGAATGATAGAATTGAATAGGTTTATTGTTATTAGGCTTTAATGAGTTGAATGTATTTTATTTATATTTCTCACCTGTCATCAGAGCAGATTCCTTTAATTTCGTTCTCTCCTCTTCTGTCCATTCTTTGTTACTCTGTAGAAGTGAATAAAACAATGTTTGTGATGTAACTGTTTTTTCTGTTTAAATCATTGTATAAGTATGAGCTGATATATTAATGATGTGTCTGAATTACTGTACTCACCTGCCAGACACTGAAAGATCCTTTGAACTGGAGAGGAACAAACTGATTAATGAACAGTTTTGACATTTAACATGGATAAATATCCTGTACATTGAATAAATGAGATTTCTGTGTGTAAACTGGATGACACTGAGAGGAAGACTGTATAGTATGCAATTTTCTTAGTAAGGGCACTCCAGCACTTTTGGTCTAATAACAGCATCTGCCCTGTTAAGCCTCACGCTAGTCTTTAAATTTCCTATTTATTTAAGTCACTGGACTGGGTGTACATTTCAGCAATTTGTGAGCTTATTTAGTGTTTTACCTGTTTTACAGAGTACTGAAATACTGTGTTTTGCTGGTCAGTCAAACATTTCCAGTATTTTTTCTTGTCATGATGTCAAAACAGTCACATACAGACCCCACTGTATCTACTGGAATATGGGAGGGTGACTGTTGTGTTCTGCTCATACATGAAGTACAATATTAGTGGAAAATAACCTACAATAAACAGGAAATATCTCAAGAGGCTACAATCTAACAAGACTGACCTGACAATACTGATCCTGTCATTAAGACACGGGGATGCATAAGCAATCATTACAGAATATAGTTAAAGGGCTCATGCACACAGGAGATAAGCCACATTTCTAAAACTTAATTTAATGGTTTTTCATGTGTGCACATTCAGTGTCAGTGACTGTCAGTACTATTCAGTTCCTCAGCATTTTCACATGCAGAGACCACTGGAAGACTGGAAGAAAAATATAGGCTAATAATGTTAGGTATGGTGACATACCATAAGCATTACATGTTTATTTCAAACACTGACTACCATTCTCTGTGTAAACTTAAAGACGTTTTTTTTTACTAAGCTGCTACAATAGATGTAATGAAAATACTATAATAATAACTATTTACTCACCACGGGAAAAGGACCTTTGCAAAACAACAAAAGGAAACACATGATTAGACAAATTTACAACGAAAAAAAATGAGAGTCTTTCCTCACAACAACATTCTGAACATCTGTTTCTAATTTCTCTCTTTTCAACTTTTATACTGAGCTGAGACTCCTGATGATGATGTTGAGTTTAGGTTAAATGAACCTTTGGGATACTTACTGACTTTTACTGTACACTCCGTTGTTGTGTCTCCGTTGGTGACCTGACACAGATAAACTCCTTTATCTGAGCCTCTGCAGTCTCTGATCTGTAAGGAGACGTTTCCTCTCTGCAGCTCCTGAGTGAACAGACTCACTCTGCCCTCGTAGCCCCTCCCCTCTGTCACCTGCCTGTTCTTATACAGACAAACACAGTCTGTCTCCTTAAACCACCTGATCTCCATGTCAACCACACTGATTTCAGGAGACAGGTGACAGGAGAGAGTGACCTCAGGCCCGGATTGAAGTCCAGTATCACGAGGACCAATGAGTTCAAACTCATCTGTGTAGAAACAAAAACACAAACATCATTTCAGCTCATATCAGAAACTCTTTTTCTGATATTAATGTTATTTCATGATATTTACATTAACACCTCTAGGGAAAAGCCACAATACAATAATATATTTCTGGAAGTTTGACTTACTGTTTCTTGTATTTGTTGCCATTTTTATCTGCTTTTACAGGTTCAAATTAATACAATCTACAGAGAGAGGGAGAGAGCAGGAGAGAAAAAGAGAGAGAACTGTTTTTGAGATGGGCAGTTTCTATCAGACATATAGATAAACATACATACAAATAATTTCTAGAAATAACGGTGTGGTGCATTGGTTATTTGTCTACCTGTGGAGAACAGAGGGTTGTCCACCTCAATATATAATTTTAAATATAGCTATTAAAGGTAAAATAATAGAAAATATAAATTGAAATACATCGTGTCAATTATAGACGCAAAACAAAAACTACCCCCCTCTGTTACAGAGAAAAATCATTGTTAACATTCACCCTTTACAATTGACAGAATGTAACATAACATAAACTTTAATTGAGGATGAAGATGAAGAGTTACACAGACAAGTCGACCAGGCTTTACTGCTTTGCAGGGACTCTTAAGCTTGATGTAGACTAGTCACTGTCACCATAGCAATACAATTCAGTTTAGCCTCATTAAATCTGGGTTGGATTCCCGGTCCGGGCCATTCTGTGTGGAGTGCGTATGTTCTCCCTGTGCTAAAGTGGGTTTCCTCTGGGTACTCTGGTTTCCTCCCACAGTCCAAACACATGCATGTTAGGTTGATTGGTCACTCTAAATTACCTGTAGGTGTGAATGCGTGATTAAGTGTTGGCCATGCGATGGACTGGCGAACTGTCCTTGGTGTACCCCACCTTCGCCCGATGATGCTGGGATTAGCTCCAGCCCCCCCCCCCCATGCCCCCGACTAGTGGGATTAAGTGGCAGATAATGGTTGAAAAAGCGAACTGTTTTAAATGTTGCCACATTGCTGTTAATCTAATTATATGTATGTTATTTTGCAAGAATGTGGCGTTGCTTGTTTGTGATAGGGGCTACCCTGCAAACACAATTACGTTATCTGACAACATTGTGACAATGTAGTGTGAACATGTCTTTGCAGAAAAACAAGGAAGAGGCCGCAGGAAGTGAGGCTAATCGCTTCTTTGTCTTTACTATTTTCCCTGTTACACCCTATATGTCTGGTTCAGAAGGACACACGTCATATACTTTTGACCGGAAAAAAACAACTGGTGTACTTAACCAATGGACTTCAACAGAGGAGTCAGAGAAGCTTAGATTGGCGGAGCTCTCTCCGGATATATTAGAAATATGTATCTGTTTGATGCTGTTCTGTTATTTGTCAAAGATCTCTTCAAGACATTAACAGAGCATCGTTAAAGAAGAATTTACTTCAATATTTCCATGAAATTCTATAGAATTTGGTAAAGTTGCCAACAGGTAGAAATAATACCATAAAACAATGTTATAGGTAGTTGCGTTGTAGTCGCGTTGTGACAACACCATGGCAACCTTGTTCAGACAACGTAAAAAGCACCTCCTTTTAACAACGTTGTAGCAACATTTAGGAAAATAGACAACGTTGTGTGTTTGTTGGGTAGGGATCACTTGTAGTGTGAAACTGCTGACTTTAGTGTTATACATGTGCTTTTCTGCTGGTTGCTCAATAAAATGGCTGTTTTGGGGTCAGAAATGTAGCTTTAGCCATTACGATATTAATAATAACTCGCACACTTTATAGCTTCTTACTTCGTGAAAATAACATATGCAAATAATCAGCAATGTGTTTAAATGTCCGAGGGTTATACAAACAACGTAATGGGGTTAAAGTCAGTTGGGTAAAAACGAAGCTATGGCAAATTTAATAATCTCATCTAAGTGCACGTGCGTTTGTTTACAAGCAGACTTGTTACCTCAGATAGAGAACAACACACAGCGTGGCGTATGTATTTATATCTAAGCCCCCTTGATGTCCCCCTTTAAAGTTCCTTTTGAGTCTTTTTTCTTGATTGTCCCATCATGTTATATGTATTTTTGTTCTTTTCTACACGTCTGTGCATGATGCTAACTGCTCTTACCTTTGCTGTTCTCCATACAGTCATATCGCTGCTTCAGGTGAAATATGTCCACATTTTAAATCAGTTCATATCAGTTTTTTATCTTATAACAGCAGATCAGAATAATAAGAGAGTTTAAACTTTACACTAATCTCACACACCGCTCTCCGTTTTAGCGTCCAGAGCAGAAGCAGCAGCTACTTTCACTTTTTACGCAGTATAACCGCTGCGTTTAAGCGTCAGTCTGGGTTGCCAGATTGGTACGAGGATTTCCAGAATTCCTCCCAAATTTTATTAATCAGAAACAGACAGGGGTGGAGAATAAATAAATTATATCTACAGTTTATGTACTGTCATCAAATATATCTCAATATTAAACACAAATAATATTAATTACGTGATAAAAGTGTGATGTTGTTTCTGCTACATATTTAGTCAATAAAACTCACCTTAGTTACTCTTAACATTATAAAAGTTGTTTTATTTTTCTTATGAATGTGTGTTTCTAATGCTGAGCACTGCTGACACTGATGTAGGAACAGTTTTGTTCACTTTTCCAGTAACCACGCCTAAAGATTACTGTATATTTACTATAAAATAAAATCTTAATGCTTCTATTTTGAGTTGTTCTACATTGTGAAGATTTAAAGATTTTAAAAAAAAGCTCTTTATTAATGACATTTTATATTCAGCTATGTAATGAACTGTATACTGAAACAGATATTTCATTAGCCACCTGCATGGCTGCTCGTTACATCCCGCAACAATGACAGAGAAAAATTTCTTTCAGTGACAGTACAGCATTAAATAGAGTTTCAAGACAAAGACAAAAACAAATACTCATTGTATAAAAAGCTTACGTAGACCCCTTCAGCAGTTTGTCCTCTGGACCACCTATATGTATGGAACTTCTTTTTGTCTTAGCTTCAATTTGTCAACATTCAACTTGATATTCTTTTTCTTGCATCAATTTAAACATCCTCGGTTTTTCAGCATGGTATACACCATGCAGACCCTACAATGCTTGTGTCAGCTTCTTCTGAAAGATCCCAAGGGCTGGGTTTTTCCTTATAGGCATCCTGAGCCACCTGTATTGCCCAAATGGTGAAGAAAAAGTTGTCAGGTAACTGGACTCTTCCTCTAGTTTTACACACTAAAAATCACTTTTAACATCTCACACGTTGAATAATTCTGCAATAGAGAGGTCTGGATGTGTGTCATTAATAATTGGTAGAGAAAAAATGACTATGTTTCAAGGCCTTGTTCAGTGGTCTTGGATCAATAAATACTCTTGGTCTATCATTAGGTTTCTGTACAATTACCATGCCACTTATCCAATCTGTGCTTTTGTCTACAGGCATAACAATTCCCATCCTCTGCAGGTCATGTAGCTCATCATTTAATAGCTTCATCATGGAGACTGGAACTTTCTAGGCAGCCATCACCTGCAAAGACATCTCTGTACTTTTCTTTGGTTTGTTCATGTGTCCAGTGACCCTTTGTGTGCTTTCCTGAGGTGACAATACTATCAATTGCCAGAATGTTCTCATAATGCACCTTTATGAATTTTATGGCTTTACTGGCTCTTTTGTCTAGCAGCGCTAGTGTACAATTTCTGATCTCTTGGATTTTGAAATTTTCAGTATGCTGTCATTGTACATCAGCAGCTCTGTCTCAGTTTTCACAATTTTTGTGTCAGGATTCAGTAAACACACAGGGATGACGTTGCAACTTGCACCACAATCTGGAATTTCCGTCTCTCCTTTATTTACAGTGCTGGTGTCTGCTGAAGTAACGCCAAATATGTCCTCATACTCATCACTTACTAGTTCTTCAATTTTGTGCACAGATTTCTCATGCCTTTGTTCAAATCTGGACTTACATTTAGCTGCAAAGTCATTTGCTTTCCCGCACTGTTTGCATTTCTTACCGAAAGCTGGACATTTTTGTTTGCTTTCTTCGTATGATTTTCCGCAGAACTTGCAAATGATTGTATCTTTTGCCTGGCTGCTGCATACAGTGTTGTTACTGCATGTACTTCCCCCATAAGTGCGCCTAAAATTGTTTTCTTGTTCTGTTTGCCAGCTCTGCATATCTGTAGGCAGTTATCTAGTGTTAGATTTTTCTCACAGAGCAGCCTATCTCTTAAGCCTTTGCTGTTCATCCCGCACACAATCCTATCAAGTGAATCTCCGATATCTCCAAGAGATTCACTCCAATGACTGCTGGCATTTCAACGTTTAATCTTTGTTAATACTATTATGGTTAATCCACATTGGATTTGGTGTTGATTTTAAAAAGTGAAACAACAATGATATGGCAATGTTGTTTCAACGTCTGTCTTTCAACCTTGAATAAACCATAACTCGCATTTTGGATTGTATGCTAGAGAAAAAAAATATATGCTATGATGAGAAATGTATAAATGTAATGAAGGCAGAATACTGAAGACATTATGTTGAAGACATTATGCAAGACAGACACCTACGTCACCTTCCTCTGAACACCTCCCTCTGTAACTGGGTGCTGGATTTCCAGACTGAGAGACCTCAATCAGTCAGGATAGGTAGCAACATCTCCAGCTCCACCGTACTGAGCACCGGCGCCCCTCAGGGCTGTGTGCTCAGTCCACTACTGTTCACTCTGCTGATTCACGACTGTACTGCAAAGTATACTACAAGCCACATCATCAAGTTTACTGATGACATGACTGTGTTGGGTCTGATCAGCAAGAATGATGAGTCAGCGTACAGAGAGGAAGTGCAGCGGTTAACAAACTGGTGCAGAACCAACAACCTATCTCTGAATGTGGACAAAACTAGAGATGGAGATGGTTGTTGCCTTCCGAAGAGGGCGAGGTGACCACCACCCAGCGAACTCCACAGCTCTGCTGTGGAAATCGTCAGGAGCACAGAGTTTCTCAATGTCCACATCACTGAGAACCTCACCTGGTCCCTCAACACCAACTCCATAACCAAGAGAGCCCAGCAGCACCTACACTTCCTTTGAAGACTGAAGAAGGCTCATCTCCCCCCCTCCCATCCTCACCATGTTCAACAAAGGGGCTGTAGAGAGCATCTTGAGCTGCTGCATCATTGCCTGGTTTGAGAATTGCACCGCCTTTGATCGCAAGATCCTTCAGCGAATAGTAAGGACAGCTGAGAAGATCATCGGGGTCTTCCTTCCCTCCATCATGGATATTTACACCGCACGCTGTATCCGCAAAGCCACCAGCATTGTGGACGACCCCATCTATCCCTCACACTAACTTTTTTCACTGCTGCCGTCCGGCAACAGCTTTGCTCCTTAAGCCATCAGGTTTTTAAACTTACAGGGACAGATTTGAATACCCCCTCACACACGTACTCTATACTTACACATACACTCCTTTGTATGCTGTACTTGCACTGTTTAGAACATTGCTGCTGTCACTGTCTTTATACCGTTTACATCTACCTCTACCAAGTACTACCTCGTTAACTGCTGTGTATATGTATGTTATCTGACTGCATAACTCACAAATAACAGTATGTTAAGAAATTAGTGCTGTGTCGGTGCTGCACTGTCATGTGTATTTACTATCCTGTCTGTTTACTGTGTCTAATGTGTGTTAATTTATTGTATTCATTGTTTCTAGTTAAAACTGTATATGCATGTTTGCACTTTGTACTCTTTGTTCTATGTTGCACCATGTTGTTCCTGGAGGAATTAAATTTCACTCCACTGTGTACTTGTACAGAGATGGAATGACAATAAAAGCCTCTTGACTCTTGATTTAACGTTAAAATGTCATTCAACATTGTTTCAACATTCAAACAACAACTGACATTATTTTAACCATGTTTCAAGACCGGTTGTATAACATGTTTCAAGGTCGGTTGTATATCAGAGATTCGCTACCCAGCTGGGGAGTAAATCTCTGATATCTGGAAAGTTGTTTGTCTTCGCTAATACTCTGGGGATAGTCACGTAGCTGTCAATATTTTCACCAGCTCCCGATTGTTTTATTCATGCTGTTCGTCAAACTTTTAAATGAGCGCACGTACTGTTCTGTCTTGGGTTGCTAGGTTGCCGCCTAAAGTATCCAACAACTCCCTCCCGCTCATGGCACCTCTGCATCCTCCATGGTAAGATTCAAGTAGAAGTTAAATTCGTCCCTCCAACCCACTGAGCAAAGACACGTCCAAAAGACGTAACATCTTTGTCAGACGTTCACAATACGTCCACTGAAAAGCCAGAATGAAAGTTTTGCGACGTCTTTATTGAACGACTTTTAAACATTCATTATTAGCGTCCACTGGACGACAGCAACAAAGAATTTGCTACAAGAATTTGTGGTGTTTTTGATGTAAATGGCATCTTAGACTTTCACTTAAGGTATGGTTTCAGATCAGCTTTCTTGACTAAAGAATTGTGTTTCCTGGAAAATACACTAATACTGTGCAGGACTTTCCCTGCAAATGATTTTCAGCTGATTGACAGATACATAAAAAGTTTCTAAAGGAAAAAATAAATTAATAAAGGATTAAAAACAGGAAAAATAACTAATTTGGATTGTAGATCATTTCTGGAAACAGTTTTACAGTTATGTTCCTGTAAAAAGATTACATTTGGTGATTTCTTACATACAGTAAGCTTATGCATAATCTGCGACCTTTACTGAAAAAACTGTTGAACTGGTGGTTAGATTAGATTTATTCCAATTTTTTCACATGCATTTCATAATTTTTACTGTCAGCCCGATACAGTAATTAAATCAACCTTGTAGCATCAGAATCTTACATATAAAAACTTACAAATAGTCCTGGTAAGTTAGTATGTTCATGAGTCTGTGGAGTCAGGTCTTCCATTAATAATTTAAGTAAGTGACCAAAAGGCAGCAAAACAAGCTAACACTGGTTTGCTTTTTTGAAACATTTCTCCTGCACTGGTAAGCGTCCTACAGAGGCGGTAGCTCATCTGTTGCTGCACAGTTTGTGTTGGTCATTCTCTAGTGGTCACATGACGCAGCCCACAGGACACTGTTGGCCAGATAATTTTGTTGGTGGACTATTCTTAGTTCAGCAGTGACACTGAGGTGTTTGAAATAATAGGCTCTTTGTAGTTTTATACAGTTTTCTAGTAGTGTTTGAGTTGATTAGGCATTGGGCAACAGCATTAAATAATGTGTGTGCATTTCCTGCTTTGTGTTTGCCATCTATGGGCCATGATTGATTTAGCTGGAAGACAATGCGAGTACAATGTTTGATTTGCGTCAGATATTAGGAAATGTTACCTGACTTGAATCTCTCAAACCAGTCTGTCTGGAACAATGATGCTCAAGACACATGGATTGAATGTGCAAGTAAAGCAGCTCAAATTTCCTCTTAGGAACAGTATGAAGAACAGCAAAGGTAAGAGTGGTTAGTTCACTGTAAACATCAAACGCTTCAGTAGAAATTATATATAGGTATTATGTAATTATGAATCTGAAATAATTCTGTGTAACTGTGTCTGTAGCTTTAAAAAGAAGTTAAGTTGTTTCTGAAATCTCTCTCTTTCTCTGTCTATCTCTTTCTCTCTCTTTCTTGCTCTCTATCTTTTTTGGGCTGGGTTAGTGTGAATAGTGTAAATAAAGAGCACAAATATCAACTGCAAGTAACAGTAAGTTAAACTTATGAAATGTTTTTATCAGGGGCGTTACTGGAGGTTCTGGGCTGATAAGTTACAATGATACAAATGCGCAAAGATTAAGAACTAAAGAAAAACAGAAAAGAAAGATTAAGTGGCATTTGTAACAACATTATATACAAATTTACTAATCTTAAAGCCATCTTGAAGCAATGTCCAACAAAAGGACAACACATTTATTTCATTTTTAATTTGCACAAACCAGAACAGAACTTGCCGTACTCCTCAGCTTGTCCAGTTTCTTCCTATCCTACTCGTGATCTTACAGAGATCAGATTAAACTCTCCGGACGATGTGGTAGAGATGATCAGTTTATGAATGAATCATTTCCTTGAAGCTACATGACTAAGGTGGATTGACATGTTTTTACAACTAAAACACATTTCTTGGTCTTTTTTGAGTCTTTATTTTCTCTAAAGGGACGAATTAACATTAACTATTTAACAATACACACAATATAAAAACAGTAAATAGAGAAACACTGAATGCACAGATTGATCTTTATAAACTCCAGAAAGTCTGTGTCTGGTGAGGGCTGATATATTTGATGTCTTGTTGTGAGGGATCTATGATGTTCAGAATGTCTTACTGTGGTATAAACGAGTCTCCAGTGCAGTCAGTGCAGGATTTTAATGATAGAGGAAGGTGACTCGACTCAAACTTATTTAAACCTTACTTTTCTATCTTTTGTGTTAGAAATGTAACTAATTACCATTAAACTTACACTTACAATTAAGACTCTTTGCACTATTTTAACTTTATGATAAATATAAACTATAAAATATAAATAAAAACTATATGTAAATAACTTCTGATTGGTAGGTATTGTCAATATAAATGGGGAGATTTAAACTCTTGCAGGCTAAATAGACAGATATGTTTAAATGTGTTGGCTGTTGTGACATTGCAAACGCATTTCCCTAAAAACATGCTGCATTTGCAGTGTAGTTTTCATATACACTCTGTATGAAGTGGAGAGGAAACGGTATATTTTGAAACCTTAACAATGTTTCCAAACTTCATCAAACTCTTTCATGTTACTCTCTTCCCATGAGGTCCTGATTGATGAATGATTTATTCTGAAAACTGAAAGTATAAGATGTAAAATAGCTCTTATTCAGTTCTTAAAAAAATACTGTGTGTGATGATCACAGCACAGTCTCTGTAGTGTATGTGTGAACTCTGTCTCAGTCAGACTGTGTTTAAAGTCCCACAACTGTAAACAAATAATAAACATAATGCTGATTAAACACGACTTTAAAAGATGCTGATTTTCAAACACAATATCAGTTTAAATCAGTTCAACTCCTCAGAGTCTCTACTGTTATTAATATCAGCTCTTAGTGATTCATACTGACACATCAACAGTGATTTAAACAGAGAAATACTTACTGATCATATAACATACAGAATATTATTATACATTAAATTATAACACTGTAATAACGAAGTTTTAAAAGTGGTACAGATTAAAACTTATAGTGGTGGTAATGGAACCACGGAGACGTGATGTCTACCACACAAATATATTTTTTATTTAATTTCCAAGAAGTTTAGTTCACAGAAAAATGTGCATCAAAACTGAACAAGAGAATTCAAGAACTGCAAATGCTTTTGTTAATGTTTGTGGAATCAGTCTGATGACCAGCTGGACGTTAAATGATGAATGAATGTGTTTCTCACAGAATCACCAGAACTGACCAAACGTCTTAAAGATAAAGAGATTCTTCTAATAGAGAGAAACACACAACTGATAGAAAAAGACAAAGAAATTCAAGAGAAAGAAAAATGTCTTCAGGAGACAAAAGACAAACTACAACATATGAGCAAAGGATCTGAGATGAATCAGATACGACTTAAAGATAAAGACACACAACTGGAGAATCAGTTGAGAGAGAGAACTGCTGAGACTGCTGAAAGAGAAAGAGACTCTACTGGAGAACACAGTGAAAGAGGTGGACAGCAATAAAAAACAACTGGACACACTGAGAAAGGAACTGCAGGACAAGAGCAGCAAACTACAGGAGATGATGATCCGACTGGAAGAACAGAAAACTGAACTGAGTGAAAAAGACAAACAGCTGGAAAAGATGAAGACACTTCTAAGTGAGAGAAACACACAGCTAATGGAAAGAGAGGAGCAGGTTGAGGTGAAAGACAGACTTCTAGAGGAGAGAAACAAGCAGCTGCAGGAAAGAACAGATCCAGACTCATCAGTTCCATCTTGGAGAAGAAACAGCAAAGAGCAAGATTTTCCAAACTGTAAGTAAATACTTTTTAATATTAAGTTATTAAATTATTTCTAGTACTACACAACTTTGAAACATCAACTATAAAATAGTTATATTTAATACAATGTTATAATGTAATGATGTCCTAAAACATACTAAACTATAATGTACTATTCTTATTTTAATCATTCAGAATTTAAACATTACATAAGAAAATTAAAGTCCTAAGGAGTCTTCATACTATATACCACAAACCACTCAATAACAATTATGTGAGGATTTTCATAGTCACAATCTGCAGAATCGCTCAGGAGAAGAATTTCCTCTAGATAGTAAATAATTCCAGTTTCATACAGTCGTATACATTTCTCTGAACAGAATGATCATCAGCTTATAATAAGAGATTAAAATCCTCATTCTTGTTGATCTGCAGTGAGTGGAGAATCCTCTAGTTCAGCTTCTCCAGTTTCAGTTCCTGTAGCAGAACTCTGGTGCTGCTGGGAAGGACTGGATGTGGGAAGAGTGCAGCAGGAAACACCATCCTGGGCAGAGAGGAGAGGAGCCAGGCTGGAGCGTCTACAGTGAGGCAGCACTGTGAGGAGGTGGCTGGGAGGCAGGTGTGGTGGACACTCCCAACTGGTTATATCCTCCATTCTCTTCTGTCAGAGGTACAGAGACTGAAAGAAGAGAGTGAAAAGGAGAGGAGAAAGATGGAGGAAAGACACAGACAGGAGATGGAGGAGATCAGGGAGACGTACGAAGGAGAAGATAAGATGGAGGCAGAGAGAAACCTCATGAAGATCATCCTGCCTGAACTCCAGCACAGAATCTGGACTGGGTGGATGAAACAGAGAGAGACAGACACGCTGAGAGAGAGACTCAGAAAGAAAAAGAAAGATTCAAGATCAGCTCTTAGGACTGAATGTGAAAGCAACTGGAGGTTATGTGAGAACATAGAGCGGGTAAAGCTCTCTAGCTGGAAACAGCAACTGATGCGTGAGCTTGTTCAGTTTGATCAAAGTGCAGCGTAGAATACAGCTGATTGAAGATAATCGAAAAAGGAGATAGCGACTGGAATGCCATAGAGGAGAGCAGCAGTGCTGGATGTTTGTTAACTGTGTTACACTGTACATTGTATATACACTGTAGATATAATATGTTGATGTTTAAGTATTTTAACTTTTTAGTAAAGATTCAGAGATTCAAGGATACATCTTGTGTATACAAATGATTCCCACCAGTATGCACATTTTAATACATTAATTATATTTAAGCTTATAAATTGTTCTGTCCCTACAGTATGAAGGTAAAAAATTAACTGAACTAAATCACTTAAACTTCAGCATCTCACACAACAGAACTATACATTAACTAATATGATAAGCGTCTGGAGCATCCAGTCTTTTCTAGATAAGGACCAATGAGGCCACAAAAAAGTAGGATCAGGAGCTATTTGGAATGAAAACCTTCACCAACACCAACCCTCTGCAGATATGACTGGTCACTCCCAGGGTGTGCCTGAAATCGCACCCTAGTAACCGTTAGTGTTCTATTCAGGGTGTCTTCCATTTGGTAGTTTAGTTTTATTCTAAGTGGACAATTAGTTTACCTAGATAGTTCACAATATTGTTACCCACAAAGCACTGTAAAATTAGTGGACAACCGATGTACACTACTTAGAGTTTAGCGCCCCACAATGCATAGTGGTTTCTTTGGAAAGATTATCGTCCAAATTCCCTCTACTGTCTCTCTCACTGCTTCCCTATATAGTGTTCTACACAGAACAGTCTATGTAGTGAACAGAGAACAAGATAACGAGTGGACCATTTTAGACAAAATCCCTAGACTAATCAATCACTGCAGAAATTTGTTCCTGCTTTGGTGTATGTGTTCTGTTATTCATCATTATTATTAAACATCATGGATCTCCATCCTCATCTAATGCATTAATTTAATATTTTAGTCACAAAAACCTCTGGGCCTGTAGAGAAGAATCAATAACAGTATATTGAGTTTTTTATGAACATCAGTATATTATTTTCTGTTTGTATTACTCAACAGCACCTACTGCTAAAATGATATGCTCTGTTTGTAAAAGAACAACTACCATTTATTTGTGACTAATTGATTGTCCTCACAATTGTTTTAAAAAATGTGTATGCTCTTTTATGATTTTAATGATCATATTTAATACATTTAAATAGGTAATAATTGTGTAGCTGCAGAGAGACATTGTAGCTTTATCTACCATAACATGAGTAAATAAGATGAAAATTACTGAACTGATAGATTGCGGTGAACAAACAGAAAAGAAAAAGGAGGAAAAACAGACATTAAAGCTCGCAGTTTAAAAGGAGTAAGATATTAAAAGCAGGTTAAGTTCATTAAGATGCTGCTGCCCTCTTGTGGTCAGGGAACAGATTGAATGGTTTAAATGTTTCATTCATAAAGAGCTTTTTCTTCAGTCTTTAATATCACAATGTAGGACAACTCTCAATTTAATAAAAGTATAATGAATAATTTGTTTTACTGTAAATATATAGAATAAGAATATTCAAAACATCCAGTATACTGGACATGAATTCCTCAAGCATTGTAGCTCTATAGAATCAGACTTTTATGTGTTTCTATAGAACTCCATCTTCATACTGGTCGGTCATTTAAAAGAATCTTTTCTTTTTTTTAATTAGATCATAAATAAAAAGAATTATGGCAGCTGGTAAGACAGACAATCTCTGCCTCCGAGAGCAAATCAAACTGAATCTGAAACATCAGAAATGTTTTGTCTTAGGCTGTCCCTCTTATGAAACAGAAAAGCGGAAATGGTAGAAATAACTTTAATGTCCAGTAATCTATTTTGTTAAAAGTGGAAGCTAATTTGTATTTAGTAGTGACAGTAGATGATGATCTTTGAATTGGTCATAAGAATGTCTTTAATGATTCCAGTGGATTTCACTGTCCAGTACACTGCAATTAAGGAAATTTACTTTTAAAAACATATTTATTATTATAGGAATTACAGACGCAACAAATCAATCAACCTTTAATTAACCAATTGGACTAGCTTATAAAATCTATCTTTGCATTTTCCTGTGTTGGGGTTTGCTCCAGTTGCTGAAGGTCTGCGACTGGCCACATGGTGGCATGATTCCACAACAGAAAAGGTGAGGTGTGACCCGATAAATATTCATGGGTGGTCAAGATGTACACCTGTCCAGAAGAACTCAGCACCCTTCACTCTTTAGTGCTCGCACTTCTTGGGACAGTAGGATCTCCACTTCCCGTATTCTTATTTACTGATGTAAGTATGTATAGATGTCTATGCAAACACAGGTTTGTATGTATGTATATGCGTGTGAGAGCAAGAGAGTGTATATGAGTGTGAATGTTTTTCTGGTTTGTAGTCTATGGTTCATGTTTCTAGGTGTTCTTTTAAAACTTTCATGTTGAAGTGACCTTTTGCTTTTGAGAAACACGTTTCTGCTGGGTATTGTGTCACCAGTAGTATCTTGAACAAGTTTTATTATTATTTAGTGTTTGACTAGACAAACCAAGACTCGGGTCTGGTTCAGGTTTTCGTTCTAGCATGTTGCTTGAACTTCTCTTTTTTTTAATGTTTTTAAGCTTTATGGCTTTGTATTTAAAACTATGCAGAATGTTGCTATGGTAAAAGTAGACTGTAAGCTGACAGATTTAGGGATTTCATTACGGAGCCTATTGACGTATTGATTTCTGATATGTTTGTCATTTCGACAGGGAAGGAATAAGTGTAGTCTAAAGCTCCCTAGACTCATAATGACCACACAACCTTTCTTCTCTGGGCAGTTTTTCTATGCCTGACTTGCTCTATGGCCAAACTGTGGTATTTGGTCTGCTTATTAACTCTGACAGAGAGAGGTTCAAGGGTCAGACTCAATCTCTGTATCTCTCTCCCTCTCTCTCTCACTGTAGCACTATATTACAGTAAATCCGTAAGAGGGAATAAGCAGATAAAAATGGCAGCTGCAAGTAACAGTAAGTTAACCTTCCAAAAGTTCCAACATTTTATTATATTGTTTTATTCAAGAGAGTTTTAATCACCTGTGTGTGTTTCTTCACAGATGACTTTAAACTTTTTGGTCCCCATAATAGAGATCATCAGTCTGGTTCTACAGTCACTCTTCACTGTCACCTGTCTCCTAAAATCAGTGCTGTTACCATGGAGATCAGGTGGTTTAAGGAGACGGACTGTGTTTGTCTGTATAAGAACAGGCAGGTGACAGAGGGGAGGGGCTACGAGGGCAGAGTGAGTCTGTTCACTCAGGAGCTGCAGAGAGGAAACGTCTCCTTACAGATCAGAGACTGCACAGAGTCAGATAGAGGAGATTATCTGTGTCGGGTCACCAACGGAGACACAACAGAGGAGTGTACAGTCACAGCACGAAAAAAAATGCCTTCATGTAAGCTCTCCAGTTTAAGTGTTCTCTACCTGTCATACCTATCATTGCCAGTGTCTCATCTCATAATTAAACAGAAGATCACAGAAACGGAAAAAAACACCCATTTTCAGAATGTTATTCTGTTCAGATGAAGAAGATGTGCAGTATTATTATTATTATATATATAAGAACGCTTTGAAACAGCACAGGCGTTTGAGGTTCTAATCACTGGCAATCCACTGGCTCATTAATGCTTGCCCTTAAAGCCCTGCCCAGTGCTACAGAGAGCACTGGCCCATCAATGGCTGCCCTCAACCACTTCATTAGGGGTGGCTCCTCCAGCTGGCAGCCACAACTGGTTCTGTCACTACAGAACTCCAGAAAGCTCCCGTTCCTGCTCTTTGTGCCACTTTAGCCTTAGTTTCCGATCCCTTCTGGTTGTGGCTATGCTTCCTAATATTCAGGGCCAACATTTTATTGTGTGCTTTGCAAGTCGTGGCATAAGAGGTGGGGTTCTGTCATGTTTCCCCCTTTGGGAAGCCTTCATGTGTACAAGAGAGTCTTATTCAACACAAGTGATCTAAGACTCATTACTCCCTTTTTTAAACCAATTTATTTTTGTTTAGTAGTTTTGAATTATCTGTGTGTTTAACCTGAGTTTTAAGTAATTTCCCTTGTTCCTGTGTTTTGACCCTCAACTTGACAACTCTCTGGTTGTCGAATATGGATTTGCCTTTCATTTTGCCTGCCTGTGTTCTGACCCCTGCCTGCTGTGACTATAAGTATTGAAGTATCCTTAATAAAGCCACTTCGCTACAGAATGATATAGAATGTTGTTTAAAGAAAGTAATTTCTATAAGTATTGAGTTTCTGCTGTAGGCTTATACTTTAAACGTTTAGCTAGACATTTTCATGAAGTTGTACTGAAAGCATAGCATGTAGTAGTCAAGTTTGAAAAACTACAGTACTAATGAGAAACAGATATCTGACAAGGAAATAAATGGATTCCAAAGTATTTTGATTATGGATGAATTATGTTATGGATAATTTATCTAACCTTGTGTTTTTTTCTTGTTTTGCACAGTTCATAAGGATTTGGTAAGTAGAGTATGCTTACTTTACTGATTTTTGCAAAGATTACATTTAAGAAGGAAGTACTGTGTAAAGAGAATGTGGGAATAAAAATAATCTTTTTTAATTGTATTTAATCTAAATCTAATTTTATTTAATCAGCCATTTGCACAATTGCCTTCCAGTACATGGCATACTAATGCTATAACGGTGGGGTATCTTGCTTGATTATTTTAAGGTTGTGCTAGAGAAGAAAGTGTTTCACTTCAACTACTTGTGAGTGCAGCATGTTCAGCATATTGCTCAGCATATTGCTGCTATAAGCGGGATTGAAGTGAGCATCCTTTAATGACTGCTGTTTGCGATTTTGAACCAGGTCAGTTCTGCCTGTAGATGAAATGCCTGTTCTGCTGATAGCTAAAAGATCAGTTCTGCCTATTGATGACAGGTCAGTTCTGTCTGTAGCTGAAAGGCCGGTTATGCCTTTAGCTGAAAGACCAGTTTTGTCTGTAGCTGAAAGGCCGGTTATGCCTATAGATGAAAGACCAGTTTTGTCTGTAGCTGAAAGGCCGGTTATGCCTATAGATGAAAGACCAGTTTTGTCTGTAGCTGAAAGGCCGGTTATGCCTATAGATGAAAGACCAGTTTTGTCTGTTGCTGAAAGGCCTGTTCTGCCTATAGCTGAAAAGACAGTTCAGCCCGTACTGAAAGACCAGTTTTGTCTGTAGCTGAAAGGTCAATTCTGCCTGTAAATAAAAGGACAGTTCTGTCTGTAGCTGAAAGGACAGTTCTGCCTGTACTAAAAGGACAGTTCTGCCAGTAGCTGAAAGGTCAGTTCTGCCTGTAAATAAAAGGACAGTTCTGTCTGTAGCTGAAAGGACAGTTCTGTCCAAAGCTGAAAGACTAGTTCTGTCTGTAGCTGAAAGGACAGTTCTGCCAGTAGCTGAAAGATCAGTTCTTTCTGTAGCTGAAAGAACAGTTTTGCGTGTACTAAAAGACTAGTCCTGTCTGTAGCTGAAAAGACAGTTCTGCCTGTAAATAAAAGGACAGTTCTGCCAGTAACTGAAAGATCAGTTCTGTCTGTAGCTGAAGGAACAGTTCTGCCTGTAAATAAAAGGACAGTTCTGCCAGTAGCTGAAAGATCAGTTCTGTCTGTAGCTGAAGGAACAGTTCTGCCTGTAAATAAAAGGACAGTTCTGCCAGTAGCTGAAATATCATTTCTGTCTGTAGCTGAAGGAACAGTTCTGCGTGTACTAAAAGACTAGCCCTGTCTGTAGCTGAAAAGACAGTTCTGCCTGTAAATAAAAGGACAGTTCTGCCAGTAGCTGAAAGATCAGTTCTGTCTGTAGCTGAAGGAACAGTTCTGCCTGTACTAAAAGGACAGTTCTGCCAGTAGCTGAAAGATCAGTTCTGTCTGTAGCTGAAGGAACAGTTCTGCGTGTACTAAAATACTAGTCCTGTCTGTAGCTGAAAAGACAGTTCTGCCTGTAAATAAAAGGACAGTTTTGTCTGTAGCTGAAAGGACAGTTTTACATGTAGCTGAAAGGACAGTTCTGTCTGTAGCTGGAAGGCTGGAACATTGTATGGTGATAGGAAATATGGAGCCAATTATAGAGCCAAAATCTGGGCCTGAACTCCTGGTAAGCGAGCTGAGGGCAACAGTGGCAAATAAAAACTCCCAGTAATGTGAAGAATAAATTTTGCAAGGAATCAGAACTCAGAAAAACAGCATAACCTGTTAAAACTGTATTGAGTTGCAAAGGTGACTGTGTTGGAGCTGATCCAAAATGGAGATGATTGTAGACAGAGCTGGTCTGTGATGGAGATGATCTGACATAGACCCAAATAAAATCAGACATTATTGGCAGAGCTGGGTTATCATCTAAGATGGATATGTGGAATGGAGGGTCAGCAGTAGAATGCAGGATGAAGGGGGTAGCATGGTGTGGGATGACAAGGGGCCAGGCAGAGTGCGGCAATGAAGGGTGTGAGAGAGATTGCAGGGCAAGGTGGTGGGAGAATGTGGAAGAACATAGGATGAGGGGGTGAATTCAGAATACAGGATGAAGGCAGTAGTCTGCATGTGGGGTTAAGGGGTCAGGCAGCTTGCACGATGAAGCGGTAGGAGAATGTAATGAAAGGAAGAAAAGGAGGGCTTGAATCAGCAGTCGTACAATGTAACATCACAGAGAATATAATACCATATGGAATGGACTGTAAGAAACATCAAGCAATACTTTCAACTGTAGACAGGCATTGAAGAAAGAAGCAAGTCCCCAGTAAGAACATATGCAGCCAGGTTTAATCCAGAGAAATAGTTGTTGTGTAGGATGGTTTTAATTTTCAGTCATTTAGGTCCACTTACCCCAATTATTGAGAACTATCATTCATAATGTACATGACATGACTCGACAAGTGTGAAATCTTAAGGCTGTATTATTAACTTATACAATCTATAAATCTACAAAAGCTGATTTGGATGTTGGATGTTTTTTATACTCATTCTACATTAATAACCAGCTCATTCCAATAAGTTACTTATTGTTATTATTTTTGCTTCCATGACATACCTTACAATGTAGGGAAATGTTTAAATACAGGATGGCAAACAACAAGTTATGACTATGAAATATTTTAATTAATATTCAATTAATTAATACAAAAATCTCATTTAATTAATATGCAGGATGTTAAGATCATTTAATTACAAACTGTTTCACATTTTCTTTTCTTTAGGATGGAAGTGTTTTCTATGTCTGTCAAGTGAGTGCATTACATCCATCATTATCTTTTTTTTAAAAGATAAAGCCCTACACAACACCTTGAAATTGAAGTCTGTTTTAATCACTTCTTCCAGTTAAGGTTAAATATTTAAACCAGCTACAATCAAAAAAGTATCTACTGTTAGTAATATCAGCTCCCAATGATTCATTCTGACACATCACTATTTTATTTACTTCCACAGAGGGACAGAGCATGGACAGACATGCAGAGAATGAAGATGAAGGAATCAGTTCTGCTGACTGGTGAGTTTCAAAGGGGATACGAATGACAGTAAAATCCTCAGCATGTTAATATTACTATGTCAGCAAGCTTCTCAAAACCATTTGCTTTTAATTATAATGAACAAGGCATATAATCAAAATGTATTCTAATGTTCGCTCCTCAGCTACGTCTTAATGTTTTTTGCAGAGTTATCAAAAGAAGCCAAACTTTATAAAGATAAAGAGAGTATTTTAATGGAGAGAAATGCACAGCTGATGAAAAAAGACAGACAAATTCAAGAAAAAGAAACACTTCATAGAGAGGAAAAAGAAAAATGGGAACAAATGACCAAAGAGACTCAAATAGAGCTTAAGAATAAAGACACACAACTGGAGAACCAGATCAAACTTCTGAGAGAGAAAGAGACTTTACTGGAGAACACAGTGAAAGAGGTGGACAGCAGTAAAAAACAACTGGACACACTGAGAAGGGAACTGCAGGACAAGTGCAGCCAACTGCAGGAGATGATGATCCAACTGGAAGAACAGAAAACTGAACTAAGTGAAAAAGATAAACTGCTTAAAGAGAAGGAGAAACTTCTACAGCTAACAGGTCCAGACTCATCAGTTCCAGCCAGAAGAAGACACAGCAAAGATACTGAACCTCCACTAAGTGAGTCCATTTTTGTGGTGTTCTCTGAATATTAAAAAGTGTAACAAAAGCAAAGATATTTTGAAAAAAAGAATCTTTCTTATGTGATATGTTACAGCAAAGACTTGGCTGATAATCAGATTTGCATCAATATTTAAGCAAAGTTGCATAAAGTTCTGTTGTATGTTTTGCTCTGGAACCACAAAACTAATGTAGCTAACAAATGATGCAAGTGTTTAAGTGTTTTATCTTAAATGCACATGTTGAGGTGATTTCTAAACAAAGGCATTAAGTCTGTACTTTTGTACAGTTTTATAGGCCACATATTGACACGCCATGTTTGTTTAAGAGTTTAAGAACTGCAGTTTAAAGCAAGTGTGTGATGATTAAGACATGTAGTTTGTACAGTGCTAAACTGGTGGCTATAAACTGCAGTGGCCTTAAAGTTCCAATCAAAAACTTAATACAGACAACAAACATGGCTTGGTTAATCAAGTATGTTTGGAGTAAATAGTATGTGTACATTTAATTTTTATTTGTGATTGCCCATTTGCAGTGAGTGGAGAATCCTCTAGTTCAGCCTCTCCAGTGTCAGTTCCTGTAGCAGAACTCAGGCTGGTGCTGCTGGGGAGGACTGGATGTGGGAAGAGTGCAGCAGGAAACACCATCCTGGACAGAGAGGAGAGGAGCCAGGCTGGAGCGTCTACAGTGAGGCAGCAGAGTGAGAGCAGACAAGGGGAGGTGGCTGGGAGGCAGGTGACTGTGGTGGACACTCCTGACTGGTTCTGTCCTGGACTCTCTCTGGAGGAGCTGAAACTGGACGTGAGGCTCTGCGTCCATCTGTCTGCCCCAGGACCCCACGTCTTCCTCCTAGTCATACCAGTAAAGCAGTCTACAGGAGAGGAGAGAGGAATGCTGGAGAAAATGGAGGAGATATTTGGAGAGAGATGTTGGAGGAACACCATGATCCTCTTCACTGTTACTGATGAAGTCCAGGAGACGAACATTGAAGAGTTTATCCAGTCAGGAAAGCAGGAGGTCCAGAGACTTGTAGAGAAATGTGGGAACAGGTTTCACTGTCTCAGTATTAAAGAGAGCAGAGACGGTTTTCAAACCTCAGAGCTGCTGGAGAAGATAGAGAAGATGGTGCAAGGAAACAGAGAGAAGTTCTACAGCAGTGAGATCTACCTGGAGACAGAATCTCAGATCAGAGCAATGGAGACAAAGATCATGAAGGAAAGAGAAGAAAAGAGGGAGATGCAAGAGAGAGAAATTCAGCAAAAACTAGAAAAAGAGTTGCAGAACGCTCTTAAAAAGATAGAGGGAACGTTACAAGAGCATGAAGGAGAGATTAAACAACTTAATCACCGAACAACTGAGCTGGAGAGGAGGGTAAAAGAAGAGAGAGATGAAGAAAAAAGGAGAGAACTGAAACGAGAGCTAGGACGAGAGTTAGAGCGACGAACAGAAATGGAGGAGAAGGTGAAGTTACTAAATGAAAAGAGAGAGAGGGAGAGGAGAGAGATAGAGGAGAGACACAGACAGGAGAAGGAGGAGATCAGGGAGACATATGAAGGAGAAGCCAGAATGGAGGCAGAGAGAGACCTCATGAAGATCATTCTGCCTGAACTCCAGAGAAACATTATGGCCTTAAAGTCAAAGATGCAGGACGAGTTCAGCAGACAGATGGAGGAGAAGATCAGGGAGCTAGAGACACTGAAAGACAGTTTTTTAAAACTTACAGAGACTCATGATCTGCTGAAACAAGCCTACCAGACAACAGTGATGAGCGTAGCAGATTAATAGCAAAAGAAAGGCTAATAACTAATAACTGGGAATTAAAGAGAGTGTCTGTATCAGGAGAGATGCACTGGAGAACCACTGTAGCTGCAGTGTTGGGTTATACAGTATACATTATGCTGCCCAGCCTCTTCAATACATTCCCCATAAAAGGTCTCATCAAAAGTTGACCTCCTTGTGAGCCTACAGCTCAGACATTGGTTTTGTCTATGGCCACAGGAGTTGACAACGAATTCCTACACACCCAGCTGTTCTAGCCACTGCCAATCCAGATGAACCATATCTGCAAACCAGAAGACACTCAATTTGGTCTCCACGATGTATATGACTAGCCTCCTGTTCAAATGTTTGATCAAGTTCTTGTCTCTTGCTGTTTTTGAAGTAGAGTTTCTTTCTGTTGGACAGGCATTTGTGCATTTGCGCACATTCATTCAGTCTTTTGTTAAAATGCATTGTCTGGATTTGTCTCCGTTCTTTTCATACAAAAAGGAAGCAATCAGACTCTTCTCTTTCAAGCCCAAGCAAGTTTGTTGTTGTTGAACAGAAGGTTACATTTTCTGGTGGCCCTGTTTCCTCTTAGAGTTCCATACCCATGCTCTACCAGTTTAAAAACAATGGGTAGATCATTGCATGAAAGAAAGGAACCTTGGTTAAAATCATGGTGTAGCGTTCATCTTATTTTTGACCATGCGTAAGTGGTGATTAGATATCTTTATTCTTCTCCTTTTGGCACAAACAGTGTTTTGGTCCAGCCAGTTTATGATTTTGATGGCACTGGTGCTGAATATGCCATCTTGTGTGATTATACATTAAGGTTCAATCTAGTCAACTTCTCATCTTTCTTGAGAGGCGTTCATCTTCTATTAATCTACTTCTGTCATGTGTGCTGTATTTGTACATATCAGGGTTTGAGTCTTACGTACCCTAGCATACTCCATCACATAAAAACCCTCACCTAATTTAGGCCGAAAGCCAAGGCAGTGTGCCAGGCTGTGGCTTTTTGGAGTGGTAGATAAGGCAGTGCAAACCAGTGCCTTACCTCTAGGTTTGTTAGCCTACCTAGCTCTCTGTTAGCGGATAATCTTGATTGCACGTTTTAAATTCCCTTTCTTTGTGGTTGAAATACGGAGTTTGACATCTAGCATTCATATAGGATAACTGTGGATGCAATTACTGCAGGGATACATATTTCCTTGACAAACATGTCTTCCATCTCTAATTTTTGACTGACTAACATGTTTTATCACTCTGTACTTGTATCCACATTTGAAATATATTTCTCAAATATGTACTTTTTATACTATCTTTTTTTATATTTATCCTAAAGATAAAGACACACAACTGGAGTTTATACAAATTATTTATAATAAAACAGCTTACTGCATCATACCCATTTCAGCCATGCAGTGTTTCCTGTTCTAGCACACCTGAGTCATATTATTAGTTAATTTTTAACCTGATAACAATTAATGGAAAAAAGTAAACAACAAAAGTAAACAGTACAAGAACTAGAGTCCAGGACTAGGAAACTCAAACACTGCCTTGAAACATCTCTGTTTTCTAATCTCTGCACAACAATCTCAGTTTTACAGGAAAATACTAACATTTACCACTTATGACTTACTTCATTAAAGACTATACTTTCAAATCTGTTTTAAAAACCTGCAAATGAACTGCAGATGACCTGCATCATTGCGGAAAGTAGCTATTATCGTTCAATAATCTCATAATCTGATTGGATGTTTTTAATGCTGTAATTTTTTAAAAATATTTATTGCCCTTTTTTTATTCTTGCTATATATTTGTAAAAATAAATCACAAAGATTTCATTTGCAGTGCAGTGTAGGATGGCTCACCCTTATCTGCACAGGAAGACAGTTAGAGCTCTTCTGCCACCTTGTGGACTGAGAATGAAACAGCAGAAAACTTTTAAACAATAAAGTCTACAATCAAACACTCAGCATTTACACTTTTACTGATCATGTGAGGAGTCATTGGATGCTGCATTAATTATTGCATTAAACATTCATAAATGATATTTTTTACACTGGCTGATTAACCACTGACATGCATTCTTTGATAATGCAATCATGCAGTTTAAACAGCTACAATTTAAACGGCAGCATAAAAACTGAAGGCACTGTTATAAGGATATTCAGCACTATAACACTTCATATATTATTCAATTCATTTTTTGGCCATTTTTTGGCCAGTATATGAAATGGAAGTCAAACATTTAGTATAGCAGAGTTATAATTCCTACACCAAACTGTTATTGTAATAATGTCTTTTCATGCAATGCCTTTAGAGAGATGTGGACAGTTATTATTTACAGAGCTGAGAACACTCTGAGTTCTTTCTGTTATTGCAGTTTTTTCTCAATCAATTCTGTGATTTTCTCTAATCAACAGTTGCAATTTCTCAAAAATTCTCCGTGCATTTCTCAAAACATTTCATACAAACAGCACCACATAATGGATTGCCAGCAAAAGCCCCTAACTTTCTCAAAATAGTTCATGTCCCCAAAGTAAGTATTTATGTCAATGAATATGTAAGTATTTTCTGATAGCAGCACTTTTTCTATGTGGTACATATCAATTTCACAATTACTGCATGTGAGAGACTGATTACAGAAGATTGGACAGGATTCACATTTATAATTTTACTGTTTGTACAAAAATGTATTGACAGACCATGTCATTGCAAACAAATGTGACACAGGCCCATCTCTAGTCTTGTGTGTTTCAGAGCTACCTTTCAGGTTTAGGTTTTCCATTTCAGAAACCCTTCAAATTATTTGAGTTAAAGGTTTGTGTGGTTTGTCTGACCATATTTTTAATTTCTGCAAATAATTTTCAAATGGGAATCCAAAAATTAGGTCTAAGTGTCCAAGAAGTTTGACGTCATCACTGAGGTGAATTAATCTGTGTATATTGTACACTACACCCTCAGGACCTTATAGCTGACTGGCATGTTCAACAAATGAGACAAGCAACATTTTTGCAAAGTAATTCAAAATAAAACAAAACTAGGGGTTTGCCAAAATGCAAATTGCAACTGACAACAACATAAAACTTATACACTTTCTTGAGCTTGAAACAAAAATACTGCCTCACCATCTCCTTCTTTTGTAACATAATTTTTGCCTGTCCTATATCTTCTGGGGTGTGTAACACATTTGTGTTCAAAACTTTACAGCATTAACTAGTGTCATTTCCTTATAAGCACAAAAGGTGGATAAGCCTCACATTGCTTTGTTTTATAAATGAGGCAAAACCAAAGGTTTCCATAGATTTCTATACATTACCTAAAGCTAATTATAGTTCTTTTGATGTAATTTATGGGAACATATAAACCAGCACATGCAGACTTCTTCTTTAATGTCTTAAGTAATCTGTATAGACCCACAGTAAAAGTCAGCTTTCATTCACTGTTTTTAAAGGTAAAGTTTAAGTTAAAAAGGTCTGAAGCTTTGACACTATCCACCATATAATAACTAATCATGGAGGGCCCTGCTTAGATTTTTATACCAGTCAAGCCTACAGCTTCTTTGAATCCCAGTTGCTTTTGAGCAGATGAGCTGTTTTCTGGTTCAAAACTTGATAGCTCCTTCTAATGTAAGTTGCTTTTAAGCAGAAGAGCAGGCTAACCGCATATAGCTTTTTTGTCTAAATATATTTTTATACATTAGCTAAAGCCAAGCTGATAGCCAGCACATCCAGACTTCTGCATTAATGCCTTAAGAAATCTGCTTAGAGCCTAAATGAAAGCTAGCTTTTATAGTTTGCCTAAAGGATGGCTTTTCAACTCCCTTCACTTACTCAAACTTCAGTGTAAGGCAAACTTTATTAAAAGCCTACTGGCTTGCCATGTCTGTTCTTACATTTATTCTCACTACATCATGAGCCTAAGTACAGTAAGTCTAAATCTACTTCCAACACTACACTACAAGCCTACCAAACTGTAGGTCTGAGTCTTATTAATATTACTTCTACATAAGCCTAAGGGCTAGCTGTAAGTCTAATATTGCTAACTCAACTTTATCACAAGCCCAAAGCCTGCCTCACCTGCTTGCTCTATTCAGTCAACCAACCTATATTAGCTGGCTTTATACTGTCTTTCACTCTAGGAACAGCACAGCTAGAGGCCTGCTTCTGCTTATTTTACTTCAGCATAGGCCCAAGACCTGGCTGTGAGGCCAATATGGCTAACTCACAATTCATAATAAACCTAAAGCCTTGCCACTGACATACTAAGATATGCTCCAGCTACATCAGAAGCTGTAGGCTTAGCTCTTTCCTAGTATTTGCTTACTCAGCCTACTCACCTGAAAGATATTTAGAGCCTAAAAAAATTTTTGGAGTCTATAAAACCACTACCACCAACTTAAAATTAATCATAAGCCTAAAGCCGAAAGCCTGGTACGAGTGGATAAAACACAGCACTGTTTCCACTAACTGACAACTTTATTAGATGCTCCTACCTTGCTGTCCACAAGATGTCTTTGGCTGGATATTGCTGGTTGGTGGACTGTTCTCACTAACCCTGAGGTGTTTACAAATGCCAGCAGCACTGCTGTGTCTGATTTACTTTTACCAGTGCAACACACTCTTCTGATACGCCATCCTAATATACCTGCTCTGTGGTGGTACTGGTCGTTGAAGAATAGGGTGAAAGGGGCTAACAAAGTAGATGGAGTAACACACGGATTATAGCGGGTTGCTGTAGAACTACTAACTGGTAAGTTAAGATGATAAAATAGAGAATGGGGATAAATACAAGGAGGAGTGGCCAGTGTGTGTATAGTAAAATCTGTAGAAATAAAATCATGAACAAATATTAATAGCTAATATTGTAGCCACATGGTATGTGTTGATGGTAAGTATGTGTTGATGGTAACTTTGTGACAGCCCCCAACACTGCAGTGGGACACAGGAGCAGAAACTGTGATAAGCAGCTGCCTTGTGGCTTCGTCTTCGTTAAATATAATGTGTGGATCTGTTTGAGGACACAAATTTGTGCACCAACCACTCCAAGAGAGTCACCATCATGCCTAAAACATCTAGCTGGCCCACCGTATGCACAGAGAGCGTGTTTAACTCAAGCCCAGAAAACAGAAAAAAGAGACCAGTGTTCTGGCAGTGAGAGATTTATCATTGATGGAGCTTGTATGCCATTGTGTGGTCATGTTGAGGACATGCAAGGATGAGAAAAAGAGACAGTTTTCATGTGAAAAGATTTGTGAGACGTTTGTGGGACGGAAGTCAAAATAATGGGTTTATATACTCACTCATTAGCTTACTCACTCATCTCATTAATTATCACTTACTAACACACTCATTTACTCATTATTTCTTTTACTTACTCACCATCTTAACTTACTTATTATCTCTTTCATTCATTTATATCTTTCACTCACTTATTATCCATTTTACTCTGTCACTAACTGAAGGGCGGTTTAACACAGAAGCATACTGTAATTCAGCACCCCTGACTGGGCGTCATGAACACATAGAAACAATGTGTGTAGTTATTGTGACGGAAAAATAGTGACAGAAATAAAATGCAGAGTCTCTGAGTCTTGATCAAAGTGAGTAGCAAGTTTATTGGAGCAAGACAGAGCAATGCATAAAGTCTTCTCAAAAAATGGAACAGCTTCTCAAAGCCCTTATACCCCTCGCCCCACCCTGATCATACAACAGTTATCAACCTTACATGACCTTATCAAAGTTATATTACACAGCGTGTTCATTCTCTTGCTAAATGTCCCTGAGCACACCACTGCCCGCTACACACACATAAGCCTGCTGCCTGCACAGAGAGTTTGAGAACAAACAGTTCCAGTTATACAAGCATACATAATCATTACTTGATTAGAGAAAATTAATAATGCCCTTTATTGATTATGAATTATTCCAGTATTATTCCCAATTTCAATTACATAATCAAAGTAAACTAACACACGTGTCCAAATTAAATACAGGCCGTGTCAATACAGGCCCAGCAGGAGGCCAGCGAGGTGTATACAGTAGGTCTGCTGGAGGACACAAACTTGTGCGCCATCCATGCCAAGAGAATCACCATCATGCACAAAAGCAGCTGGACTGCCATATCTGCTGAGAGCACGTTTAACCCTTGTGTTAAAATACCTTAAACTATCTTTTTCCAACTTGAAATTTAATGACTTTTCCTAAAGGGACCCCATCATTAGAAAAAGTGATACTTGTTTTTGTTTATGTTTCCATATGGGCTGTACACCACTAGAGTACAAGGATTGTCTTATGGATCATGTTTGACCTGTGAATTCTAAAAGCATTTAAACACCAGAAAAAAGGCCACATGCAAACTCTCTAACACACACCCACACACACACCCACACCCACACACACACACACACACACACATACACATCAAAGAAACTGGAACTTGCATTTGACCTGCACCTGCACTCTTGATCTGCAGCTAACCCAATCACACAGCTCCCAAACAAAACAAAAAACAAAAATCTCAGACATAATAAAACAAATTCAGTATAGGAGTATAAAGATACCCCGAATCAAGGTACCCCTAGTTGGTTCTTTGCTGAAGCCATGAGAAGACGTTTCACTGCCAAACAGGTCCTGAATGAGATATTTTTTAGGAGCTCAGGAGGAACAAGAGGATGAAGATGTATCTGAAGAGGAAGATGGGGAGGAATGCAACCCAGAGGATGATGCATCTTCGGATGACCGAGAGACATTTTTGTCATAGAACAGCAAAATTGCATGTTCCTTATCAAATTCAGACAGCAACCAGGGCAGAAAAGCAGCATCAAACATCATAAGGATGACTCCAGAAAAAAACAAGAGAAAAAACAAGAGAAGGATGTATCTTGAGGAGTTGGAAAAGGCTCCTGTCACCCCATGCATTGAGAGAAGGGAGCGTCTGCCCAATTCAGAAGCCTCTGCAGCCATTGTGGAGGCTATTCAGGGAGCTGAATCTTGTCCTGATGCTGCAGATGGGTCACTCAAAAGAAAAAGGTGCCATTTCTGCCCCTGGAAGAAGGACTGCAAGACATAAACTGTGTGCTGCACATGTGGGAAACACATCTCACATTTGCACATACTGTTCTACATGTGCTAAATAGAGTTAATGTTGAAAACTGTTCACAAAATCAAGCAACATTTTGTTGTTTTATTGTGTTATGAGATAATTATTTCACTATTTTCCCTTTCAATATAATTAATTCAGAAGTGTAATACTGTTCATTGCTGATTGTCTTTTTGTATTGTGTAACAAAAAATACATGATAATAAATCAATTCAGTTGAGTTGAATTGATAAATAACAGGTTGTTTAATCATGCAAAATCAGTTTTGGATTTACAATTCAATTAAGCTGCTTTATTTTGGAACTTTGGTAGAGCGGTTCATTTTGGAGGACCAGACCACCAAACCAAGGTAAAAGGGGGTTACAAAGCATGTTGTGAATCTGATAGACTACAGTCTGCAATTGTAGAACAACAATAAAGAGCTGATAAAATGGACAGTATGTGTACATACATGGAGGGGTGTTCAATTGTATGGCTGGTGGGTGTATTTATTAGCTGTTTACTACAAGCATCTCCAGTTTTATTCTTGCCTACATGTGTAAGATGAGGGGAGAGGACAGTCGTATTAAAGTGTATTGAAAAGGAATTAATAAAGGGCATAGTGCACATTGTGCAGAAGTATGCTGAAAGAAGAACTGCCAGCTTGGTTAACGCAAGAACCCTGCTTGATGCTGCATGTTTTCAAGCATCTCAACACACCTGGCCCAGCTGATGAACGAATTACAAGCTGGTTTAAGTGAGAAAAGGTTTATTGGGTAGTCAAATTATAGTTATAACTTGGCCAACTAGGCGTATGTGCATGATGGAGTTGAAGGAAGCAAAAAGAAGCTTTCCAGTTAGACCCAGAGCTAATAATGTAATGCCAGTAAATGCTACGCTTGGCGCAAGGCCTTAATCTGAGGAGCTAAAATGAGGTTAGATCTAGGCCATGCATTAGAAAAAGTGGAAGCCTTAAGGTTTACGATGAAGTTAGAGACATGAAAGTAAGCATAGCTGTGGGCTTTGTTTTTATGGAGTACTCAAATTAAGCAAAAGTTTAGGCAGCTGGCTCATAAGATAAAGCTATTAAACAATAGTAGGTAACCCGGGGGCTATTCCACGAAGCGAGCTAACTCAGTAAGCCAGGCTTTTTAAGACAAGCCTGGCAAATTTTGCTCAAATTCGGTTCCACGAAAGAGGCTAGACTTAAGCCTCGCTCAGTTACCACAGCAACATATACGTTTGTACAAACCTGCTCGGTACCAGGCTAGAGTTGACGCTTAGCTTAGCGCGATCGCTACTATTGGCTGAGCCGTGTGATGTCATAGTTTCGCCGACCGGGAAACAAATCGAGGCACAAGGTTCCGACGCAGATCTATTAAATGGCTGTGGATGTACCATATCATATATATATATATATATATATATATATATATATATATATATATATATATATATATATATATATATCGCATCCTATCTTCTTACATTTAATTGAGTACTGTACTTAAGTATTAGTTTGAAAGGATTGCAGATTACTATTATTAAAATTTAATAATTATATTTCCAAAAGCAATTTATATTTCGATCTTCAGAGTACATATTCATTGTTAATCAGTGAGGTTTCTGCACATTTCAGTTTATTGGTTAAATCATAACAAATTAAGGTCAGTGTAAAATGGAATACAGTGTCTAATCGAAGTTATGGTCCACAAAGATATATTAGCATAAACTCTAGATCACAAAAAATACAATTCTTTGTCCCTGTGTATTAATAATAACTGAGTACTTTAGGTGAAGTTACTTTTAGGTATATTTTTATCCCCATACTTCCTCTTTTGTGTTCAAATTCATACATGCGTTTATACAAATCATATCACTCCACAATTACATATGTTCAGATTTGTTCAATATAAATAATGTAAATGTTCGGTCAACTTAATGGTGCATTAGCAAATAGATACAGACAACTACCTTACCAAGACCTGCATACAGGTGATACAAATAATCTAAAATGTAGGCTATTAAAAAAAGGGCAGCTAACATTGAAGGCTGTTGGCTATGATTGACAATGCATACCCATTTATAGCCAATCCAGTGGATGAAGGCACACACATAGTGTGCAGAGCATTCACGCTACCAGCTCCAAGGTCATTCCAGGACAGGACAGATCCACTGGGTTTTCCAGATGACTACTTATTTGAGCACTACAGATTCAGAAGACACAGTATTGTATATCTCTGTAAATTATTGGGGCCATATATTGAAAAGACAACTGGACATAGTACAGCGCTTACCAAACCCCAAACAGTGCTTCTTTCCAGCGGTGCATTTCTTTACAGTGTCAGGGATACAGAACATCTTAGTAAGACAACGGTCTGCCATGAAATTAGAAAGGTTTGCCTTGCACTTAAGCACTTCCTTAATATATTCATCACATTCACAGAGGCATCCTTCCCATAAAAGAAGCCTTTTTCAGAACAGCTGGTATGTGTTGATGAGAAGTAGTGTTGGTTTGATCAGTAACTTTGAGTTAAATTTACATTTACATTATTCAACAGACGCTCTGTGCTTTGTTTTCATCTTGGTACACTATTTCATACTAAAATTGCATTCAGTTCTCCAGGATTCCAAAATGTCATTGATGCTATAGACTGCACTTACATCTGGATAAAGGCTCCATGTAAAGGTACATGTAAGTTTTGCCTACCCAACAGATTAAAGTCATAAGCATATGAATCAGTCAGTCCGTGGGTTTAAACAACTTTCAACCTTTGTCACTTTTGCCATTGTTCTAGATTATTTGCACTGCGGAATATCTCTTTTCCATTCAATTCAAGTATATTTTATGCCTCCTCACTGGCACGGAGGTTTGCCCAAAGTAAGAATACTCCAACCACACAAAATGGTGCAGATTTGGCCTCAGTATTTAACTCTACTCCTTATAAGTGTAGATGCTTTTCCTGGCTTACTGTTTGGGGATAGGGGTTACCCCTGCCCAGCTTTTCTCCTTACACCATATGCAGACCCTCCAGCAGATAAAGAGAGGTTCAATCATGCATATTCCAAGACGAGGGATGAATTAAAATGAACACAGAACAAGTCACCTTTTTTGAAAAAAATTTTTTAGTGATTGTCTTGCTGTGACTTTGGACAGAAGAAACTTTGATTTACTTATCAGAATCAGAATCAGAATTGTTTATTTCGCCAAGTATGTCACACATACAAGGAATTTTGACTTGGTGAGGCACACATGTACAACAAGTACCAAGAACAATATCACAGTAATAGAAAAGATACAAGAAGATACAATAATCAGAATAAAGAAAAAGAACAACAGAGTAATGAAGAGCCAAGAAAGGTGCTAATGAGCGTGACGATGCTTTGCCGAACAGAAAAATGAAAATCTGTGCTTATTTGTGTGTGAATATTCTACACATAGGTGAAAACAAAAACAAACATATCACAGTGAGACCTTTTGCCACTACTCACATCTTTCTCCATTTTCTTTATTTCAGGCTCCAGCTTTCGTATTTTTAGTTTTTTGTAGTGCAGATCAATGTACTACATTCTATTTCTTGAAGCAGGTGCCTCTTGTAGCACTCACAAATATCAGAATCCTTTAAGACAGAAGTATGGTCAAGATTGAGAAGTTTTCATTTATGTTGAACTGCATAACGAATCCTGGATGGTCCTGCAATCTCCCCCTGCAAACAACAGATTGGACACCTGAATGTCAAAGGTCCTCTGTACAGTCATAAGAAATAGACTGATTTGATGTGGTACTATCAACAGATTGGACACCTGAATGTCAAAGGTCCTCTGTACAGTCATAAGAAATAGACTGATTTGATGTGGTACTCACATCACTGTCAAATACAGGAGGGTCCAAAAGAGTCAGCACATCCCTCACCACTGTAATATTTTAAGCCATCAAGTATACAATAATTCTACGATGTAGCCTATAAGAACAAAAATGTAACATCTGAGAAATAACTGAACCTACATTTAACATAAGGCCGTGTTTCACAGAGACAGACAGGATCAGATGATGTTCCTCCCTTTATTCTTACGATGATGGGGCGTCTGCTGTTTTGCTGTAATGCGGGGTCTTCTGCAGGAGTGAGGGCTGCTACAGGAGGTCCACCACCAGTAGCAGCAGTATCAGTTTTCTTTTTGGTTGCTGAAATATTTTATACAGTTATTTAATCTCATAATACACACAAATATGGCGTTTTACATTTTCCTGCATGTTAGACTAATCATTTGAAACTGCACTTAACATTCTGGAGTATATTTTTATATATAAACTTGACCTGCTGCCACGTTCTTTTAACTCCGTTCATGTTGCTTCTAAATCAGGAAGTGATTAATTATTAATATTAATAATTTACTATAACACTTTTAAAATGTCAATGAATGGATTAAATTATATGCGCGCACATTTAATCTGTTTGCAATATTCTGCCAGGCAGCTTCTCTGGTTTTATTAATACAGGACGTGTCACCTTTCCTCGTAATAATGTCTTTATGTTCATCGTAAAGACGTATAAGTAAAAAAAGCTGCCCGTTCCTTCAGACCTTTCAACATTTTCCTCAACTTTTCGTATATCGATTAGCGAGGCTGTGTAAATACTGTGTGCACGCGCATGATCGGCGATTACAAAAGCCTGGCTTGAACTAGTGGGAACTTGTTGAATCTGGATTTCGTTAGTGGAACAGAACTAGAGGCAAGTGAACTGTTTGGCTAACTCAAGCGAGGCTCACTCAAACAAGCGCCGCTTTCATAAGCTCGCTTCGTGGAATAGCCCCCCGGTAGACTTTGGGCTTATGGTGAAGCTAGACTAAACAGCAACAGTCTTTCAGCTAGTCTGAGCCATTGAATTGTGGTGTAAGTAAGGTGAGTTAAAGTAGGCTTCTGAAATTGTATTGAGAAAGTTCTAGTAGGTGCAGGCCTAATGATAATGATAGAGAAGGCGTAGGGAGAGTTACAGCTAGGCCTTAAGCCTTTAATGAGTTTAAATGAGTAGCAAGGAGTTTAGAGCAAGCTGTCAGGCTTATGATGTAGTCATGATGGGAAAGTGTTAGGTCCACAGAGTATGATGCAGTTGGGGCTTGTCAGAGGAGGTCTGGTTATATTTCTATATTATCCAGACATTGTATACATATGAGTATCTTGTTTAGTTTGTAAAGTAAGCTTTAATTGGATTTATCTAATAATAAACAGACGTACAGAACATTTTTCTGAAGTTGTTGCACAGTTTTTAGATTAAGTTTTTCTCAGACTGTGAACCTCCGCCTGTCTTTGCTTCTGACAGATTCTGCCTCTCTAAATTATTACCAGTCATGTAACTTAGTTGCAAAGTGCTCCTCCAGCTGTTTCTTATTAGTATTATTAGTATTATTTACTTTTCCAGCCTTTTATTGTTCATGTCCTGCTTCTTACTGCCATCAAGTTTTTAATGATTTGATGATTGTGTAATGCCTGAAGCTCCCGCTAGGCTACTCCCAGCCGCTAGAGAGAGACAGAGGAATGTGGCCGGCTGATAAGGCTTGATTCTCATCAGCTGGCCTGGTGCCTTACTTAAGGAGAGCATTCAAGAAACTCAGCCTTCAGTCTGGAGACTATGTTGCCATGTGCATGTGTCTCAAGACAAAGCTGGTACGGTACTTCTTGGGTCGCCTCTTGAGTTCACACTCATTTCCCCTCTTGGAGTTTAGTGTAAGTATAACAACAAAAACAACAAAACACTTCCTCACTCTCCTGCTCGGGGGTTTCCTGTGAGGGATATTAAAGAAAACAAAAACTTACCGAAATAAAAAAAAACCTGGTCCTTGTCTCCTCTCCTCCAGTTTTTTGGAGAGAGATGTTGGCAACTTTTATAGGTTGTGTTGATATACATCTTCTTTACATGATACAGATTTGACTTCTATTTTTAGATTATACAATGAACTGTGTTCATAGACAGTGATTTCTGGAAGTGTTCCTGAGCCCATGCAGTCATTCCCAGAACCGAATCATGCCTGTTTTAATGCAATGCTGCCTGAGAGCCTGATCATGAGCATTCAATATCGGCCGTCGCCCATGTCCCTTGCGCAGAAAGTTTTTTCCAGATCAGATTCACTGATTCTTTTGATAATATTATGTATAAACCCTTAAGTTACACATTCCCAAAAAGAACTGTTGGACATTACTATTGGACAGCCTTCAACTTTGGGTTTTCCAGCCAGCTCAAAAATCCTGAAATGTTTCCTGGAGCATGTTCTTCAGTGCCGAAGCCTCAAGCTATATTTTAATTTTAATTTTGTTTACGATCATTGTATATCCTTAGAATATAAACGCATGTTTGAGGCATATTCCTGTTTCCAGGGCACACAACATTGTGACTATTTAGGGCTGAATTTTGGGGCAGAGCTTAGCGTGGTTTCCAGGAATATGACCTGTATAAGTCTATCTACAGCCAACACAAAGCCCACCCATAGCTTCTCCCTGTAATTAGCAAAGTTCCAGTGTGTCCTTATGCACATCACACTGTTTTAAAACTGGGTTACCAGAATTGCACTGGACATGAACCTGAAATAAACCAACCAGACAAAGAAAACAGAACAATAGAAAAGGTGGATGTACTGCTTGCCTTTGCCACCCCCACAGGACCACGGTACTATGTAGGTGGTGGATCATTCTCAGAACTGCAGTGTGATAAAGCGTGTTCCCCCAACTACAAAATGTGGCCAAGAAAACACCCTTTATGGGTAGAGTCGGGCGAATGGTCTGGAGCACCAAATAAAAACAGCAGAGAGGAAAAGTTAGTCCGTCACCTTTTTATAGCCAGTCACCACCAAAAACACACAGCGCGCCATTAAAGCAAAAAGGAGAAAAAAAAATAAATAAACATACAAGCAAAACAAAAAGCAAACGGCCTCTCAACAGAGGTATAAGGCTAAGACTATAAAGTCCCATAACCTTTACGGGCCTACACAGGCATTACTTCTCCCAGCCAGCTTAAGCGAAAAGAAGACCCCCTTCCTCTATCATTGGGAGGTATAAATACGGGTTGCCCCTCCCTGGCATTTACCACAGTTAATTGCAGGTTAAAACATCACATCCCAATTATTTACACAAAGCCCAAAACATTAAGCATGGCAATGTCACGGCACATGGTCTCATCACAAACAATAGCCATCACTGGAATAAATAGTAAACCTGTATACAATAATCAACACTTCCTCTTCCTCCCCTCCCCGTCTACACAGGTTGGACTCACCCAGGTAAGCTAAATTCAGGAGCTACCCCACTGGTACTCTCTTGGGACCCTGAAGGTAAGTATTAACAGTTCCAATTTGAAAAGGTTAAGAATATATGCCTGAATGTCTTTGGTAATAGGTAGGGGTAACCTACATCATTACATGCAGTGATACTGATGTGCTGGTGTGAGGGGATCAGATACAGCAGTGCTGCTGGAGTGTGGAAAACACTATGTCCACTCACTGTCCACTCTAATAGACACGCTTACCTTGCTGGTCCACAGTGTAGATGTAGCAGTGCAGGGCTCAGAATGATCCAGTACTCAAATAATACCTGCTTTGTGATGGTCTTGTGGGGGTCCTGAACATTTAAAAAAAGGTAACAAACTATACAGAGAATCAGATAAATGTGTAGCTGTAGACCTACAAAGTGTTCCTATATGGTAAGTAGAGCTGATAAAATGGAAATGTGTAAAAATAACCCTGCTGTTCAAAATGGTGCTTAGTAAAAGCAAGAACTGCAGAAAAGATAAAACCTGCTACACAATGACGTCATATTTCCACACTTTATGGTTAATGCATTTCAGCACACAGACCTTAGGACTCAACCAGGACACATAAAAGATAACATTCTGAAATTTAATTTCTGAAACAATCTTTAGAAATACATGGAACATCTTTAACAAGCTTCAAATAACAATGTTTAATCTAGAAAGACCAAAACAGGCTCTAGCACTAACAAGATGCTAGAATCCCATTAGGATGCAAGCTGAGTCTAACATCCTAGACATCCTAATTTTGAACAAAAATCTTGACATTTATGGCCTAAATTGAAGGGCTTATCTCCAAGAGTCATTACAGTCTGAGCACAGACAATGTGGCCTTATATTAATCATATGAAAGACTTTCTGACCACCTTCATGTTTGCGTTCCTCCTGCTTTACATCCACGTCACATTCCTCCTCCGATTTTTCTCATATCGCAAGTCACATGTTGGCCTTGGTCAACAGGGCTGGGAATGCACTTTTACAGGTCTGAGATAAGACTTTGGAAGCATATTTGGATGAAGAACATCCTGGTCTTTGACTGGTGGTTAGACGTCTTTCTGGTTTAGAACTTCAACCTGAAGGATGGGAGGTATTTCTTGTCCAGGTATGGTTAATTTGAAAGGTGACACTGATGCAATACAGCTAAATATGTTCCCAAGTTCCCAAGGTTCTTCTTTTGTTCCTTGCTTATAAGTGGTGACTGGAATGTTTGGAGTGTGGTATCCACACCTGGACATTGAGAATAATGCTGCACATTTGTTGGCTCATATATCTGTAAAAATCAATAAAAGAGATCTGATGTGGAGCGCTCTTGCCTGATTGGTAGATGATCTGGTTTCACTGTTCTTTAGTCTTCATTGCCTGAGACTGAATTATTGTAATGTTTTCCCAGATTAAACCTTTCTGACCACCTTCTCTTCCTACTTGCGCTCCTCTTGATCCCCCACAACATCCTCTTCACATTCCTCCTCCGATTCTTCTTGCTCTTCCACCTCTGACTCTTCCTCTCTGCATCCCTCCTCTTCCTCCTCTGACTCTTCGCCTTGCCATTCCTCCTCTTCCTCCTCTGACTCAGACAGCAGGACTCTCTTTCTTTTTCTTTGCCCTGCCCCTGTTTTCCTGGAGCCTCTCTCTTTCGTGGGATCTTTATCATGAGTCTTCAGGTGAGCTTGCACATTTGCCTTGGTTCTGAAGCAGTTCTGACAAACAGGGCAAGGGAACGGTCTCGTGTCTGTATGCATGAGCCGATGTCTGACCATGTGACTGTACACTTTAAATGTAGCTTTGCAGTCGGGACACTCGTGTGGCCTTTCGCCAGTGTGTATGGTCATGTGTGTCTGAAGCAAGGCTTTCTGTCTGAAGCCCTTGCCGCACAACTCACAGAAGAACTTAATGGAATCCTCTCTGTGTATTTTACTGTGAGCTCTGAGATGAAAACTAGAGCGGAACATTTTCCCACACACCGTGCAGGGGACCGGAGTTTCATGATTGTACTTATGATACACAAGCTTTTGGCTAGAATCGAAGGACATGCCACACGTTCCACACGTCAAAGAGGAGCTCTTATGAGCCTTGATTATGTGGTGCATGAGGCGCCCTATTGAGCTAAGGGCAGTGTCGCATTTGCAGCACTTCCAGTTTCTTGTTATCGTTCTCGACTTGCTCGATCTGGGAATTTTGTGCTTGCCTCCCTCCTTGTAATGGGAGAGTATCGTTTTCTTACAGTGTCGACAGAACGTGCAGCTGGCTGCATCCACCTTGTTCTCTCTGCCAGGCTGCAGAAAGTTTTTGCTTGCTGGTGAAGATTTTTGGACTTTAGAAAACTGCATTAAATCCTGATGGGCATGTTTGAGGGTCATATGTGGTAAAATTGTGGCTGAGCGTGAAGACGACTGGTTTGGCAGGTCATGCAGAACTTCAGATGCCATGGATGTGGCGCTTCTTAATGACTGTGGCTGGGAATGCACTTGTACCAGTCTGAGATCAGACCCTGGAAGCATCATTGGACACAGAACATGCTGGGCTTTGACTGGTGGTCGGACGTCTGGAATTTTAGCCTGATGGATGGGAAGAATGTTATTTTGAAGATTCCCATGGGTCTTCTTTGGTTCCCTGCTTAATAGTGGTGACTGGAATGTTTGGAGTGTGGTATCCGCACCTGGATGTTGAGAATGATGCTGGATATTTGTTGGCTCATAAACAGTCTTCAAGTATTCGTCAGCTAAAAAGAGATCTGGTGTGTAGTGCTCTTGCTTAATTGGTAGATCTTCTGGTTTCACTGTTCCTTGGTCTTCTTTGCCTAAGACTGAATTATAACAAGTCCATATGTTTTCCCAGATTGAACGTTCATTCTTTATTGCAGCAGTGTCCTCCTGTCGAGAAAGCTCCCTCACAGCTGATGAAACATGATTTCCAATTCTAACTGAGTCTCCACAAGTTAGGAAATCTCCTTTGTTTAATTCTGTGGTTTCGGATTTCACCCAGATATCTTCTGTTTTCATTCCAGAATCGTCTTTGTCCCACTCTTTTCCCGAAGAGGCATAACATGCCCATATTGGATCCTCGTCACTTTCAGTTTTGACTTGTCCCAATACTGGTCCATTTACCTGCTCCATGCTACTAGAAATTTTGTAGTCCTGGTTTTGACTGCGCTCCTCTGAGAGTTTGGTCCTGAAGTCCTTCATGCCACAGTTTCTGTCCTCTGTCCTCACCACAGAAGGGGATACTATGGCTGCCTTGTCTATGCCTACGTCCAGCGTCCTTTGTTGTGTGGAACAGTGTGTTAAACTCTTCCAGACAAACGTTCCAGAGCAACTCCAAGTCTGATGACAAAATCCAAAATCCAGCATTAGTCAATGGGCAAGAAAGCATGTAATGTACAGTACAGCAAACTGTATAACCATCTGGCTAGAACACAACTGTATTTTACTTTTAACATTCTGGCCAGCCGTGCCGTACAAAGTGGCACATTACGGTAATATCCTTACTTTTTCTGTAAAAAAGTAATGTAACACATTACAAAAAAATATTTTGTAATCATATGACTGTTACTATCTTGCTAAAAGCTGTTACTTCTGCTGCTCCCATTAATCAGGGTGAATGGTAAAACAACACTCTCCGCTAAGGACGCCTGCATCGAAAAAGAGAGTGACCCAATAGCACCCAAACCAGCTAAACTGGAGTTTCAGCTAGCGCCAGGAATGAAGGTAACAAAAGGAAAAAGAAAAGACTTGTTGCTATAAGATATATAGTCAATATACTATATACCATCTACTGTTGATTTGCCATCTTCTACGCACAAACTGAACAAGACACCACTTACAGTTCTTTTACTTGCCTGTTCTGAAATGATGAAAGGTTAGTTTTGTTGTACCAATAAATGTTTTATTGGACTTTATCTTTCTATTGCTAAAATATATGGTCTTGTTCAGAGAAAATAGGTAACATCGACTTAAATCCATTTTATACATGTTAAATGTTGCTACTACTTATACAATCTGTTTCTAAATAAACTATTGAAAGATTAGGTTTTTTGTACTTTCCAGATATGTTGGTAGGTTTGAATCCAGAATATTTGGAGGGGTTTTAGGATGTAACTTAAAATTAATATGGTATTATAGTACATATTCCAGGAAGTTAGGAGTAAAGTAATCCTGTTACAAATTTTAATAGGTAATAAGTAATCAGTAACAGATTACTTTTTTTGAGTAATTACCCCAACACTGCTGGCCAACAGTTTCATGAGGAGCCACATGAGCTGCTTTTCTAACAGGACTGAAGAAGATAGGGTACATGCTGAGATCTTGCTCTGGTAAACAGTTTTGGGCTTTTATAAGTCTTATAAAAATCGGACTCATTTTTGTATTTAAATACAGTAAAATTTTGTTTTAGAAATATTTTGGTACATGGGCTCCAGCTTCACTATTTCAACTCATATTTTAACAAATTCAGATCAAAATGTCTTTGTAATTGCAAACACATATATTCAGTGAGGTGTGCCAAAACTTTTGACTGTTAATGTACAGAAACTCCCAACACCGCGTCTCTCAACATTAACATTTCCATATTTAACATAGCGTGACCAGTGCAGACCCACAGACCAGCTGTTCACAATTCACTACTCTACCCTCCTGACCACACGTGGGGTATGTGTAATTGATTTTAACTGAGTAAATAATAACCATAAAGATGCTGAGAGTGGAACAGCACAGTGTAAAAAAGGCAGGGAGGTGAGTAAATTAGTCTAATGCTAGAAAGAGTGAATGACAAAAAATAGCCAAAAGGAGTGGAGAAGATGACCCTCGGTGTTAGAAGTACATTCTGGACATTCAGACAATCAGACAGAACTTCAGCAAACATTTAGTCAAAACATTCCTCACTTTAAGATAATTAAGTCTGAAAAGCATGTTTTATCCTAACCTGCGCAATCAGGTGAGATTTAACACTCCTTCACAGATTTTAGTGCAAACATTCAGCATTAAAGTGCTACAGGCTGCGTTGATCAGCATTAATCAGTATTAAACACAGAAACAGCAGACTTCCTCTTTAAAACTCTTCACTACGTTAAAGAGCTGAATGAAGAAATTTTACCTGAATCACATGCTCACCTCCGGCTCTCTGCAGGTTTACAGTGACCATGAGAAGCCCTTTTCTTCTGGTTAGACCATAGCCAAAACAGGACAACCCCCCTTTTCCTATTGGCAAAAACCAGGACAGCCCTGTTTGTTTCTCATTGGCTAAATCTAGAATAATGCCCTCCTCCCCATTGGCTTAAAGAAGAACAGCCCCTGTTCCTCATTGACTAAATCTAGACCAGCTCCTCTTTTTCTTTAACTACTACAAGGACAATTGAATTAGCAACACACTATATTTAACATCAGTCATAGGAACCTGCATGGTTTTCCCTGCATCCACACATTTGTTCATCAATGTCAGGTTTTGGTTTCTAATGAGAAGAGTCAGAAATGCATCTTGAATTGATCGCAGATCACCTACTAAATCATTACAGCCCTGTACCTTGTAAGCCAAAACACTTTACAAACAATCAGTGACCAAAAGAAACAAAGGAAATCCTAGTAGTTAAGACTTGGATGCCTTACAACTGTGTCTTAAACTATATCCAAATAAAAACAAGTATATCCAAAGTAGTAACTTTACAGGAGAGGACAAAAATATTCTTTACTAACAATGTAAGTGAATGTAAAGAAGTTAATACTGCATCATAACAGTTAACATAACCGTTACTGAAATACAGTAAAGGAGGTTTGTTGGTTCTGTTTAAGATCAAAGTTGAAGTTTAAAGTCTGAGGTGTCCGATGTCTATAATGAGTTACAGCTCTGGGTGAACAGCTGTTAGCTTGTCTGGTCATACTGGTTTTGTTGGCTCTCAGTCTTCTGCCAGGGAAAGTGTCTAAACGAGGTGACGTCATGGATGAAAGAAGTCAGCTGTTACTTTGACTGTGGGCGGCTGTTGTATATGTCCTGAAATGTTGGCAGACTGTGTCCAATGAGTTTTGCTTGTTCTAGTGAAATGAAGGAACCAAACCAGATGTTTATGTATGACTTGAGGACAAACTTGATGATTTCTGTGTAGAGCTAGATCATCAGCAGCTTCCTCAGGAAGAACATTATGTGTCTTTTCTTGGCTATGGAGACGTGTTGTATATTGTGTTGTTATCCCACTTCAGGTCCTTTGATATGGTGGTGTTGAGGAGTCAGAGTGACTCCACAGAGACGTTAAAGGTGTGTCTCCGGAGCGGGGGTGTTATGTTTGAGGAGGGGGGTGTTTTTTCTGGTGCTGTGGGGTGGGGGTGGGGGGGTATGTGTCTGAAGTCCACAACCATTTCTGCTGTCTTTTGTGTATTGAGTAGCCAGTGGTAGGCCGACTGATCACCAACTGCTATGAGAACCACAACAGTGATGTCATCTGCAAATTTCAGTTTCTTAAAAACACAGTCGTCTGTGTAGAGACAAAATAAAGGGGGTGAGATCACACAACCTTGTGATGCTCTGGCGCAATTGTTCAGTTATTTAGGGACTGGAATGATGGTGGAACATTTGAAGCAATTGGGAACGGAACAGTTCCAGTGGTTTGTTGAAGATGGCTGTGAAAATCAGTGGTGGTGGGTCAAAGCAGTGTTTTAGGGTGGATGGAGAGATTGAGTGAGGGCCCTGCAGCTTTTCCCACCTTCTGTCTGCTAAAAAGCCTATTAATGTCCTTCATTCTGACAGAGAGATGAGCGGTGGGCAGAGATAAGAGAACCAGGTTGGGGGAGGAGGGCAGGTGATTGGGAGAGAATGAATGAAGATTGTCCATTGAGGAAATAAAGTCTACAGTAGTACCTTTCCGGTCATTGGAGAACCAGCAGTGGTTTAAGTAGTCGTTTCTCACCTCGTTGCTTTTCAGGTTTTCTAATTGTATTTCTTTGTTGCTTTGATCCCTTTCTCTAACCTATATGTGAAGGCTTCTGTCTCCACTCCTGAATGTCGCCTCCTTTTTCCTCTGAAGCTGTAGTTTAGATAAACTGGGTTTTATCACTGCTGCATTTTCCACATTATAGTTAGTTATAATAGACCTCTATATGTAGAAATCTGAATAGGGACTAGTCATAATGATTAACTATGATAAACACATTACTTTATTCACATTAACAGGGAGCACCTGTGCAATTAAGGAAGAATAACTGTGTTTATCATGATAGTATATATATATATATATATATATATATATATATATATATATTGTCTGTAATTCTGTAATAACTTTACATTCATTTCACCTAGTACTGACTAAACTTAAATTTACAGATTATAGGAGTAGTGGGTATATATAGAGTGCTGTGCAAATGGTTTTGTCATGTGGGGACATTATTAAATATAAAACGCTATTTTTCCATATGGAAAGCTTTACTCTGCAAACCATTATTTTTATTTAAATATTCAAATAGTATTAATACAGTAAGTAGTGCTTCTACATATGTGTTTTATTTGTACCAAGTGTGTTAATTTAACCCTTTCCAATCTTCTCCTTCTGGAAACAACCCAGTTTTATTTACAGTTCTCATCTAATACCTGCTTTGACTGCTCAGTACTTCATTTAGCTAAATCAAGATTGCTGCTGAAGAAACTGAATACATTCATACAATGTCTGGGGCGTCCAGGAGAAATCTGGAACTACACTTTGTTTTTCAAACTGCCGCTCAAGATATGATCTACTTCTTTCACAATAAGATATTCAAGTACTTTGTATTGTATTTATGTTTATTTACATCTGCAGTTAATATAATTAATTATAGATTAATATTTCCTGATATATTTCCTGACTTATAACTTAATTGTTTCAGAGATATGTAGTATGTAAATATTATCTACAAGTATGGGACCAACATGTTTCCCAGTTCACTTTGTCAACCTTCCTCCTCATACATATTGAATGTTATGTACTGAATGTCATGCAGACTTGGCCACTATGCCATGCATATGGAGAAAATGCAAGTAAAGTGTTCTGTATTATAGCAGTGAAACTTAATATTCTATATCCCTTCAAAAGCCTTTTTGGTATGCAAATATTATTTTTACAGTGATCACCAACAGTGAGATTTTGAATGTGTGCTAGAAGACTTTAGACATGATGGCATCCATAAGCTGAATGGACGAGTGAGTGGGAGGTCTCATGCGCATTCAACAACTTGGTGTGAGTTCTCCAAAGTGCTCTTCTTTTATTGACGAAAAGCTTGGCAGGGTTAAATAAACACACTGAGATATTTAGAAGCACGACTGCCTGTTTTAATACTGTTTGAATATGTCAAACTACTAAATAAAGCGAAAATAGCTTTTTAAATATAATAATGTCCTCAAGTGCCTAAAACCCTTTTTTTCCTGTACTGTAGATTTCTGTACTGCTGTTCTTTTCTACAGTCGTATGCAGAAGTTTGAACACATGGTCAAATTATATATTTTCTTATAATTAAGGTGCCATTCTCTCTACAGTATAAATAGAGAGCTTTCCCTGCTCTAGCACACCAAGTGAACCTGGTAATTAGCTGATGAGTTTAATTATGTGTGCTTTAGGAGGAAAACTGGCCTCCCAGGACTGGAAGTCTTTACACATGCTCTACAGGCAACAACCAGAAATACAGCATTTTTATTATAATTTTATTGCACATTTTCTATTGATTTGCTGAGTTTAATACATTTAAGAAAAGAATAAAACTTAACATAAAATGTTATAGCATACAGACCATTGCTTGTTTCAATCATCTTAAATTCTAAAAAAAAAAAGCAAATGTGCCAATGGTACTTTAACTAGCCGCATACATATGTTTTGCATACTGAAGTATATACACAAAGTAATGAATTAGGTTAATGTGTTGAATTTTTAACTATTATATTTCAGCTGGTATATTAACTACTAAATGGCGCTGCGGCCCCCTCGGCTTTTACACTGGATACATGTTAATGTACAATTACCTTCATGCCAAAAAGACTCCATTTTATGCACTGAATGAGTTCATTCTGGTGTTTTCAGACTTTTGATTAAAAATCTTTAAAAATCTTAACATCTTAAGATGTTTATAAAGATGCTAAACATTAAACTACGATAAACATATGCAAGGGCATAGATTTGCTCTTGACATTGGTGGGGACCTATACATCCACCACGCCACACCCCACCATTGCCTGTTTTTTGTTGTTCTTGTTGTTGTTGTTGCTGTTGTTTATTTACCTTTGCTCCATGACAAAGGACAAAGGACTGACATACTATATGCAGTATGTTATTACATACTATAGTATATTATTATTTACTATTACAATAATATATTATACATTATTATATATGACATATTGGTAGATTCATGTTAAACTAATGACTGACAATGAAGTGGTTTAGACTTGAAACACATCTAATACATCAGCAGCACAATGTGTTCAAACGAAAATGTTTTTGAATTTCTTTCGGCACAGAAATTTACAGTAAATATACAAAAAACTCAGCATTTCAAGTCTTGGGTATTTTTAAAGATAATGGGGACTTTGTTGATGTTAATTGGAAAAGTAAGGGAAAAGTTATCCGAGAAGAAGTAATTATATGGAAAAATCATGATTTAAATTATAAAACTAGAATAAATATAGGTAAGATTTATATTTCGTCATCTACAGATAAATGGATATAGATTTTAGATAAGCTTTGTTGTAATTTTATTATTTTTTTATTATTTAATTTAAATTGTATTGTATTTTAACAATTAGTTTTTTTGACTGCTCCACATATATCTTTTAACATATTATTTATATTTATAAATAACATATACATAACATTTTATTTCTGGTATATGTGCATGTGTATGTGTTAGACTTGGTTTAGTGATGTTTAGTAGGGTTAAGTTTAGGACGTGTTTGTTTCCCAGTTTAAATGTCTGTGCTGAAAACTGCTGCCATAAAATGCGGTTGAGAAGCCTCTTGAACCTTTAGTGTATATGCAAGAACAAACTGTTTCTCAGTGCAGACGGCGAGTCCGTGGTTTATATTCGGAGGTAAAATGTACGATGGACGTCCAGCCTTCACTTCTTCTGTCTCTGAGAGGGTGTGAAGTTGGCGGGCCACATCTTAAAGTATGTTTAAAACAGTTAGCTGAAGGTCCATCTTAGAACTGAACTGAACTAAACCGTCCATCTCAGAATGGACGGTTCACCGTCCATTGCCCTTTCCACACCAAACTGGAGGCAGTCATTTGGCGTGTGACAGTAGTGATTTATGACCCTTGATTTACCCTTGGTTTGACTGATGGGTTGGTATGGTTGACAAGATGTTTTGATTGACAGGTCAGTTTTGCTGGTTTGGATGTTTTGATTGACAGACAGGCCACGCTCACCACCCCAACACATACACCTATCCAACATGGAATATATTGAGGGAAATGATAGGAGAAAGGAGAGAATTTTTATGTGGTAGGGCTTGATAAAAAAGCCTTTGATTATGTATTAAGACATTACTTATGGGAAGTATTGAAAATGTATAATTTCCTTGATAGATTCATAAAGATTACTGTGTTTATATGCAAAGTACAATATTCAGATTAATGTAAATGGTTATTTAACAAATTCGTTTGAAGTTGTGAGCGGAGTTAAACAAGGTTGTCCACTTATTGCAGCTCTCTATGTTCTAATGATAAGTCCTTTGATTACTAAAATTAGAAATGAACGGTTACAAGTGATGAGAGTAGGCAAAAGAAAAGTTGTGATATCTGCGTATACTGATAATATAACAGTTTTTGTAAAAACTAAAAAAGAACTAGATATAATATTGGAGCATTTCATGCTCACCACCCCCAACACACACAACAATCCAGCCAACAATTCGTCTCTACTTATGGTTTTTGCCATTAAACCAGTTGTTGGTTTTACTGGTTCTGATATTAATTTGTTTTTGGTGCCAAGGAAGAGCTAGAAAACCAACAACAACAATGTGATCATAATGATGATGACAGATCCATCACAGGGACATGGGTCAGTATTGGATTATTGAAGGCTGGTGAGAAAGGCTACGTTATGGCTAAAATCCATGAGGTTTGGCATTTTCCAGACAGTTCAGAAACATTGTTTTGTGGGTATGTAAAGACATTTTTAAAGTACAAGCAGGATAACTTTTTTTTCAATACTACAGCATCGATTCAGTTGTGTTATTCGGAGGGAGACCATTGTCCGACACATGACATTAATTTTACAACAGCTCATGCTCGTTTAGAACTGTACAATCTGATGGACAGATTAGGTGATAGACTATTGTACAGCATTACTGACAGTGTTATTTTTGTTTCTCGCGAAGGTGACTGGGAACCCCCTCTGGGGCCCTACTTGGGTGATTTGACAGAGGAGATTGGTGGTGGTAATGCGGTGCTCTGCTCAGGAGGGCCTAAGACATACGGTCATCGCACAGCAGCCGGTAAAACATGTATGAGAGCAAAAGGTATCACCCTAAATGTAGACAATTTAAAAGTTATTAGACTCGATACATTGATCTTGTTGATCATTATGTGGTATGTCGCGATAGCAATCGACACATACTGGCTCATGCTGATGGTATCGTCAGACATTAAAGGAACTTCACACTGAAAATCAAGTCAGTGGTGAAGTGTTTTAAGGTTGTATACAACAAATGGGTCCTGTTGTCTGATTTTTTGAGACTAACTTATGGGTACTAAAGATGTCCATGTCTGTCGCGGAGTGTGTGACGTTGAGGTATTTGATTTTAGATTACAACTTCCTTTTTCTTGTGTAATAAGCAGTCCATAAAATTCTGGAAAAAAACATTTTTGTAAAACAGTTACTGACCAGGTCTGGTCTTAATAATAACCATGTGTTTTATTTGGTCATAACCAAGGAATATTGAATGTGACGTTAGATGGAAGTTAAGAATATGGTCTGGATGTTGAAGTAATGTGGGAATGTCAGTGGACAGATGGTAAGAGATGCTAACAAATCAACATGGGTATATTATTATAACAACCTGCGGGTAGCGTAATTATCGTAGTTTTTCCCAGTTTTTTATTAATTACTGTAAATGCAGCATCAACCTCATCAACAATTTTCCAAGTTTGCGTGTACTGAATCTCTACCAAGCCAACTTCCCAATCACCTTTCAAATCAATCATTTTTGTCAGTTTTGTTCTTTAATTAGAAATCTTATTATTGGGGTACACAAAACTAGATTCATTTTGTGGCAAGGTTATACAAAACCTGTTGTCATCCACGATTGTCCTTTGTTGTAATGAGTGCGTTCACAATGTGTTACATCTTTTAAGATTTTTGCAGGTCCATCACATCATTTTCAGAAACCCAACTGTTCAATTTGGTTGACCAACCCAGCCATTTTACTAAAACAAATGATTTTTTTAACGTTTCTTTTTTATCTAATTTTTTTTCATCTCTAGATAGATTTATTTTTTGCAGCTCTTGTTTTTAAAAACTACCTTGGATGACATCACTATCGTGATCTTTTAATCTATAAACAGATGGTTGTCAATGGATGCGTTCTGATATGGTGAAAAATTCATGCGTATAGTTCTCCTCATAACCCTGTGTAAACTGGCCCTTGACTTTAGAAATCTGCACAACATCCCCAATCTTATACTTAAACATGGTTTTCCTGTCTAGTTTGTTTTTTGGACTATACAGTGTTTTAAACACAACAGATTCATTTTCTATAGTCAGGTCCACAGATTTCATTTTATATTTTATATATATATCACATTATGTGTTTATATACACATAATGTCTTGTAAAACACTCATGTACCTTGTGGAAGTTATAGCTGTTAGATATCTCCACATATGTGTTTTTAGAGTTCTATTAAATTGTTCTATAATGCTAGCCTTTAATTCGCACTGTAGCAAAAAGTGTAATTTAGTTTTTTGACATTAGGTTTGATGTTTGTTAAAAAACTCTTTAGCCCTGTCAGTCTGCAGCTTTTACAGGACTCTACCTTCGGTTAGTATGGACGCAAATACGTTGGTGCGACTTCCACACCTGACTTATTTTTTAACAAACAAACCCATGCATGTATGCTTAACACATCAATACATGTTAATATGTATTTATAACCACCATTTTCCTCAGAATACGTACATATCAACAAGATCGCCTTGGAATTGCGTTTCAATACCGTATTACTATAACTATGTTTCTTTTGTAATTATGCCGTATGGCTTTGTGAAGCGTGTATGCATCCTCACCAGCTATCCAATCTGAAACCTATTGATTGGACAAACGCACTCCAGTGTCCTCTAAAACAGCCTGTTTCAAACGTTTTTTAGCAGCTAATGAACCAGAACCAAAAGGTGTGTAATAAACAGACTTCATAAGATTTGCCATGTTATAATGGATGATGTCACTGAAAATAATGACAAAAATATTCTGTTTTATTCTCACTCACAATGCATCAATAAAACCTAGAAAATTAATGCACACATCTACATTTCTCTCAATCAAATGTTCAACACGTTTCAATCACTGTACAAACATTAATCAGATCCTTTATTGAAAGTTTTATCACACAAACGTCTAGTATGTACGTACATGGACAAAGCACATGACAGATTTTTACTGCATTTTTACTTTTAGGCATAAGAGACAAAAACTTACTGACAGTCAAATAGGTGGATTCATTAGTGGATTCACCTATCCACATAATATTTTTTAAAGAAAAACATATCCGGCTCAAACAGACATGGATGCCGTAGCTGGCTGGGGTGGTTACCTTTATATCCCAGACACGTCTCCTTCAGTTTGTTGTTTACGATATGTTGTAGGATTACAACGACCGCTGACTTAGTTTCAAACCCAAGTCACACACCTGACCATCCACATCTTTAGAGGGTGTGGTGTTGACATTCGCTGGTTCATCATGGCTGTAGTTTACAATTCGGGTGCGTGCGTCGACAAAGTCAGAGTAATCGAAGTCTGGCACCCGATAATCTTCAACAAATCCGTCGTCTGTCTTTCTATACCACACCACACTAAAGGCCTTTAGTACCGGGGTGGCCTGCAGGAAGAAAATCCTCAAACATGTTGACCTGAGTGGCGGTAGCTGTCTTGTTGTCGCATGCACGGTGGGGCAACCCTTTTAAGAGACATTGTGGGGAGGTGGTGGTTCTGTTTGACCCACCCCACAAACATCATAAGCTGGAGAATCAAAGAGGTTAATCTTAACAGCCGCCAACTGCTTGCGAGACCTGCAACCATATTGTCTCTTCCTCAGCGCTAAACACAAATTGGTATCAGAACCAGTAGAACCAACAACTGGTGTAACGGCAGAAACCTTAGGCAGACCCCGGTTTGTGCTTGCTGTGGACATTTTACAGCAATAGAAATACAAACAGCAGTGTGGAGAAATGCAGTCAGAAATAGTCAGTGTAAGCCATACATGCAGCCACCAAAGCCCAACCTCCGATTGTTACACATAGGTGTCAAGGACTTGGTCTTGGGGATGGTTGTAGGGATTGTAAAACCAAATGGACCCCCCAGCCATGTTGGTGTGTGTGTATGTGTGTGTGTGTGAGGGTGGGTGTTGGGGGGAGGGACAGCGTGGTCTGACTGTCAATCAACACAGACCTAACCAGGTAAACTGACCTGTCAATCAAACTGGCCTGTCAACCGTACTAACCTGTCAGTCAAACTCACAAACAGGCCATAAATCAAGGGTCATAAATCAAAATTTTACAGGTAGTGTATAATGTATGCTACTCTCCCCGAAGGAGAGATTGTGCTGCAGCCGAGGTTTAAAGAAAGACTCAAAGTCACTGCTATCCCCATTTGACGGTCGATAGCCAAGATACAGAACCAGCCGTAGCGTCCGGGAGCAGAGCCCAGCAGAACCAGCCCAGGCGTCAGGGAGCCGAGCAGAACCAGCTGGAAAGAATTGATTCTGATATGTATAGGACCTGTGAACTGATTCACGTGTTTGGTATTTTTTCAATTTATGTGTTTTACAATCCAAAACATGTTGAAATTTCTTTTTCTATCAAGTCTTTAAACCGTGAACAATGAATGCACAACTTTCATAAACATGTCAGTGTTACATATATTATTGTATTAACTCAAGAAAACACACAAAACAATATTACACATTGTAAGAAACGTCATGTATCAACACATAAATTCAATGTCAAAGTGAACTTTATTGTCATACAGGCTGCACAGCAAGAAGTGTACAGCTGGATGAAATTGTGTTTCTCCAGGCTCCAATATTCAAAAACCCACAAAAACACGTTTTTAACACAAAATACATTAGATGTAAACATATTAGACAACATGACAGACATAAAATAGAAGTATAGTGAAGAATAAAAAGTAGGGATAAAAATATAGATGTATAGAAGTATTGTACAAATATATACAGTTTTTTACACTGGTAGTATTATTTCACATTTAATACGAAGTGTGAACAGGATAGTAGTGAAAATTTAGAAAGTGCTCAGTGCTAGCTTAAATTATTGCACAAACGTTATCATTAAATACAGATGAATAAATATAAAACTGTGTTTAGTCAGAGTGTGTGTGTGTGTGTGTGTTTGAGTGTGTGGGTGTGTGTGTGTGTGTGTGTGTGTGTGTGTGTGTGGGTGTGTGTGTGTGTGTGTAGCAGTCCTGATAGTCTGGTGTGTTGTGGAGTGTGTGGTGTAGAACAGTCCTGATACTGTCCTGATAGTCTGGTGTGTTGTGGAGTGTGTGGTGTAGAACAGTCCTGAGAGTCCTGTGTGTTGTGGAGTGTGTTGTGTAGAACAGTCCTGAGACAGTACTGAGAGGCCTGTGTGTTGTGGAGTGTGTTGTGTAGAACAGTCCTGAGAGTCCTGTGTGTTGTGGAGTGTGTTGTGTAGAACAGTCCTAAGACAGTACTGAGAGGCCTGTGTGTTGTGGAGTGTGTTGTGTAGAACAGTCCTGAGGGTCCTGTGTGTTGTGGAGTGTGTGGTGTAGAACAGTCCTGAGAGTCCTGTGTGTTGTGGAGTGTGTTGTGTAGAACAGTCCTGAAAGGCCAGCGTGCTGTGTGTGCTGTTGGAGTTTAATAGTCTGATGGCTTGTGGGACAAAGCTCTTGTTGAACCTGGTGGTCTTACACCGTGTGCGGTGTTTGCCAGAGGGCAGAAGGCTGAACAGTCCATGGACAGGGTGGGTGGGGTCTCTGACCATTAGCTGATTTACAGTATAAATGCTTCTAAGTTGGTGTGGTACAAGAATTTGACACTTTTTAACCCTTTGATGCACATCCTGGGTGAAAAAGTGACCTAACTAAATCTTTATGTGCAATAAATGAATTTCATCATTCAAGCTTCCATTAATTCCTCAACTAACTTGTTTTTGATCATCATAAATCCTGATTTCAGTTTTATTATTTTTTCTGTTTTAATAAATATAATGTTTCTAACACACAACATGAGCCAGAATTAACTCGTATGTGTTCAGTTTAGAGTTTGAGAGGAACTATTGACATTTGCAGTCAGGAAAATATTTACAAACACTGTTTTGTTTCTGAAGTAAATAAATAAGTGTTGTGCATTAAAGGGCTTTGCTTAGCTTGTGCATCAAAGGGTTAAGTGATTTCAGAATCAGAATCCTTTCATGCTTCCTATTTCACCCACTATATTGCACATACAATAAATTAGTCTTGCAGAGTGTACATGTGTATGATATGTGACATACTGAACAGGCCAGACAAGAACACAGTCTACAGTGTAAGAAAAAGTATGTGAACTCTTTAAAATGACCTGGTTTTCTGCATTCATTGATCATAAAACGTGATCTGATCTACATCTAAGTCCCAAGTGTAGACAAACTCAATGTGCTTACCCAAAAACCACACAAACAAATATAATATTTCATATCTGTATCAGACACATCCATTAAACTTTCACAGTGCTGGTGGAAAAAGTAAGTAAACCCTTGGATTTAACAACTAGTCGAACCTCATTTGGCAGCAATAACCTCCAACATGTGCTTTCCTGTTAGGGCTGATCAGAACCTGCACAACGTTCAGGAGGCATTCCTGGGACTTCCTTACAGAACGCTTCAGCGTTTTAAGTGGTGATTAAATAACATTGAGAATAACTGTGTCTGCGTTCTGTAAAGGAGCTTTTTTAAAAAGGGTTCTGTTCCTCATAGAACTATTTTTGGTACTATACAGAATGAATTATGGGAAAGTGTACCTCTGACCTGTGAACTCCCAGTGGCTCTCAGAAAAAAAACATTACACAAATATTGTTTATTTAATTTATTTTATAATTATTAACAAATATTTCTCATTACTGGCTTCGATGTTTCATATGTTTCCTACATGTAGCTGTTTAGTACTGAAGGACTGAACTATACAGAAGTGTAGAAACAGTATTACTGTAGATTTGTACTGTGAGGGTGATAAAAGTGGGAGTTCAGCTCTTTATCTTACAGTTATTAAGTTTCTGATTCATATTATGTGTTAATATTGGGGGATGTGAGTTATTAAACAGTGGCTTCACTGTAGTTACTACATGAAGAACACTTGACTGTAGCTTCTCCTTCATTTATCAACAGTGAGCGTAATAGAATGTTGGTGGACCCATGAGCTCTGAGGTCATAATGGACTACAGGTTACGTGGTGATGTCATAAAGTTGAAGATGTGTGTAAATTCTGTACGTGGTGTTTTCTCTCAGACTGTGTTAGACAGCGAAGACGAAAGTTGCAATCATGAGCTGCTTGTGTTTTTGGAGCTGTGGAGTCAACACCAACGACTCAGACACTGACAGTGAACGACAGGAGGAACAACAGAGAAAGAGAAAGACAGGAAAGTGGAGAAGAGGAAGATGGTGGGCGAAAGACAAGAGGAACAACCTAAAGGAAGAAGGTGACACCTATGAAAAACAACTCATTTATAGTAGATACTGAATCATTTAGAGTAGATACTGAATGAGTCATAGCTCGTACTGAAAGATTTATAGAAGTTAATCAATGATTCATGGTAGATACTGAATCATGTGTAGTGGATTTTGAACTATTGATAATGGATGTAATTTGTAAAAGAATCTTAATAGTTAAAAGATTATATGATTGATTATATGAATCATTAAATGTAGTAAAGAGTATATATATATATATATATATATAAAATACATAAAATACGTATGTGTGTATAATTGTAGTAAATATGGGGAAACATTGTAGGATTTTATACAATAATATTCTAATTTTAAGATATTCTGTGTTTATAATTTTATCACAAATAGGAGATATTAAAGATTTAACTGAGGTAAAATTATTGAAATTTAAAAATCTCAAGACTGTAAAATAACTGGTGATGTTTATTAATGTTGAAACAGAAAAGCAGGTGATCTCTGCTGAAACACTGACTATTTATTCATGTTGAAGGAAACAAAGAGATGAAGAAAGTGATGGCTGATGAAGCGGAGGCTGAGGCCATCATTGAATTCACCACCATCAATATTGACGACACTGGGGACAAACCTCTGGGTGAGTAAAGGAAATGACCTCCAGATAATATGCTAATGAATCAGCTGGACACCTGTTGATATTTCTTCATTTTAAATCAGAAGTCGAGCTGCTGCAGGTCATCACTGCTGAAGCTGACGGTGAAGCCATCCGAGAGCTGATCAACATGGACCTGGACGAGATCCAGACTCTGGGTGAGAAAAAGAAATCAATACCAGACAAGATCACAATAATGTAGATACATTTTACTGTCTGTTCATTCATAAAAGTTTATAAAACTATAGCCGTTATTATTTCTCATATAAAACTGTTCACACCACACGATTATGTATTCAAATAAGAATCATTTGCAGCATCACAGCAAACAGTGAGATAGAGAAAGACATTGTCTCTCTTCATAACCTGCATATTAATTTGCTTCTTCATTAATGTTGAGAAGTAATGTTTATTTAATGTTTTGAAAATGTATTTATACAGATAAGAATCAGCCAATGACGATGGCGGAGGAGGCGGAAGCAGGTCCAGATGAACCAGCACACATCGACCTGGACGACAGGGGGCTCTGCGGAGACCGTCCTCTCAGTAAGTGATGGAGATGGTCAGTGGAAATGTTAGGATTGAACTCAGATGAAAAAGCTGATCATATATATTGATGTGAAAACAGAGAACTGGATGAAATACATCAGGATGGTGATAGAAGATGAAGAGGATGAGACAGCCATCCTGATGACTCCAATCCTGGAAGACGAGGACACTGCAGAGACCCCTCTGGGTAAGTAAAGGAAATAAGAAGATATCATGATGAGGAGGTAGCTGGAGAAACTGCTGATATTAAGTTCATGTAAAAGCAGAGAAAAGATTATTGAAGAAAAGCTTGGTCACTGATAATCTGATTTCTTCTATTTGAACAGATGTCCTAAAGAACGACTTGCCCGAGGAGGAGCCTAAACAGAACAGACAAAGGAGAAGAGGAACGATAGGAAAGGGGCGAAACACTGCAAAGATATCCTAAACTGGATAGAGACCAACTGAAACTGATGCAGACAAAGAACACCGGATTGAGACAAACATCGGATTGAGACAAAAAACACAGAATAGAGACAAACAACATCGGATTGAGACAAACAACACCTGATTGAGACAAAAAACACCGGATTGAGACAAAAAACACCGGATTGAGACAAACAACACCGAATAGACACAACACCTGATTGAGAAAAACACCCGATGAAGACAAACACCCGATGAAGACAAACAACCAATGAAGAAAAACAACCAATGAAGACAAACACCCGATGAAGACAAACAACCAATGAAGACAAACAACCAATGAAGACCAATGAACAACCAGATAGAGACAAACACAAAAAAACACAAAATGACACACACTCACACAGAGAAATCACACTCACAAAGTGAAATCACACTCACACAGAGAAATCACACTTACACAGAGAAATCACACTCACATAACTGCATGAAAAAAAAGAAAATAAAGAATAAAATATTAAAAATAATATTATAATATATTAAAAATATCTTGCAGCGTCTTTGTTCTTCAATATTACTGTAATACAGATACTTTACTGAATAACTGGGTGAAAGATAAACGGTGTGGGGTAAAGACCCCCAAAAGACAACCTATATCTAAGTAAATGTGTGTCTTGTAAAATTAAAGCCCACTTGTGTTTCTAATAAGCCCCTAGTTTTATTTCAGGAGAAATATGAATTTTAATAACTAATAAGCTCAGAAACAACAGAAAAGGGGTTTAAGAGGCTCTACAGTAAATCAGACTTTCAGGTGGAACAGCGGCGGTTAGAACAGCTAGGGCTCATGGAGTTCCAGCATGTGTTGTAGCAGTGATGTGAGACTGATAGCATTAGCTTAGCTAGCGTTAGATCACACTGTAATGTTAGTGTACACTGTTGTAGCGGAGGGTCACACAGACCCCTACAGGAGCTTTTAGGACGTCCCGTTCTAAATCCATAGGTGTTTTCTGGCCCTTCATCCAGAAGGAGGTGTCGACTTGTCGGTAGGTGGGCGATAAGGACTGTGTATCGAGACCACTACTCATAATTTACTGATCATTTCAACATTATCCATAACTGAGTCATACAAGGTTGCCGGTGAACTTCTAACTGATGTAGTTTCACCATCACTACACAATAAAAGTACTGAGATACTACACTAAGTACCTACACTAAGAAGAATTATATTCTCCATTACTATTAATTATAGATACAGGTCTCCTCAGCACCACATCATACTGTACTGACTGGAGTTCTTCATGTGTTTGTTTCAATCAGCAGCTTTAAAAGGTTAATAAACATCTTCATATTTGGTGATGAACAAACTTGCACATCAGTCTACAAACAGCACACCTGCGAAACTACTCCAGTGTTCAGTAGACCATCCTGCTGACCTCTCGTCTTTAGCATAGAACACATCATGGTTTCTGCAGGAGCATGTGTGCCAGTGTTGGCTCTTCTGAACAACAGTTATTCTGGGGTCCAGTTGAGTGAAGGGTCGCTCGAACAGACGGCTTACAAAAACATATGGCTGTGTATGTGTCCCCCCTACAAATTTCCTTCTGAATATTATTACTATATAGTTACTATATGCTAGATAATTAATGTTGTGTTACTGTGTCTTCACTAGGAGTGTGACTGTGCTGGAACAACATATAGTGAAACACATGGTAACTAATTACTAACGAACAAGATGTTAATATGTTCTTCATTAGTAGTTAATAATTATCTAGCACCCTATTATGAACTGATACATATAAAAATAAACATCCCCAGCTCTGCTAGTTCTGGAATTTACTCTTTAATCTAAAGCACAGGGATTTACTGCCTATTAGTTTAGCTCTCATTAGCTAGATTAAATAATGATCATGCAGTCTGAAGAGAATATTAAGTGTACAGCTGGGCTTCGTTCTGGGATCAGCCAGCGCCGTACCGGACGGATGGCCTGCACCCCAGCCATCGTGGAGTGTTCGTCCTCTCACGGAATATCGTGAGGGCTGTCCGCTGACTGCAAAACGGAGAAAGTAGCAACCGCAAACAGTCGTTACCTAGATACAGTTATACCAAGACTGTAACTATTGCCGACAGAGTCGTTACCTATGTACAGTTATACTGAGACTGTAACCATTGCCGACCAAGAGTCGTTACCTATATACAGATATATCGAGACTGTAACCATTGCCGACAAATAGTCGTTACCTAGATACAGATATACTGAGACTGTAACCATTGCCGACAAAAAATCGTTACCTAGATACAGATATTTCGAGACTGTAACCATTGCCGACAGAGAGTCTTTACCTAGATACAGATATACCAAGACTGTAACTATTGCCGACAGAGTCGTTACCTATATACAGTTATACTGAGACTGTAGCTATTGCTGACAAAGAGTCGTTACCTAAATACAGATATATCGAGACTGTAGCTATTGCTGACAAAGAGTCGTTACCTAAATACAGTATTATCGAGACTGTAGCTATTGCTGACAGAGTCGTTACCTAAATACAGATATATCGAGACTGTAGCTATTGCAGACAAAGAGTTGTTACCTAGATACAGATATATCGAGACTGTGTCATTGCCCTGCATTAAACGCAGACTCAGAAATTCTCGAACAGCTTGTCCAGATAACCTAATTACTATAAAAATATCAGCATCTGCAGCATCTCTAAACTAAGGTTTGGTTTGTTTAATATAAGAGAACGCGCCCCATAGAGAACGGGCCCAGGGACACAAAACAGAAAACGGAAGAGGGAGAGAGAAAAATATGTTGTAGGGATGAAGAAAAGCTTCTCAAAGTGGTTGAAAGGCAGCAGGTGAGTCAGTTTATATGTCAGTTTGTTAAGAGGAGGTTTGTAAACATTCAGGTTAGCTTTAGCTAAAAGGACAGGTGCTGTATTTACAATATAACGGATCATAACAAGTAGCGTTAAGTAAGTAGATGGTGAATCTTAAAACTAATAAAGTATAGAACAGGGGTTTTTTACATTACATAACTGATATTCTGCATCTAGAAATAATTTTACAGAGACACAAAGAAAACAAATGTCCACACTTCTAGTAACAGTTCTATTCAAAAGCGTAGGAGCGGGTTTGATATTGGGGGGGACACATTTGCTAATATGCATCAAAGCCCACCTTACAGTGAATTAGACTTGTGCAGGTTTGTCCTCAGTGTCACTCAGTAACCCTGAAGAAGCCCTCATACTCAAAAAGGTTGGTGACCCCTGTTATAGACAATTGCAGAGAAACACTTGAGTTTAAATAGTTTAAATATCTTCACTCAGTATAACACCACTACAGTAGTGTTGTAATGTATCTGATAAGTCTGACCAGATCCAACTGTTATACAACAAGGATATTATTTACAATTAAAATTTCATTTTTATGTGGTTTGATTGCTTTATTTTTAAAGCTTACTTTACACAAAGTTCATGCCATGAACTTTGTCATGAAGCTTATCAAAACATACCTATGTTCGAGTATGAGCAATGATCGTTTGACCCAGTTAGCAGTGATCTCAGTTGAAAACAATGTGGCGCGGTCTATTCTTGACAAATTGGCAAGTGCAAAAGCACGAAATGTAACAACTTAGTTAAAACTCTTGTTAAAACTCTTCCATAGTGTCCAGGCTGTTGTTCAGATTTGCTGAGACATATTTTTTACTTTAGACAGTTTTTTGTTTGTGATGTTTGAGATGATCACCTGCTGTAATATGTAACGAAATGAAATAACACAATAAAAGTGAACAATATATGTCTTGTATTTTATAAGTGCATGAATAAGTGAGATCTGGACACATAGACGGTGAAATATTTGCATACACCTCAGAAAGTATGTAGTTGCACCCCTGCCTGGCAGCTCTAATGAAACTGTAAAGAGAAGTTAGTATTTGCCTCCTGATTACTCAAAAGCTGCCCTTTGCCTCCCTCTAGCGACCAGAGGTGGCTTAGCAATCTGCCGAGACTTTACTGAAGCATCTAGACTTTAATATTCTGCTTTATGCACATCAGTACATTATTGTCATTATTGTCTGCTAAGACGTGTTCTGTTTGTAAAACAAGTTAGTAACCAGAATTTATTTGTGACTAAATGTTTGTTTATATTGTTGATTTTAGATTTTTTTAAATCACAATCCTTTTTTAATTATCAGGTAATACAGCTCACCACTTGTGTATACTCATATAGGCAAAGGGTGATTTGGTAGCACAACCCACTGCAACCCAACACCACCCCAACCCCACTTCACCCAACCCAACCCCAACCCACCCACCTTAGTAAAGAGAGAAAAAGATGACAGAGGCAGAGGAATACTTAAACAATAGACAGATTGGACGAGACAGGACAGACAAGAAAACACAGACATAACACTAAATAGAATGACCATTAGCACACTATATTTTGTTAACAAAAAATAAAATGCGAAGAGGGATCAGCTCTCAATTTATTGTAAAAATTGAGACCAGGTTTCCTCAAATGATGTATTATTTTTAAGATTTGCTATGATTCTTTCCAGATTGGAATGATCCGTAACAAGGTTAAGCCAGAGTTTTTCCTATCCCTCCAGTTTAATAATATAATATTTTTGGCAATGGTAAGTGATATTGTTATAAATGGCTTAAATTGATTAGGAACTAAGAATGAAGAAAGGTCATTAAGTAACACTACAGTGGGACATAAAGGGATGACAACGCCCAAAATCTCTGACAGCTTGTCCATGACCTTCAACCAAAACTGCTGTATAAGGGGGCAGGTCCACAAAGCATGATAGTAATTATCTATTGAATCTGGACAGTATAGACATGCATACAATGTAGTTTAGTAGTTGTAATGTGGATTCTATGAAGAACTTTATACTGTAATAGCTGGAGCTTTGAATTGCTGGACATAGAAAAGATGTTATTACATATTATTTGCCAGTTAGAATTACATGTTTCTTTTCTATCTGAAATCCATTTTTCAACTGGGAGTGAAAGAGTGCAATCACTTGACGCTATAAGCTCGTATATTTATGACAGCATTTTCTTAGGCTTAAGGTGATGTAGTTTTACATGGCGGGGGTGGGGGGGTGGGGGGTGTGATTGCAAAAAGGGACACAAGTTCGAATCCACTCCAAGAGACCAGAGACATATTTTCACAAATTAATCAAAAAACTTTTATTCACAACTATATTTAAAAATCTCACACTGGACAAAGTTTACAATTTATATTCTGTAACTCCAGATAAATGCTGATAAAAATCACAAAAATAAAAATGGCAGGGCTGCGAGCTTATCATGGCATAGGGCAAAAAAAATGGCGGAGTGAGAGTCCTCCACTACACACCACACGTGAACACACACACACACACCACACACACACAAACAGGTGAAACGGGCTCCACCACCCACAAATTTAATAGGTTCCCGCTTTGGCACACAGCTGACAAAAAAGAAAAAAAGACAACATCAACAATTAAAACATAAAAATCACAAAACTCCCATAAACAGCAAAGGAATCTCCATCAAATCAGCTACCACAGTTCAAGAGTCCAACAGTCCGGAGCAAAATACAATTAAACCAACAAAACAATAACAAAGTTTTAACCAAACTAATCCAATACAGAAGCTTGAAGCAAAGCAAAAAGAAATAATAACAAATAAGCAACCAATGTAATATAGCTCAATCTAACCATGGATAGAAAAACATAGAAAACAAACCAAAAAGGAATTAAGCTTAGGCACACCAAATAGGAATTAAGCCTAAGCACACCAAAAAGGGATTAAGCCCAAGCACACCAAAAAGGAATTAAGCTTTAGCACACCAAAAAGGAATTAAGCTTTAGCACACCAAAAAGGAAATAAGCTTAAGCACACCAAAATGGAATTAAGCTTAAGCACACCAAAATAAATTAAGCGTAAGCACACCAAAATGAATTAAGCTTAAGCAAACCAAATTTGCTGAATTTGCCAAATGACCTAATTCCAAGGCCTAAATAGAGCTGATTGTGCATTAGACACAAACCCTTGAGGCTCAACTACCCCATTATTCACACTACCTGTGGGCCGGGGAAGATGATGAATGTTTGAATGTTGACCCGCTGTAGAACGGGCTGTCCGACGCAATAAACTAGAATTCAATGTATCAACTGACAAGGATGGATCTATAGATGGAGAACTCACCAACACCAAAGGTACCTCCTCGACCTGCTCATGCTCCACTGGTGTCCGTGTAGGGGACCCCATGGAGCTAGAACCACCTAGGACTGTTGCAGCAGCTGCCATGGAGGGGTCTGATACCAACAACCAAAGATCAACATCACCAGAGGTACCATCAGGGGTTGTTGGCGCGAGAGGAGGAGGAGCTGTAAGCACAGGAACAGGCGGCTCCATCTGTACATGGACCTTCAACATGTTCCAATGGACATTCCTTACCTTATGCACATCATCCACAGGAGCAATAGTATAAACAGCTCCTTCACTCAAAGGGGCTTCCAACACCCGATAGACTACCGAACTCCAAACATCCTGGATCTTGTGGTGACCCCTAACACTATGGTCACGGAGATACACCAACTGACCCACCCGCAGAGGTGCCTCCCGAACCTGCTGATCATACTTTTCCTTCCGCTGACCAGCAGCTTCCAACAACCACTCTCGAGCCCCCTCAAATGCCAACTTCAGCTTAGTCTGGTCTTCAGCCACCCAATCCTGGACTTTCCCTGTACTTGAATCAAAAGAAAATCTATAGGGAGTCTAGGTTCCTGTCCAAACATCAAAAAATAAGGGGACTCTCCAGTGCCCTGATGAGGTGTGGTATTATAACAAAATACCACCTGTGGCAGATTGGAAGCCCAATCCTGCTTCCTTGAGGTTGGCAGAGCCCGCAAAAGGTCATGCAGCATTCTATTAAAACGCTCACATTGACCATTACCAGCGGGATGGTATGGTGTCGAGATTTCTTTACCCCATATAGACCACAAAACTGCTGAATGAGTGCACTTCAAAACTCCTCCCCTGATCGGAATGGATACGACTTGGAACTCCAAATTTGTAAAACCATTTCATCAAAAGGACCTGGGCCACTGTTGAAGCCCGTTGATCACGTGTAGGCACAGCCACAGTGTATTTACTGAACACGTCAGTAATCACAAGAACATTTTCCATCCCATTCTGTGATGGTTTCAGCACTGTAAAATCAAGGGCCAAGATTTCGTTTGGCCTGGATGCTAAGAAATGTCCCTAAAAGCTGTGTGGTCCCCGTCCTGAGCCCTTAGCAACTTGACGCCGCTTACACTCTTGGCACCACCGATTTATATTTATAAACATCCCTGGCCAATAACACTGCTGCCTTACCAATTTTGTGGTCCGCTCAATGCCCTGGTGGCCATGCCCCTGATGTAAGTGTTTCAATAGCTCGTCCTTAAGAGCTGTGGGTAAGAGAAGTTGAATATTCTCTTCACCCCCATCTGAACGAAAAACCCGACGATACAACACCCCTTCTTTCTCCATCAACCAATCCCACTGGCGCAACAGTGCCATAGCAGGTCGAGAGATTATACGCCTCTCAGCAGCAGTAGGCGGTGCCTGCCCTCTCCAAAACACCAAGACCTCTCTCAAAACAGGATCCTCCCCCTGCAAGGAACAAATGTCCATGGTAGAATTTCCAGGAAAGACAGATACAAGAGTCTGAGAGGCTAATACCTCGGGATCCATATGCACAGCCTGCTGGACAGACACATGAACTGACGTTCCTGGTAGAACCTGCTGGATTGCCTCAGAGCCAGGCTGATACTGTCGAGATAATGCATCAGCATTCTTATTACTGCGCCCTGAACGATACTTTATCTCAAAATTAAAACCTGCAAGTTGCGCAGCCCACCAATGCTCAGTAGCCCCCAGTTTCGCCGTCTGAAGATAGCTCAGTGGCTTGTTGTCTGTAAACACCACACACTTTTGCCCCAAAAGATATTCCCGAAACTTTTCAGTCATGGCTCACTTCAATGCAAGAAACTCCAACTTCATGGAACTAAAATTAACCATATTGCGCTCCAGGGGCCGAAGACCTCGGCTGGCATAAGCTACTGGGCGGACACTGCCGCCCTGCTCTTGAGACAGAACAGCCCCTAGACCACTATGGCTTGCGTAAATTTCCAAAATGAGTGGCTGAGAAATGTCTGCATAAGCTAAAACAGGGGCGGAGACCAATCAGAGCCTTCAGAGCCTCAAAACTGTGCTCGCACTGAGGCGTCCAAACAGATCCCAGGGCAGACCCTGATCCCTTTCTGGCTTTTGTATCTCAGAGTGCAGCCACCAACTTATGCAGAGGGCCAGCTAATTGAACAAACCCCTCTACAAAACGCCTGTAATAACTGCCGAATCCTAAAAAGGAGTGTAACTCTGACACGTGTCGGGGATGCTGCCACTGCGCTACTGCCTCAATCTTAGCAGGGTCAGTAGAAACCCCCTTGCTAGATATAACATGCCAAATAACTTCTTTTTGGAAAACATTTTCCCAACCTAGCTTTCAAGGCCTCCTTTTGGAAACGCTCAAGTACCAGTTTCAGTCGCTGCAAGTGCTGAGAGACTGAGGAAGAAAATACAATGATATCATTGAGATAAAGAAGCAGTGACTGATATTGCCACTTGAAAAGCCCAAACGGTGTACAAAAAGCAGTTTTAGGCTTATCCTGTTCTGCTACAAGAACCTGATTATAACCACTTGCCAGATCTAAAGTAGAAAACTACTAGGCTCCAGAAAGCGCATCTAGGCTCTCCTCAATATAAGGCAAAGGAAAGGCATCCTTGCGTGTCTTGCTATTAAGCAGACGGTAATCTACACACATGCGTAGGCTCCCATCTTTTTTCTTAACTAGAACGATAGGTGAAGCATAGGGACTGCTACTATCTCGAACTACCTGAGCCTCCAGAAGCTGGCCAATTTGAGCTTTTACCACGTCATACTCTGATGGAGGAATGCGTCTATACCTCTGCCGCAGTGGAACATCATCCTGCAAGGGGATCTCATGTGCAATGAGGGTGGTACAACCCAAGTCACCCTCATGCATTGAAAATACTGATCTGTACTTCTGTAGGAGCGATCTAACCTCCTTCTGTTCTTGACCCGTCAAGGCAGATAAGTCCACAGCCTCGACCCCAGTCTGCTCAGAACTAGCTGCTATTTGGGAAGACACAGTGGCAACAGTGGACCTAACCTCAGTAATACCAGTAGGTAAACTCACAACCTGAACAAAGCTCAAAGAGCCAAGAAAGGTATGCAGATAAAGAAGAAATTTAGCTATCCCTACATTAACAACTGGGACATAAACAGTACCCTTTATGATCTAAACCAGACATTTTCATTTTCAACCAGACAACCAGGCTTTTCAGTGCTCAGAGAGTAGCAACAGTTTTGCTCAACAGAGTTATTTACATCAGCAACAGCAATCTCACAAAGAAGTGACGGCTTTTCAGTGCTCAGAGTGTGGCAAGAAATTTGCTCAACAGATATCTCTCCAAGATCACCAGCAATCTCACAAAGAGCCGAAGCCTTATAGGTACTCAGGGTGTGGCAAGAGTTTTGCTCATCCGGGTCAACTGCTACAGCACCAATGCCTGCATGGTTGCCCAAGAAAGAAGCACAAACAAACCCACACAAGAAAGCAGTCATATCAGTGTGGAGAGAGCTTTGATGAACAGAGTTCTCTCCAACAGCATCAACAGACTCACACAGGAGAGAGATGCTCAGAGCAGGGGAGGAGTTTCAATCTTCAGTCATCAGCAACAGCACATTCATACATAAGAGAAACCATTTCAGTGATCAGATTGTGGTTCTCGCCAACAGCACCAGCCCTCTCACAAAGAGGAGAAGCCTTATCACATCAGAGCACATGTTTCAGCTTACAGTATGTTTACCAGACGTGTCGACTCGAGTCACATGACTTGGACTCGAGTCCAACGCGAGTCACTAAACTGATGACTTGTGACTTGACTTGACAACATCACTAAAGACTTGCGACTTGACTTTACCTTTACTGACTTGAGCTTTAAGACTTAAAGTCTCACCACCCTATTTTTACATAATAAATAAGGAAAACTGAATCACATAACTGATCACATAGGTATACCGCTCAGTTTATCCGTAACCTAGCAACAAGTGAAGTTCTGCAGCCAATCACAGGAAGTTTTGGGGAGGTACCTGTGTTGAATTTTTGAGGAGACGAGGAGCAACATGCTCCCGAAATTAATCTCGTTCAACTACAGAGATTCTGCTGCAGTAAATAAAAAAGAACTGTGACATGCAGGACATGTGGAGTCAAGATCACAGATGGAGCTGCAACCACTTCAAACTTCGTATGACGTTTGAGGCACAAAGAACAGGAAGTCTCTGCGATGTATATTTCACATATAGCAGTTAGATAGCTAGCAGGCTAACAAGCGAGCAAACATAATGATAAACAATAGCTAAGGTGAACGAAGCTCTCTCCCTCTGTTCATCCCTCCTAGATATTCCACCATCCACTGTGAACTTTACTGAGAAATTAAAGCATTTAGTAACCACAGCATCTCAGACCGGAAGTGTTCAAGTAGTGCACAACACTGCAGAGCTACTGCAGAGTTCACACATGCTGTTAGAACTGCAAAGACCTGTCCAGATATTAATGCTTATGGGTTTAGAATGTGATGTCATTAAAATCCCTGTAGGTGTATAGTGCAGTGTTTCTCAGCCTTGGCCTTCGAGGCCCACTGCCTGCACATTTTAGTGTTTTTTCTGCTTCAACACCCACTTTAACCTCGCTTGTATTGACTTGGGACTTGACTCAGGACTTGATTGTCAAGACTTGAGATCTACTTGTTACTTGCAACCTAGTGACTTGGTCCCATGTCTAGTAGAATGTAATGTTTGTTGCTGACAGTCTGTAAGTCCATTGATGTAATTCTTGCACACTTGCAGCAGCATCTTTTAACCAGCTCTTGCACTGAATTTAAAGTCTGACCTGAAATCCTTTAGAGACTTGTAGTTATAGGTTTTGAGAATCTATTGAGTCTGGACATCAAAGCAGACCTAGGCTTCAGATGTCTGTCCTCCAGTTACCTTCTGATAATTCCTAGTTTACATTATAAGCACCTGTGCCTGTTTTGGTGAACATAGAACGTCTAATATCAGGTTCATGATTTTGTGGTTTTATATATATATATATATATATATATATATATATATATATATATATATATATATATACACACACACCACCGTACTAACCACTACACCACCGTGCTTATAGCTTATAGTTCAAGTTTAAAAGGCATTAATTTAAGAGTTAGCCTAAATGGAGGTGATAATCTAGGTTACAGGTAAAGATTATTCACACATAGTAACTTTTGGCATTAATCATTTAGAAATTAACTTTGTTGCTCCCACTATTTTGCTCTGTTCTTACTTCAGACTGTTGTTAAAATCAGGGCAGGTCAGTTTAGGTTAAGATTATCATAAAATGGACTTACTCAAACTGTAGAATTTTATGTTGCAACAAACGAGAATAAAGAATTTACTGCCAGTTCAGATTAGTCTGCAGAACTGCTGCTGGGTATAGGGTCTCTTCAGGACTCCCTCCTACTCTCAGCCAGCCCCCATACCCCTAAATTGAAAACTTATTTGTTCTACTCGTGCGTCACATTTATCATTAAACCTGCATTTCAGTGAAAGGTGGTGAGTTTGCATTTGAATGTGATACTGCTGGTTATGATTCTGTATAATGTACCTGTACTTAGATGACTGTTTTTTTATACTGCAACTATAAGGCACCACCAGTTATGTGTTTTGTATCCTGATAGTCAGAAAGGGAGTCAGGGCCCATTGAGAGAAACTTGAGTGAGGCATATGTATCAGCTAGCAAGGCCTGAAGGACAGTATCTACAGGTGGACAGTTTAGTGGTAATAGACCTTGTTTTGATCATTGTAGATTTTAATAAATTATATGTTTTCCATTAGCAAGAACAGATTAAATCAGTCCCATATACAGATTTGTTTAAAACTGTAGAATTTAGGACAAGTTTGTGAAATCATTTAACGTTCAAATTTAAGCAAGAACAAAGAATAACAAAAGCACTTCACAACTGAATTTAATAATTTATTCAAATAATTTCTATTTTCCATTCAACTTTTCTCCATTCTCAGACCTTGCTTACATTTTCAATTATGTCTTTGATAAATGTATTTACCGGTTTGCATTTAAGCTTGTTAACATTCAGTGCTAACATTTCTTGGTCACACTGGCCTGAAGTCATGCCAGGTCTTACATGCTTTCTGATGAATTCAACGTTAGATGTCCGACTGTCAGGGCCTCCTTGTCACCTGGCACCAACCACCTGTGCAGCTTCTCTCCTTTTAGTTCATTCTGTTTATAATCAGATTTGGACAGGGTGGGTGGGGTCTCTGACGATTAGCTGATTTACAGTATAAATGCTTTTAAGTTGGTGTGGTGCAGGAATTTGACACTTTTAACCCTTTGATGCACATCCTGGGTGAAAAGTGACCTAACTAAGATTTTATTTTCTAAATCTTTGCAATAAACTCATTTCATCATTCAAGCTTCCATTAATTCCTTAACTAACTTGTTTTTGATCATCACAAATCCTGATTTCAGTTTTATTATTTTTTCTTTTTTAATAAATATAATGTTTGTATCACTGCCTTCTAACACACAACATGGTCCAGAATGAACTCTTATGTGTTCAGTGTGGAGTTTGAGAGGAACTGTTGACATTTTGTTCCTAAAGTAAATAAATAAGTTTGATCTGTGTTGTGCATTAAAGGGCTTTACTCAGCTTGTGCATCAAAGGGTTAAGTGATTTCAGAATCAGAATCCTTTCACACTTCCTATTTCTCCCAATATATTGCACATACAAGAAATTAGTCTTTGTGAGTGTACATGTGTATGATATGTGACGTACTGAACAGGCCAGACAAGAACACAGTCTACAGTGTAAGAAAAAGTATGTGAAATCTTTAAAATGACCTGGTTTTCTGCATTGACTGAGCATAAAACGTGATCTGATCTACATCTAAGTCCCAACTGTAGACAAACTCAATGTGCTTAACCAAGTACCACACAAACAAATATAATATTTCATGTCTGTATCAGACACATCCATTAAACATTCACAGAAAAAGTAAGTGAACCCTTGGATTTAACAACTGGTCGAACCTCATTTGGCAGCAATAACCTCCAACAAGCATTTCCAGTAGCTGCTGATCAGACCTGCACAACGTTCAGTAGAAATTCTTGACTTCCTTACAGAACTGCTTCAGCTTTTTAAGTGATGATAAAAAACATTGATAACTGTTCTGGTTCTGTAAAGGAGCTTTTTATAAAGGGTTCTGTTTCTCATATAACTATTTTTGGTACTATACAGAATGAATTATGGGAAGAGTGTACCTCTGACCTGTGGACTCCCAGTGGCTCTCAGAAAAAAACATTATAAAAATATTGTTTATTTTATTTATTTTATAATTATTAACAAATATTTCTTATTACATATTTCATATGTTTCCTACGTGTAGCTGTTTAATACTGAAGGACTGAACTATACAGAAGTGTAGAAACAGTATTACTGTAGATTTGTACTGTGAGGGTGATAAAAGTGGGAGTTCAGCTCTTTATCTTACAGTTGTTAAGTTTCTGATTCATATTATGTGTTAATATTGGGAGACGTGAGTAATTAAACAGTGGCTTCACTGTAGCTACTACATGAAGAACACTTGACTGTAGCTTCTCCTTCATTTATCAACAATGAACGCAATAGAATGCTGGTGGACCCATGAGCTCTGATGTCATAATGTACTACAGGCTACGTGGTGATGTCATAAAGTTGAAGATGTGTGTAAATTCTGTACGTGGTGTTGTTTTCTCTCAGTCTGTGTTAGACAGCGAAGACAAGGTTGCAATCATGAGCTGCTTGTGTTTTTGGAGCTGTGGAGTCAACACCAGCGACTCAGATACAGAAAATGAATGACAGAAGGAACCACAGAAGACAGGAAAGAAGAGGAGAAGAGTAAGATGGTGGGAGAAAGCCAAGAAGAACAACCTAAAGGAAGAAGGTGACACCTATGAAAAACAACTAATTTATAATAGATACTGAATCATTTATAGTAGATACTGAATGAGTCGTAGCTGGTACTGAAAGATGTATAGAAGATAATCAATGATTCATGATAGATACTGAATCATGTGTAGTGGATTTTTAACTATTGATAATGGATGTAATTTGTAGTAGATTATTAATAGTTAATAGAATTTATGATAGATTATATGAATCATTAAATGTAGTAAAGAGTATATATATATATACTTAAATATATTTAAAGATATGCTGTGTGTTTATAATTTCATCACAAATAGGAGATATTGAAGATTTAACTGAGGTTAAATTATTGAAATTTAAAAAATCTCAAGACTGTAAAATAACTGGTGATGTTTATTAATGTTGAAACAGAAAACAGGTGATCTCTGCTGAAACACTGACTTCATTTATTCATGTTGAAGGAGACAAAGAGATGAAGAAAGTGATGGCTGATGAAGCGGAGGCTGAGGCCATCATTAAATTCACCACTGTCAATATTGACGACACTGGGGACAAACCTCTGGGTGAGTAAAGGAAATGGCCACCAGATAATATACTAATGAATCAGCTGGACACCTGTTGATATTTCTTAATTTTAAATCAGAAGTCGAGCTGCTGCAGGTCATCACTGCTAAAGCTGACGGTGAAGCCATCCGAGAGCTGATCAACATGGACCTGGACGAGATCCAGACTCTGGGTGAGAAAAAGAAATCAATACCAGACGAGATCACAATAATGTAGATATATTTTTACTGTCTGTTCATTCATGAAATTTATTAAACTATAGCCGTTATTATTTCTCATATAAAGCTGTTCACACCACACGATTATGCATTCAAATAAGAATCATTTGCAGCATCACAGCAAACAGTGAGACAGAGAAAGACATTGTCTCTCTTCATAACCTGCATATTAATTCGCTTCTTCATTAATGTTGAGAAGTAATGTTTATTGAATGTTTTGAAAATGTATTTTTACAGATGAAAATCAGCCAATGACGATGGCGGAGGAAGCAGAAGCAGTGCTAGAGGAACCAGCACAGATCGACCTGGACGACAGGGGGCTCTGCGGAGACCGTCCTCTCAGTAAGTGATGGAGATGGTCAGTGGAAATATTAGGATTGAACTCAGATGAAAAAGCTAATCATATATATTGATGTGAAAACAGAGAACTGGATGAAATACATCAGGATAGTGATTGAAGATGAAGAGGATAAGGAAGCCATCCTGATTACTCCAATCCTGGAAGACGAGGACACTGCAGAGACCCCTCTGGGTAAGTAAAGGGAATTAGAAGATATCATGATGAGGATGTAGCTGGAGAAACTGCTGATATTAAGTTCATGTAAAAGCAGAGAAAAGATTATTGGAGAAAAGCTTAGTCGCTGATTATCTGATTTCTTCTATTTGAACAGATGTCCTAAAGAACGATTCGCCCGATGAGGGGCCTAAACAGAACAGACAAAGGAGAAGAGGAACGAGAGGAAAGGGGCGAAACACTGCAAAGATATCCAAAACTGGATAGAGACCAACTAAAACTGATGGAGACAAAGAACACAGGATTGAGACAAACACCGGATAGAGACAAAAAACACAGAATAGAGACAAAAAACACCGGATTGAGACAAACAACACCTGATTGAGACAAAAAACACAGAATAGAGACAAACAACTCCGGATTGAGACAAACAACACCTGATTGAGACAAAAACACCTGACTGAGACAAAAAACACCGGATTGAGACAAACAACACCGAATAGACAACACCTGATTGAGAAAAACAACCAATGAAGACAAACACCCGATGAAGACAAACAACCAAAGAAGACAAACAACCAATGAAGACAAACAACACCAGATAGAGACAAACAAAAAAAAAACACAAAATGTCACACACTCACACAGAGAAATCACACTCACAGAGTGAAATCACACTCACACAGAGAAATCACACTCACATAACTGCATGAAAAAGAGAAAATAAAGAATAAAATATTAAAAATTATATTATAACATATTAAAAATATCTTGCAGCGTCTTTGTTTTTCATTATTACTGTAATACAGATACTTTACTGAATAACTTGGTGAAAGATATACGTTGTGGGGTAAAACCCCCAAAAGACAACCTATATCTAAGTAAATGTGTGTCTTGTACAATTGAAGCCCACTTGTGTTCCTAATAAGCCCCCTTACAGTTTTATTTCAGGAGAAATATGAATTTTTAATTACTAATAAGCTCAGAAACAACAGAAAAGGGTTTAAGAGGTTCTACAGTAAATCAGACTTTCAGATGGAACAGCGGCAGTTAGCACAGCGAGGGCTCAGCATGTGTTGTAGCAGTGATGTGAGACTGATAGCATTAGCTTAGCTAGCGTTAGCTCACACTAATGTTAGTGTACACTGTTGTAGCGGAGGGGTCACACTGTCCCCTACAGGAGCTTTTAAATTTCTGGGAAATTTCTGGCCCTTCATCCAGAGGGACGTGTCGACTTGTCGGTAGGTGGGCGATAAGGACTGTGTAACGAGACCACTGCTCATAATTTACTGATCATTTTTAGCATTATTTGCTCCATAACTGAGTCTTACAAGGTTCCCGGTGAACTTCTAACTGATGTAGTTCCACCATCACTACACAATAAAAGTACTGAGATACACTACACAGTGTTCAGTACCTACACTACGATATTATTTTAACCATCAGTCTACAAACAGCACAACTGCTAAACTACTCCAGTGTTCAGTAGACCAGCCTGCTGACCTTAGCATAGAACACATCATGGTTTCTGCAGGAGCATGTGTGCCAGTGTTGGCTCTTCTGAACAGCAGTTATTCGGGGGTCCTGTTGAGTGAAGGGTCTGTCGAACGGACGGCTCACAGAAACACATGGCTGTGTATGTGTCCCACCTCCAAATTTCCTTCTGAATAATTATTACTATATAGTTACTATATGCTAGATAATAAATGTGTTACTGTGTCTTCACTAGGAGTGTGACTGTGCTGGAACAACATATAATAAAACACATGGTAACTAATTACTAATGAACAAGATGTTAATATGTTCTTCATTAGGAGTTAATTATTATCTAGCACCCTATTATAAACTCATACATATGAAAATAAACATCCCCAATCAAATGACATACTGTACCACAAATAATATAATAATAAACAATGTTTGAAAAGATGTAAACAAGTTATTTATTGTGTTATTTATTATTTTGGTAGAATTTGACATTAGTTTACTATATTAATAATAATAACACAGCCAAACAATATTAAATCTAAAATAGTCATTACTAATGAAGAAGAAAGTCTGAGATCTGAGACTGATCACAATAAGCTCTGCTAGTTCTGGATTTTACTCTTTAATCTAAAACAAAGATTTACTGCCTATTAGTTTAGCTCTCATTAGCTAGATTTAATAATGATCATGCAGTCTGAAGAGAATATTAAGTGTACAGCTGGGCTTCGTTCTGGGAGCAGCCAACGCTGTACTGGACGGATGGCCTGCACCCCAGCCATCGTGGAGTGTTTGTCCTCTCACAGAACATCGAGAGGGCTGTCCGCTAACTGCAAAACAGAGGCCACGTAAGTAGCGACAGCAAACAGTCGGTACCTAGATACAGTTATATCAAGACTGTAACCATTGCAGACCAAGAGTCGTTACCTATAAACAGATATATCGAGACTGTAACCATTGCAGACCAAGAGTCGCTACCTATTTACAGATAAATCGAGACTGTAACCATTGCAGACCAAGAGTCGTTACCTATTTACAGATATATTGAGACTGTAACCATTGCTGACCAGGAGTTGTTACCTATAAACAGATATATCGAGACTGTAACCATTGCCGACCAAGAGTCGTTACCTATATATAGATATATCGAGACTGTAACCATTGCCGAACAAGAGTCGTTACCTAAATACAGATATATCGAGACTGTAGCTATTGCAGACAAAGAGTTGTTACCTAGATACAGATATATCGAGACTGTAGCTATTGCCGACAAAGAGTCGTTACCTAGATACAGATATATCGAGACTGTAGCTATTGCTGACAAAGAGTCGTTACCTAGATACAGATATATCAAGACTGTAACCATTGTCGACAAAGAGTCATTACCTAGGTACAGATATATCGAGACTGTGTCATTGTCCCGAATTAAACGCAGACTCAGAAATTCTCGAACAGCTTGTCCAGATAACCTAATTAATATAAAAATATCAGACCCAGTGTCTAGCTGCAGCATCTCTAAACTAAGGTTTGATTTGTTTAATATAAGATCACGGAACTCTAAGGCTCTCATTGTAAATGATACAATAACGTATCATAAAATTGATGTTATTATGTCTCGTGGAAACATGGGTTAAACCTGAGGAATATTTGGCATTAAATGAAGCCACTCCTGTAGGTTATAATTATGTACACAGCCCCAGACTAGTGGCGCAATAGGGGGGTATGCAGCATATGAGATGCATAGGGGCGCTGCACTAGAGGGGTCGCCAAATCGATGCCGGAAAATTATTTCTAGTCGGCATTTTCTGGTAGAGCTGTTTGTTCATGTATGATAATACACATCAAAAACAGAAGCACAGCACTAATCAGGCGTCCATCCACTCCTTCCCCTCTACCCTCCTGTCAATTCCTCCCAAACACAGGCACCTGAAAACGTGCCCCATACAAAACGGGCCCCATAGAGAACGGGCCCCATACAGAACGCGCCCCATAGAGAACGGGCCCCATAGAGAAGGGGCCCCATAGAGAACGTGCCCCATAGAGAACGTGCCCAGGCTTTTTTTTTTTTGCGTCGCGGCGCACCTGCAGGTTGTTCAAGATGGAGGGGCAGAAAAAAAAGCTCTCCGGGGCACAAAACAGAAAACGGAAGAGGGAGAGAGAAAATGATGTAGGGATGAAGAAAAGCTTCTCAAAGTGATTGAAAGACAGCAGGTAGGTCAGTTTATATGTCAGTTTGTTAAGAGGAGGCTTGTAAACATTCAGGTTAGCTTTAGACAGTGAGGTAATGAGAGACGTGTAGCAACAATTTCCAGTGAATAAACACCTGAGCTTTTTTTTTTTATATATACCCGGGCCCTTCATGGGGACTGTAATGTTTCTTTTTTTTTTTTTTTTTTTTAATTCTCATGTATTACAGCTCACCACTTGTGTATACTCATATAGGCAAAGGGTGATTTGGTAGCACAACTCACCGCCAACCAACCCCACCCCAACCCCACTTCACCCAATCCAACCCCAACCCACTCACCTTAGTAAAGAGAGAAAAAGATGACAGAGGCAGAGGAATACTTAAACAATAGACAGATTGGACGAGACAAGACAGACAAGCAAACACAGACATAACACTAAATAGAATGACCATGCTATATTTATTTTGCTATATTTTGTTAAGAAAAAATAAAAAATAAAATGCGAAGAGGGATCAACTCTCAATATATTGTAAAAATTGAGACAAGGTTTCCTCAAATGATGTATTATTTTTAAGATTTGCTATGATTCTTTCCAGATTGGAATGATCCGTAAGGAGGTTAAGCCAGAGCTTTTCCTATCCCTCCAGTTCAGTAATATAACCTTTTTGGCAATGGTAAGCGATATTGTTATAAATGATTTAAATTGATTAGTTACTGAGAATGAAGAAAGGTCATTAAGTAACACTATAGTGGGACATAAAGGGATGACAACGCCCAAAATCTCTGACAGCTTGTCCATGACCTTCAACCAAAACTGCTGTATATAGGGGCAGGTCCAAAAAAGCATGATTGTAATTATCTATTGAATCTGGACAGTATAGACATGCATTACTCTGGCTAAATCCCATACGATGTAGTTTAGTAGTTGTAATGTGGATTCTATAAAGAATTGTATACTGTATTAGCTGGAGCTTTGAATTGCTGGACATAGAAAAGATGTTATTACATATCATTTGCCAGTTAGAATGACATGTTTCTTTTCTATCTGAAATCCATTTTTCAACTGGGAGTGAAAGAGTGCAATCATTTGACGCTATAAGCTTGTATATTTGTGACAGCCTTTTCTTAGGCTTAAGGCGAAGTAGTTTTACATGGGGGGGGGGGGGGGGGGGTGATTGCAAAACGACCTGTCATTAATTATTTTCTTTAAAACATCTTTCATTTGCAAATACTGAAAGAGACAGTTATCTGGTATACTATATTTTTTCCTTAATTTCGTCAAATGTCATAAGCAAGCCACTAGAAATGATCTGTGCTCGGCTGGTTAAGCCTCTCTGCCTCCAGACAGGGAATATAAATTGTTTATTATTTATTAGGCACAAAGGATTGTGCCATAAATCAGTTTGATCAGAAGGAGAGTAGTTATGATGAGGAATTTTGTTTGCATTCCACCAAGCATTCAATGTAGTATGTATTGTATTGTATTTATAAAATGTTGTCTTTTTAATAGTTTTATCTATAAATGGAATGCTGCTAATGTCCAATTCCTTAATTAAACTATCATCAATATCTAACCATGGTTGGTTTGAGTTATTAGTCCAGTGTCTTATGTAAAGCAGTTAATGTGGGTTAAAAAAATAGTGATAAAAATTCGGAGCTCCTAGTCCTCCCAACTGTTTAGGTTTTTGGAGCATAGATAATTTAATTCTGGGTTTTTGGTACTTCCAATAGAATTGTGTGATTGCAAGATCAAGAGAGAAGATCCAGGCTGCTGGTGGGGTTACAGGAATCATGGAAAAAAGGCAATTGATTTTTGGAAGGATCTTCATTTTAACTGTTGATATTCGGCCAATGAGAGATAGTGGTAGTTTATTCCACCTTTCTAGATTTCCTTTTATTTATTGCAGTTTACAGACATAGATATATTTATACAGATCATTTATATTTGAAGAAATGTGGGTACCAAGGTACTCAGATTTTGACCAGTTGATGGAACACCTGAACTTTTGAACTCAGCAAATAAAAATCTGTAATAAACAGAACTCACAAATGTATAATTTTATACCACATTTACTAATACTAATAAAGTTATATATATATATATATATATATATTATATATAATTAAACCAAAAAACTGTGTATAATTACCACATACAATAATAATAATAATAATTTGATGAATTGCACGTTGAATTCATGTTTTCTTTTTTCTTCCCAGCTTCTGTAAACACGTCATGGAGTCCGTAATAAGTGCCGGTGCTCAGTAAACATCTGAGCAAACATCTCAGAGACAACCAGAGACATGCAGGAGGAAGAAGACTCACTACTGCTCTGTTTCTTTCCCGACAGAGTGCTCTCAAAACACCCAGGAGCACTCACAAGAAACCACATCAGTGCTCAGAGTGTAGCAACAGTTTTGCTCAACAGATATCTCTCCAAGATCACCAGAAGGCTCACAAAGAGGTGAAGGCTTTTCAGTGCTCAGGGTGTGGCAAGAATTTTGCTCATCCGGGTCAACTGCTACAGCACCAACGCCTGCATGGTTGCCCAAGAAAGAAGCACAAACAAACCCACACAAGAAAGCAGTCATATCAGTGTGGAGAGAGCTTTGATGAACAGAGTTCTCTCCAACAGCATCAACAGACTCACACAGGAGAGAGATGCTCAGAGCAGGGGAGGAGTTTCAATCTTCAGTCATCAGCAACAGCACATTCATACATAAGAGAAACCATTTCAGTGATCAGATTGTGGTTCTCGCCAACAGCACCAGCCCTCTCACAAAGAGGAGAAGCCTTATCACCTCAAACTTAAGGTGGACCGAAAACCTCTGCTTGTTTGTATTTTTCTTTTTTTTTTTTGCTTGATTTTATATTTAATATTTTGTAACTTAGTTTTAAAAGTTCTTGTGTGTTTACCTACTTTTTAACCAGAGGGGGTCTTAACCTGCCCCTCAGTACCCCACCCTACTGCAGAATGCCCCATTAACTCATCCCTGTAGTTTGGAGTGTTTCGTTTTTAATAAATAAAAGAAATATTGAGAGCACATGTTTCAGCTTACAGTGTGTTTACCAGACGTGTCGACTCGAGTCACATGACTTGGACTCGAGTCCAACGCGAGTCACTAAACTGATGACTTGTGACTTGACTTGACAACATCACTAAAGACTTGCGACTTGACTTAGACTTTACCTTTACTGACTTGAATCGGACTTGAGCTGTAAGACTTAAAGTCTCACCATCCTATTTTCACATAGTAAATAAGGAAAACTGAATCACATAACTGATCACATAGCTATGCCGCTCAGTTTATCCGTAACCTAGCAACAAGTGAAGTTCTGCAGCCAATCATGGGAAGTTTTGGGGAGGTGCCAGTGTTGAATTTGTGAGGAGATGAGGAGCAACATGCTCCCGAAATTAATCTCGTTCAACTACAGAGACTCTGCTGCAGTAAATAAAAAAAGAACTGTGACATGCAGGACATGTGGAGGCAAGATTACAGATGGAGCTGCAACCACTTCAACCACTTCAAAAGGCAAGTCTCTGCTATGTCTATTTCACATATAGCAGTTAGCTAGCTAGCAGGCTAACAAGCGAGCAAACATAATGATAAACAATAGCTAAGGTGAACGAAGCTCTCTCCCTCTGTTCATCCCTCCTGGATATTCCACCATCCACTGTAAATTTTACTGAGAAATTAAAGCATTTAGTAACCACAGCATCTCAGACCGGAAGTGTTCAAGTAGTACACAACACTGATCAGTACATGCAGAGCTACTGCAGAGTTCACACATGCTGTTAGAACTGCAAAGACCTGTCCAGATATTAATGCTTATGGGTTTAGAATGTGATGTCATTAAAATTCCTGTAGGTGTATAGTGCAGTGTTTCTCAGCCTTGGCCTTCGAGGCCCACTGCCTGCACATTTTAGTGTTTTTTCTGCTTCAACACCCACTTTAACCTTGCTTGTATTGACTTGGGACTTGACTCAGGACTTGATTGTCAAGACTTGAGACTTACTTGTTACTTGCAACCTAGTGATTTGGTCCCATGTCTGGTAGAATGTAATGTTTGTTGCTGACAGTCTGTAAATCCATTGATGTAATTCTTGCACACTTGCAGCAGCATCTTTTTACCAGCTCTTGCACTGAATTTAAAGTCTAAACTAAAATCCTTTAGAGACTTGTAGTTATAGGCTTGGGGAATCTATTGAGTCTGGACATCAAAGCAGAACCAGGCTTCAGATGTTTGTACAGCACTGTCCTCCCGTTACCTTCTTATAATTCCTAGTTTACATTATAAGCACCTGTGCCTGTTTTGGTGAACATAGAACGTCTAATATCAGGTTCATGATTTTGTGGTTATATATGTATATATATATATATATATTTATATATATATATATATATACATACACACACACACACACCACCGTACTAACCACTACACCACCGTGCTTATAGCTTATAGTTCAAGTTTAAAAGGCATTAACTTAAGAGTTAGCCTAAATGGAGGTGATAATCTAGGTTACAGGTAAAGATTATTCACACATAGTAACTTTTGGCATTAATCATTTAGAAGTTAACTTTGTTGCTCACACTACTTTGCTCTTTTCTTACTTCAGACTGTTGTTAAAATCAGGGCAGGTCAGTTTAGCTTAAGATTATCATAAAATGGACTTACTCAAACTATAGAATTTTATGTTGCAACAAATGAGAATAAAGAATTTACTGCCAGTTCAGATTAGTCTGCAGAACTGCTGCTGGGCATAGGGTCTCTTCAGGACTCCCTCCTACTGTCAGCCAGCCCCCATACCCCTAAATTAAAAACTTATTTGTTCTACTCATGCGTCACATTTATCATTAAAACTGCATTTCAGTGAAAGGTGGTGAGTTTGCATTTGAATGTGATACTGCTGGTTATGATTCTGTATAATGTACCTGTAATTAGATGACTGTTTTTTGTACTGCAACTATAAGGCACCACACTTAATTGTTTTTGTATCCTTATAGTCAGAAAGGGAGTCAGGGCCCATTGAGAGAAACTTGAGTGAGGCATATGTATCAGCTAGCAAGAAGCAAGGCCTGAAGCACAGTATCTACAGGTGGACAGTTTAGTGGTAATAGACCTTGTTTTGATCATTGTAGATTTTATTGAATTATATGTTTTCCATAAGCAAGAACAGATAAAATCAGTCCAATATACGGAATTGTTTTAAACTGTATAATTTAGGACAAGCAGTTCACAACTGAATTAAATAATGAATTCAAATAACTTCTGTTTTCCATTCAACTTTTCTCCATTCTCAGACCTTTCTTACATTTTCAATTATGTCTATGATAAATGTATTAACCGGTTTGCATTTAAGCTTGTTAGCATTCAGTACTAACATTTCTTGGTCACACTGGCCTGAAGTCATGCCAGGTCTTATATGCTTTCTGATTAATTGAACTTCGGTTTGACCATTAGTGGGCAGTATGGCACCCAGAAGTAGAAGCAGGGCTAGACTGGACTGATCTCCATGATAATGTCTCTGTAAAGAGAAATAAGCAGAAACAGGCACCGTTTTGTATTAGGAAGTCAACAAATACAGAACATCAGTGCAATTTCACAAGTATGTTTTCATATTTCAGACAAAGAACAACAATGACGGAAAGGTATTCATACAGTCATACATCTTAAGAAATGCTGAAAAACATGGTTCCTTTAATTGGATGATTTCAAACTATCAGCAATCAATACCAACAATGTCATCATGAAGACAAAACAAATACTGAAACTTTATTTATATGACTGTAGAAAATAAATAGTTGAAAGGTTGAGTACAGTTGAAGTTCTGACCTGTCCATGAAAAATATTCACAATAAATTTCAAATGTAATACAATAATATAGAACAGTAGTGAAACTGTGAGATTCACAACTTATGAATATGTACATTTACTTTCTGATAGTGTAAGTTTTGCTAAGTGGCTTCAGAGCAAAATGTAAAGTCTGTTTACAGCTCAAAAACAGTCTGAATGTCATGCCTGCCCGTCCACGTGCCCCTGTTCAAGTTCTGTCATGTCCGTGTGGTGTTTGTTTGGTCACGTGTTTGCCGTAGTCCCGCCTGTCTCAGCTGTTTATCGTTTTGTATCAGTCTTTTCACCTGCTCCCTCTCGTTAGTCCATGTATATATGCCCTGTGTATTCAGTCTGTCCTTGTCGATCATTGTTAATGTTAAGGTATGTGTTCGCTGTAGTTGTAACTCTGTTATTCGTTTGATTGTGATTAAAAGCCGTTGTTTGTTTATAAGTTTGCGCGTGTGTCCGCAAACCAGAACTAACTCTGTTTCTCTCTCTCTCTCTCTCTCTCTCTTAGGTAATAACTGCCCACCTGTCCTGTTGAATACTGTTGGATGTCCGACTGTCAGGGCCTCCTTGTCACCTGGCACCAACCAGCTCTCCTCTTCCGCTACACCTCAACAGCATTACTGTATCCTCCAGATGTAGCACGTGTGCAGCTTCTCTCCTTTTAGTTAATTCTGTTTATAATCAGATCTGCCAGAGTCACCAGCTATACTCTAAACACTCCTCATCCTCTGTACTAACCCAAACAAGAACTAACTCTGTCTCTGTACTAAACCAAACCAGAACTAACTCTGTCTCTGTACCAACCCAAACCAGAACTAACTCTGTCTCTGTACTAACCCAAACCAGAACTAACTCTGTTTTTCTTTCTCTCTCTCTCTCTCTCTCTCTCTCTCTCTCTCTGAGGTAATAACTGCCCACCTGTCCCGTTGAATACTGTTGGAGGTCCGACTGTCAGGGCCTCCTTGACACCTGGCACCAACCAGCTCTCCTCTTTCTGCTACACCTTGACTGCATTACTGTATCCTCTAGATGTAGCACCTGTGTAGCTTCTCTCCTTTTAGTTAATTCTGTTTATAATCAGATCTGGACAGGGTGGATGGGGTCTCTGACTATTAGCTGATTGACAGTATAAATGCTTCTAAGTTGGTGTGGTGCACGAATTTGACACTTTTAACCCATTGTGCACATCCTGGGTGAAAAGTGACCTAACTATAATTTTATTTTCTAAACATTTGCAATAAATGAATTTCATCATTCAAGCTTCCATTAATTCCTCAACTAACTTGTTTTTGATCATCACAAATCCTGATTTCAGTTTTATAATTATTATTTTTTTAATAAATAAAATGTTTGTATCACTGTCTTCTAACACACAACATGGGCCACAATGAACTCTTATGTGTTCAGTGTGGAGTTTGAGAGGAACTATTGACATTTTGTTCCTAAAGTAAATAAATAAGTTTGATCCGTGTTGTGCATTAAAAGGCTTTCCTAACTTTTGCATCAAAGGGCTAAGTGATTTCATAATCCTTTCACACTTCCTATTTCTCCCAATATATTGCACATACAATAAATTAGTCTTGCAGAGTGTACATGTGTATGATATGTGACATACTGAACAGGCCAGACAAGAACACAGTGTAAGAAAAAGTATGTGAAATCTTTAAAATAACCTGGTTTTCTGCATTCATTGATCATAAAACGTGATCTGATCTACATCTAAGTCCCAAGTGTGGACAAACTCAATGTGTTTAACCAAAAACCACACAAACAAATATAATATTTCATGTCTGTATCAGATACATCCATTAAACATTCACTGTGCTGGTGGAAAAAGTAAGTGAATCCTTGGATTTAAAAACTGGTCGAACCTCATTTGGCAGCAATAACCTCCAACAAGCGTTTCCAGTAGCTGCTGATCAGACCTGCACAACGTTCAGGAGGAATTCTGGACTTCCTTACAGAACTGCTTCAGCTTTTTAAGTGATGATAAAACATTGAGAACTGTTCTGGTTCTGTAAAAGAGCTTTTTTAAAAAAGGTTCTGTTCCTCATAGAACTATTTTTGGTACTATACAGAATGAATTATGGGAAGAGTGTACCTCTGACCTGTGGACTCCCAGTGGCTCTCAGAAAAAACATTATAAAAATATTGTTTATTTTTTTTATAATTATTATCAAATATTTCTCATTACTGGCTTCCATGTTTCATATGTTTCCTACATGTAGCTGTTTAGTACTGAAGGACTGAACTATACAGAAGTGTAGAAACAGTATTACTGTAGATTTGTACTGTGAGGGTGATAAAACTGGGAGTTCAGCTCTTTATCTTACAGTTATTAAGTTTCTGATTCATATTATGTGTTAATATTGGGGGACATGAGTAATTAAACAGTGGGTTCACTGTAGTTACTACATGAAGGACACTTGACTGTAGCTTCTCCTTCATTTATCAACAATGAGCGCAATAGAATGTTGGTGGACCCATGAGCTCTGATGTCATAATGTACTACGAGCTTCGTGGTGATGTCATAAAGTTGAAGATGTGTGTAAATTCTGTACGTGGTGTCGTTTTATCTCAGTCTGTGTTAGACAGCGAAGACGAAAGTTGCAATCATGGGCTGCTTGTGTTTTTGGAGCTGTGGAGTCTACACCAACGACTCAGATACAGAAAATGAACGACAGAAGGAACCACAGAAGACAGGAAAGAAGTGGAGAAGAGTAAGATGGTGGGAGAAAGCCAAGAAGAACAACTTAAAGGAAGAAGGTGACACCTATGGAAAACTACTTATTTATAGTAGATACTGAATCATTTATAGTAGATACTGAATCATGTGAAGTGGATTTTGAACTGTTGATAATGGATGTCATTTTAATAATTATAAATAGTTAATAGATTATATGATAGATTAAATGAATCATTAAATGTGGTAAAGAGTATATATATAAATATATAATATATATAATATATATAATACACCTGATATATATAATATATATATATGTGTGTATAATTGTAGTAAATGGGGAAACATGGTAGGTTTTATATAATAATATTCAAATTTAAAGATATGCTGTCTGTTTATAATTTTATCACAAATAGGAGATATTGAAGATTTAACTGAGGTTAAATTATTGAAATTTAAAAAATCTCAAGACTGTAAAATAACTGGTGATGTTTATTAATGTTGAAACAGAAAAGCAGGTGATCTCTGCTGAAACACTGACTATTTATTCATGTTGAAGGAGACAAAGAGATGAAGAAAGTGATGGCTGATGAAGCGGAGGCTGAGGCCATCATTAAATTCACCACCGTCAATATTGATGACACTGGGGACAAACCTCTGGGTGAGTAAAGGACGTGACCACCAGATAATATGCTAATGAATCAGCTGGACACCTGTTGATATTTCTTAATTTTAAACCAGAAGTCGAGCTGCTGCAGGTCATCACGGCTGAAGCTGACGGTGAAGCCATCCGAGAGCTGATCAACATGGACCAGAGCGAGATCCAGACTCTGGGTGAGAAAAAAAATCAATACCAGACGAGATCACAATAATGTAGATATATTTTTACTGTCTGTTCATTCATGAAGGTTTATTAAACTATAGCTGTTATTATTTCTCATATAAAACTGTTCACACCACACGATTATGCATTCAAATAAGAATCATTTGCAGCATCACAGCAAACAGTGAGACAGAGAAAGACATTGTCTCTCTTCATAACCTGCATATTCATTCACTTCTTCAATAATGTTGAGAAGTAATGTTTATTGAATGTTTTGAAAATGTATTTTTACAGATGAAAATCAGCCAATGACGATGGCGGAGAAAGCAGAAGCAGTGCTAGAGGAACCAGCACACATCGACCTGGACGACAGGGGGCTCTGCGGAGACCGTCCTCTCAGTAAGTGATGGAGATGGTCAGTGGAAATATTAGGATTGAATTCAGATGAAAAAGCTGATCATATATATTGATGTGAAAACAGAGAACTGGATGAAATACATCAGGATAGTGATTGAAGATGAAGAGGATAAGGAAGCCATCCTGATTACTCCAATCCTGGAAGACGAGGACACTGCAGAGACCCCTCTGGGTAAGTAAAGGGAATTAGAAGATATCATGATGAGGATGTAGCTGGAGAAACTGCTGATATTAAGTTCATGTAAAAGCAGAGAAAAGATTATTGGAGAAAAGCTTGGTCGCTGATTATCTGATTTCTTCTATTTGAACAGATGTCCTAAAGAACAACTCGCCCGAGGAGGAGCCTAAACAGAACAGACAAAGGAAAAGAGGAACGAGAGAAAAGGGGCGAAACACTGCAAAGATATCCAAAACTGGATAGAGACCAACTAAAACTGATGGAGACAAAGAACACAGGATTGAGACAAAAAACACTGAATAGAGACAAACAACACCGGATTGAGACAAACAACACCTGATTGAGACAAAAACACCTGATTGAGACAAAAAACACCGAATAGAGACAAACAACACCGGATTGAGACAAACACCTGATTGAGACAAAAAACACCGGATTGAGACAAATAACACCGAATAGACAACACCTGATTGAGAAAAACAACCAATGAAGACAAACACCCGATGAAGATAAACAACCAAAGAAGACAAACAACCAATGAAGACAAACAACACCAGATAGAGACAAACAAAAAAAAAACACAAAATGTCACACACTCACACAGAGAAATCACACTCTCAGAGTGAAATCACACTCACACAGAGAAATCACACTCACACATAACTGCCTGAAAAAAAGAAAATAAATAATAAAATATTAAAAATTTTATTATAAAATATTAAAAATATCTTGCGGCGTCTTTGTTTTTCATTATTACTGTAATACATATACTTTACTGAATAACTGGGTGAAAGATATACGGTGTGAGGTAAAACCCCCAAAAGACAACCTATATCTAAGTAAATGTGTGTCTTGTACAATTGAAGCCCACTTGTGTTCCTAATAAGCCCCCTTACAGTTTTATTTCAGGAGAAATATGAATTTTTAATAACTAATAAGCTCAGAAAAAACAGAAAAGGGTTTAAGATGTTCTACAGTAAATCAGACTTTCAGATGGAACAGCGGCGGTTAGAACAGCGAGGGCTCAGCATGTGTTGTAGCAGTGATGTGAGACTGATAGCATTAGCTTAGCTAGCGTTAGCTCACACTAATGTTAGTGTACACTGTTGTAGCGGAGGGGTCACACAGACCCCTACAGGAGCTTTTAGGACGTCCCGTTCTAAATCCATAGGTGTTCATATGGAGCAGTTCCACCTTTTTGCAGCTAGAACAGCTTCCACACTTCTGGAACGGCTTTGGAAATTTCTGGCCCTTCATCCAGAGGGACGTGTCGACTTGTCGGTAGGTGGGCGATAAGGACTGTGTAACGAGACCACTGCTCATAATTTACTGATCATTTCAGCATTATTTGCTCCATAACTGAGTCTTACAAGGTTCCCGGTGAAATTCTAACTGATGTAGTTTCACCATCACTACACAATAAATGTAATGAGATAAACTACAGTGTTCAGTACCTACACTATGATATTATTTTAACCATCAGTCTACAAACAGCACAACTGCTAAACTACTCCAGTGTTCTGTAGACCAGCCTGCTGACCTCTTGTCTTTAGCATAGAACACATCATGGTTTCTGCAGGAGCATGTGTGCCTCTGTTGGTTCCTCTGAACAGCAGTTATTCGGGGGTCCTGTTGAGTGAAGTGTCGGTCGAACAGACGGCTCACAGAAACATATGGCTGTGTATGTGTCCCACCTCCAAATTTCCTTCTGAATATTATTACTATATAATTATTATATGCTAGATAATAAATGTTGTGCTGCTGTGTCTTCACTAGGAGTGTGACTGTGCTGGAACAACTGAAACACATGATAACTAATTACTAATGAACAAGGCGTTAATATGTTCCTCATTGGGAGTTAACAATTATCTAGCACCCTATTATAAACTCATATATATGGAAATAAACATCCCCAATCAAATGACATACTGTAGCACAAATAATATAATAATAAACAACGTTTGAAAAGTTGTAAATAAGTTATGTGTTATTTATCATTTGGGTACAATTTGACATTAGTTTACTAACTTAATAATAATAATAATAATAATAATAATAACACAGCCAAACAATATTAAAACTTAAATAGTCATTACTAAGGAAAATGAAGAAGTTCTGAGATCTGAAACCCTCATGTTGATTTCTGTAATTAAGAGGCTAAAAGAACACTGTGTCTGTTAGCTAGCAGATTAAGATTAGTTAGCTAGTCAGATAACTCTGTCTCTACATCAGTCCTGTAATTGTGGAGTCTGAATAAAACAGTCCATCTACATCACAGTACCAGCCCAGGGGTCTGCCATGTGTCTGATTCATTGACCACACATTGGGAGACACGACGAGTCAGAATGAAAAAAAATGTGATGGACACAAAGGGGAGGGGCTGTGAGGCAGTGTTGTGAACTGATGAGGATCAGGTGTGTAATCGGAAAGGAGTGATTCAGGGTGATATAATGATTGCAAAAGTGGTCTGTCAAACTCAAGGCAAGGTATGATCCTGGGTACCCTTGATACAGCAGTAGATGTAGAGGGTACTGGGGAGGCAATACAGAGAGTGGATCCCAAGGTTGGTATTGACAGATGAGCCATAGATGATTTGGTTACTTAGCTACGGTTGGATGAGAAGGGGTTTACTTTTAGTTAAGTGTGTGCAATACAGGATTTGTTGGAGATGATCATTTTTCAGTGTTTAGTAGAAATGAGGCGGATTTGGGGAGAACTTATTTGACACTACAAGAGATTGATAGAGGCTTAGCTAAACCCATTAAGTTAGCACCGTGTAGAGTTCCACTTCTCTTACAGCAGGAAGTATCTGACCCTATTAAGAACATGCAAGAACAGGGTATTATTCCACCATCTTTAGCCCCTGGGTGGCGCCTGTGTTCCCTGTTCCCGGTGGCCTTCGGTTTTGTGTTGATTAACGCAAGTTAAATGAGGTCACTAGAAAGGATGTGTATCCCCTATCTAGAATTGATGAGGCCTTAGATAGCTCGGCTAATGCTCAATGATTTAGCACCCTTGATTTGGCAAATGGGTATTGGCAAGTTGAGGTGTCTCCTAAGAATAAATGTAAGACAGCTTTTACTACTTAACATGGATTATTTGAATTCAATATTTTACTATTCTCTTTAACAAATGCACCTGGTACATTTCTGCAGTTTGTAGCCTTTGGGACAGTGTAGATCCCTGCGTAGATGTTTAATAAGTGCTTGTTTATCCCGTAGCCGCATGCAGTACTGCAGATTTGCTCTGCTCGTAGCATCAGTAATATTGGAGAGGAACAAGTGGAATCAAGTCGAATACAATCCCTGAAGTAACCTACAGAGAGGTATTGCGTATATGTGTGGTCTTTTTTTGTTTTTACAGCAGTGCCTACGAAAAGGCCTACTAGCAGCAGGCTAGTGTGGCTAACAAGCGGCATAGCTGCTGGCAGTTTGGCTCTATTAGATAATGATTAGTATTAATATTACTCTTTTGTCTCCTTCTAGGGAGTGGTTAGCGATGAGCACATTAGTGTAGCCAATGTTTTTCCCACGTTTATATTTGCTTTATTTTATTTTTGATATTTGTGCTTTGAGTTTTTAATATAAGGAGTATTAATATTTGTGCACAATACCCTCTGGGATGTTTTACATTTTGTAGTGTGAATAATAAATTGTAACTTTTATTGAAATAATCTTCCCCTTTTAAGAGCCCGGTATTTTAGCTCTTATGCTGGAATTTTGGTGACCATGAGCAGGTAGTTCAGCCAACTTTTAGCCCAGTGTTCATGTGATTTGGATGAATTTATTTTATTTTAAGCTTGAGATTTGAAGTGAAATTCGTACTGGGGTGTGTTTATGTTTTCTTTTGGGTTTGAGTGCAGTGCTCTTACTATAATGGGCAATGTCTGGCTGTCCTTACTGATACAATGCTATAGTGTGTGTTTGATGACCACTAACTTTTCCAGGGGAACGGTGTAATTTATTTTATTTGTGACCCTTTATTGTAATACATTACCATTGGACCACAGCTGTGTGATCTTTTTTATATGTATGAGAACCACTGCTGGGGAACCATTGTGCAAAAGAGGGTTCTCCCACCATTTATAATTTGGGAGTGGCATAGTCTAATACTTATTTGGGAACTTAAGGCCACAGGTTGATGGATTTAGTACTAGCAGATCTTCAGTGGACCACTTCGGTCTATTTGGATGATATTATTGTGTTTGGGGGGCTTTTGGGGAACACTTGAGCAGGCTGGGGATCTTTTATCTAAACTTTATCCTGGGATAAAAGGAAGGAATTGTTGGGATTCGAGCAGTTTCGTCACATGGTGGTGTTTACTAAATATCTGCTAGGAAGAGAATTTAAATAGAGAATCGCAATTCAGTTGCCACGCCCTCAACTGATGCCACATGGCCCAGATAGCTCACTTTATGTTGGAAGAATCAACTTCCACTTTGACAATTTGACCTTTAGATCTTGCTTCTGCAGCCATGAGAACACTTCCTCCAGTCTTTCCAGATGTTCCTCCACTGTACGTGAAAACACAATCATATCGTGCAGATACAACAGCACAGACTGATAGCGACAGTCCCCAAACATGCACTCCATAAGCCGCTGGAACGTACCTGGTGCATTGCAAAGGGCATACAGTTGAACTCAAATAGTCCAAGCGGAGTGCAGAACGCTGTCTTGGAATTGTCTTTTTCAGCTACTGCCACCTGATTGTACCCACTCGCCAGATCAAGGTTGGAGAACCATTTCGCCCCACACAATGCATCCAGGGATTTCTCTATGCGTGGCAGAGGATATGCATCATGTCAGGTCTTTGCATTCAACTGTCAATAATCCACACAGAGCCGAAGACTGCCATCTTTTTCGTAAACCAAGATCATAGGAGAGGTGAAAGGACTGCTGCTTTCCCGAATCACTTGGCTGTCTAAGAGCTGTTGAATTTGATCTTTCACAGTACTATACTGGGAAGGGGGAATCCACCGATTGGGCTGGCGCACTGGCGCCTCGTCCAGCAATGGAATTTCATAGGTGATCAATTAAGTACAACCCAAATCTTTAGAGCAAAGGTCCTTGGCCTGCAGAATTTGCTGTTCTGTCAACCCCTCGAAATCAGACATCAGTTTAGCAGAACTGGCACACTGTACCTGGATACAACAGCCATGCAGTCTTACCAAGAGGGTTCAACAGAAACGGGTGCCAGTCTTGAGGAAACTACTGCCACTGCTTGTACTGTGCCAAGAACACGTCGCGTTGGAAGCCATACATCAGCGCTGCCGACATTCACCACGGGAGCACAGAACAGACCCTTCTTTGCTGCCACAAGAGTGGGTGACACCAAAAGACCTTCTGGAAGATGCCAGTCTTCAAAGCCTAAGGGCTCCAGCAAGAACTCCACGGATTCCAACTGGGGACAGGTGACGGGAACCATGGAAAGGGTGTTAGCCCTAATGAGAACTGCCGACCTACCCTGCACCTTGGCCTTAAATGATGTGGCAGCATTTAGGATGGCTTCCATCTTCTCGCAGTGGTGCAAAGCACACCAAAGCACGCCAAACCACTGGGGCCGCCGACTGCATAGGAGGAGAATGAAAAAGCTGAGAGCCATGCTGCTTAAATAGCACCTGGTAACAATCCCTAAGCACAATCATTCCCAACAAACCAGGTGTTTTTGCTTTGCGACTCTGGGTTCTCTGGGTCTTTAACAACTAATATTCCTCTCTTAGGAACACACTGCCCCAAAACCATCACATCCAACTCTAGGTAACCTATGTAGGGTATGTCAAGACCATTTGCAGCTTTCAAACCTAACCACTGTGGAGGAAATAGCGACAGAAAAATAACATTCAAAGTCTGAGTCTCGATCAGAATGAGTAACAAGATTTATTTTGAGGAAAGACAATGTAAGGTACAGAATCTTCTCCTACCTTGGAACAGTGCCACAGCATCTTATATAGTTTCCCAAAACCAGCTCACGCCCACTTTACAAAAAGTCTGAGCTTGGGTCACACACTAGTAATGCCTGTAACACGGCAAGTTCAAATGACAATCATGTCCTCTGAGGTACTTAACAAAGGAGGTGAAGTTAAAGAAACAAGAGTAGAAACTGCTCATGCTCCTTTAGACGCTGCTACATTGGGCAACCTGTCCAAAGGGTTTAAACCTTTGGACAGGAGAAATGGGGCTTGACTTCACTGTGCTCATGCAAAGGAAGAGAATCCTTTACTCATATTGTGAATGTTGTTACCTACAACAATTTTATGTTTTTAGGCCTGTGTACTGACTAAAGGCCTTAAGTAATTATTACACTGCTATTTTTAAAACCACTATACGATCTGCTTAAAAGTAACATAGCCATAGTCTGAACTGGGAACTGGACCTAGCTGAATTCAGATGCAAGAATTAGACCAGATGGTGTATGGACTTTGCACCTACACTATGAAGAACCAAGGGCTTGCTGTGGAATTCCTGTGGACAGGAATTTCAGAACTGACCCTGCACATTTTAAACTACCACATCACTGTGTAGAAGAAAACTACTCAAGATCCTACTGATGTCTCAGTGTTCTGCAGAAACATTGCATTGCGAAGTAGCATCCTTCAACAGCTCTAACCACTGGCTATGATGATATGGATTGTCCTATTATGTGCAGTACTAGCCATTTTTAATTGTTTGTTTTTGTTTTCAACTATTGTACATATGTAGTGATAATGCAGTTTTGTGATTCGTCATTAAGGAGTATCAAAGGGGGGACTGAGAGAAATAATTATCAACATATGTACTTTATTTGAGGAGACTTACCAATTGAACTCTGATACTACCCTCTCACAGAGTTGATCACCCCCCACCCCCCACCCCCCCCTCCTAGACAGTGAGAGATGGACTAGATTGGGCTGCAAGAGACTTCAAGATACAAGAGAGAATGTGCTTCTGCATGCACATGATTAAGACTACCTCCCAACTGCTAACAGACTGGCTGTGATCGACTGAGCTGTACCCACATTTTCTGTGTGCCAATGAAACTCAAGTCTACGCTGAAGGTCTCCTGACTTCTGATTCCCGAAGGCCGAATTTCTAACACGACTGTTCACGCTACTGCAAATCTGATTACTGTTATGAGCAGCACAAGAAACGACAGCCTATCACAGGGGAGATGGGTTCCTGATGTGAACTAACCAAGAACTATAAAAAATGTGGGCATCGTTATCACTATCACGTTAGTTTAACCAAACCCAAACCCCACAAGTGTCTATCAGGGCGTTGCATGCAATGTGGTGAAGAATTAATATCAGATACCGTGCATGAATGCTACATACAACCTATAAAATTAAAAGAACCAAGCGAGGCACATCTTTTTTTCAATTTTGAGACAAGAATTTTAAATGGTAAGCATGAAGCTAACTTTGTCTGTGCAATAACTTTTGATGGTAGAGAGTTCACAGCAGAGGGGTCACGCTGTTTAGAACAACTCATTAAAGAGTTTAGACGACCAAAGTATCGGGGGTACACATGATTAGCACACAATGGGGCTGGTTTAAATAATTTTTTGTAATTGGAATATTTCTCCAAAGTGGGTATCGCAGTCAGTATCACAATGATGGGGTGTAGACTGATTGCAATGTTTGAGGAAACCTTCAGACAACGCTACATAGACTCATACTCATTTATTTAGCCAAAATAGCATTTGCATTAACTCTGTCATGTTCAGAGAAAGAGCATTTCCCACACAAATTTAATCTGAAACAAAATGAAAACTATGTAGGTCCATACCCAGATAAACAATATTACGGCTATGATACAATGAATGATAAAGACAAAAACCAGTTTGATGAATGGTACACGGTCTCGGGTGGTGTGTATGTTTACGGCAGGAACGATGTTGTTTTACTATGAGAGGCTTGCATTAAGTATCGTGACGAGTTCATTCAATGTACAAAGCTAGACCCATTCAATTCTACAATACTGGCATCATGCTGCATGACTGTGTACAAGACGCATTTTCTCCTAAAGACACACCAGCACTGACACAACAGCGCAAACATTTGTTAGAACAAGACATTTTCAAATGTTTCCATTAAATGGCTCGAGTATGTTAAGAGCACAAGAGGTGTTGATGTTCACCACGCACTAACTCATGGAGAGATTAAGTTTGGTGTGTATGACGTAGATGGGTTTATGCAAAGGATGGTGTGTGAAAAGTCCTAGAATTTAAATGGTTGCATGCATCACGGGCATGGATGCCATTACAATCCAAACCAGGTCCACCCTATGTCTAAGGTGTTGTATGGTGAGTTGTGGAAACAGTTTGACATTAAGTTGGAGATAATTTTTGGAGAATATGGTCTGGATGTTGAAGTAGCGTGGGAATGTCAGTGGGCCGATGCTAAGAGGGTTGATTTAGATGTTGCTACGTTTATGTCGACATACAGAGCGCCGAATAGGTTAGAACCAAGAAATGCCCTCTTTGGGTGTAGAACTACTGCATATAAACTCTACTATAAAGCAAAGGATTATGAGTAAATCTGATATTTGGACTTTACTAGTTTGTACCAATTCTGTCAGGCTAGGAAGAAATACCCAGTTGGACATCCTCAAATAGTTTTCAAAAATTTCAGACCCCTCGAGGAATACTATGGACTTGTCAAGGCCACCATACATCCACCTAGAAAACTCCTACACCCTGTTTTACCTTATCGCTGTAATGGTAAATTAATGTTTCCCCTCTGTCGTACATGTGCAGAGCTGGAAAACCAACAACAGCAGTGTGATCATAATGATGATGACGATGACAGATCCATCATAGGGACGTGGGTCAGTACTGAGTTATTGAAGGCTGTTGAAAAAAGGGTACGTGGGGGCTAAAATCCACAAGGTTTGGCAAGTCCCAGACAGTTCAGAAACATTGTTCTGCGTGTATGTAAAGACGTTTTTTCAGTAAAGCAGGAAGCAAGCGGTTATCCAGCACATGCTGTGTAAGAAAAAGAAAAGAAGGAATATATCAGGGATTATTTTGAAAAGGAAAACATCCAACTGAATCACAACAAGATACATCTTAACCCAGCTCACAGGTCTATCAACACACTGTTTTTAAACCATGTGTGGGGTCATTTTTCAATGAGGGAAAACTTGCCAGTGTCTGAGTTACTGACTGACTCTGAACAGTTTTCACAACACATCTTTGGCGAGGGCTATGACACATTAAACACTTTTCATTTGTGACTGATACTACAGCATTGGTTCAACGGTGTTATTTGGAAGGTGACCATTGTCTGACACGTAACATTAATGTATTTCTTGGAGTGTTCACAACAGCTCATGCATGTTTAGAACTGTACAATCTGATGGACAGATTAAGTGATAGACTATTGTACAGCGACACTGACAGTGTTATTTTTGTTTCTCGCGAATGGGACTGGGAACCCCCTCTGGGGCCCTACTTGGGTGATTTGACAGATGAGATTGGTGGTGGTGATTACATTGCGGAGTTCTGCGCAGGAGGTCCTAAGACATCACAGCAGCCGGTAAACATGTATGAAAGCAAAAGGCATCACAATAAATGCAGACAATTCAAAAGTTTAGACTCGATACATTAATTGATCTTGATCATTATGTGGTGCGTCGCGATAGTAGCCGACACATACTGGCTCATGCTGATGGTATCGTGAGAAATAAAAAGAACCTCACACTGAAACACAAGACAGTGGCGAAACGTTTTAAGGTTGTATACAACAAATGGGTCCTGTTGTTTTTCGACACTTCCTTATGGGTACTAAAGATGTTCATGTCTATCGTGGGGTGCGTGAGGTTGTGGGATTTGATTTTAGATTACAACATCCTTTTCCTTGTGTAATAAGAGGGGCCATCAAATTCTGGGAAAAACATTTTTTGTAAAACAGTTAATTGAACGTACTGATGAGTTGGTTTCTATGCAAATTGAAAACATAGTATACATTTATGACTGTTGGCAACCCTTTTATGATGAAATGTTAAAAATAAGATTTTCATTTTGTACAAGGGATACCGGCAACACTAAATGATGCCGCTTAAAAGAAATAATTTGTTAATTTTTGATGTTATGAAAGACGCTAGCAATAACGCTGAGGTAGAGAAGTTGTTTACACAGTATGTACATCATCGAAATTTAAGTGCCATTTACTTAATGCTAAATTAGTTTTTTCAAGGAAAGTCTAGTAGGACTATTAGTTTGAACACAAACTATCTGATATTGTTATAAAATCCTAGAGACAACAATCAGGTCCGCATAGACAGATGTACTCCGGCAGTATAAAGTTTTTCATGGAGTGTTTTCAAAATGCTGTGAGAAAACCATTTGGTTACCTCCTGATTGATTATAAAGCAAAAAAGATTTTCGTCTTAGAACAGATTTACTTTCAGACAGACCTGTTGTTTACATTCAGAAAAAAACAAAGATAGGTCAATATGTCTGACAGACTATATAGAAACCTCTCACTTCTGAAACTTTTATTTAAAGCTAAACTGGCGCAGAGACGTGTTATTTTACAAACAGCGTGTAATGAACTGATCTGATCTCTGTGTGAAATAGCTTTTAATGTGCTTAATGCTACCATACCACTCACACCAAGACAATATTCACTGTTAAAGAAGAAGAAGAAGAAGAAGAAGAAGTCTGAAATAAAATATTTAGCAGATAAAAAAGTTGGTGTTTTACAAAAGAAGAAAGTTATTAATCAGGAGCGTGGTTTTCTTCTACCATGGTTGAGCATCGCACTACCGTTTATAACGAGTTTGATAACGGCTAAATAAGTAGAAAGGCATGGAGTATGCTGAAAACATGTTTTTGGTCCCACAACACCAGTTGGATAAGTTAAAGAGTATCTCTCAGACAAGTTGTAGAAAACTACCTGGATGTGTCATAAGGTGAGTGAGAGGGGGTGGACCCAAGTGCAGAGTTTGTTAGTTAGTTTGTTTTTCTGTTTAAGTCTGTTTTTTGTGAGTGTGGAAGTTTCAGGGGAAAAGATGAATGCTTGTGTACTAGTCACCCTAGGTGGGATTCAAACCCCCACCTATGATCACAGCATATAATACACGTCCCCTTCGCCACCAAGGGACGGGAGAGGAAGCACCTTAAATCCCTTTTTTGGATCACGTTCTTCCCTGTATTTTCAGTTGTGTTTTTTTTACTTTTTTTGTTTCAGACTTTCTGATTTCCACAGACTTCTTCTTTTACTGACTTTTCTCTTTTTTCATCTTTTACTAACTTTTCCTGAATACTCACCTCTACCGATCACCCCTCTACAAAGGAGCGATGGCGGATGGTGTTTGTGGCTGACTTAAGTAAGAGCAGCACAGGTGTGCCCAGTCAGCGCTGATTGCTACTGAGAAGCCTGGGAATTGGAATTTTCTCTCCTTTTCCTACCAGGCCTCCCTCTGCACTGACTGAGCCCTCTGCTGGTGGCTGGCAGGACAGCCTGGGCCATGACAGGATGTGTCTATTCAAAACAAGAAAGCCAAACTTTACACCTCGGTTTAGCAGAGATATTTAAACATTTCTAAACAGGGTGATATGGAGACCCACACTTTCATATTAACCTACCACTTACAGATAATGTTCATAAGAAGACAAATGTTCAGACTGATAAAAATAATGATAATAATGATAATGATATACCTCTGTCCACCATACCCAACAAACATGTTAGAGAGAAAATTAATTTGTTAAAAGTATTAAAAGTAATAATAAAAGTATTGATTATGTTACGCCGACTAAACACCAGTTAAGAGAGTTGAAAGCCCGGAGTTTCTCTCACCTGTTCTAGACAGAAGCAAATGGTTAGACTTCTAATGTTGGGTTTGTTTGTTGTGTTATGTTTACATGTATATCGTTTTTTTATCATGACTATGTAAATATATGTCTCACAATGTTTAAAAACTGTTTAATGTTTTGCTGATGTGTTACATGGATGTAAATAAACGACTTTGTGATTAAATTGTTTGTTTTTATTTATTAACCAGCACATTACACAGAGACACAGTAACACAATAAATATCTGTCCAGTTTGAACATGTTGCAAACGTTTAAACAACCTGTTCTTAAAATACATGGATACATTTTTTTTCACAAAGGTTGAAACCATATTGTCATTCTTTATTAAATCAAAACTTTTTAGACATTACATTTTCAGAACTTGAACCTTTAGACATATGGTGTAGAAAAAATACACAGTGTTTGATCACAAGTGGTTGGTGTAAAATCTTGTACTTGTCTGGTTGAGTATCAATACGATGGGCATGATGTTTTTAGAAAGTTGCAAATCATTTTTAGAAACAAGTCATAATCTGGTCCATTTCCAAAACTTCACTCATGTAGACAGCAAGCCAGTGTTCTCCAGGTGGAAAATGTGTGTTAGTGGCTACTTTGTCCAGGACAGCAGTCAGCTCTAAAGTGTTCATCAGTAACAATCCACTAAAACAGCATACACAATCAAATTTATGGTGTGAGGAAGGGGTTTTCTGAAACGGGCCTCCAGTCTTACATTACCCGATTTCACCAATGACACGTGCTGACCGCAGTCTTTGTCTGGTGTGAGATTAAACACAAAGAGTATAACCCTGTATGAAATCCTGTCTATCAATAGGCAATGCCTGGTGTTTAGATGTCTTCCAAGTGCCAGAGCTAACTGATAAAATTCACGTACAGCAGATCTGGAATGAAATTCCGGTTGATGTGGTTTAGCAGGGTATTGTTATTTGTCTACATACACAGTAAAAAAAATCCAAATCATAATGTTTAAAAGCAAAACAGGGCTTGTTTACTTACGCTCTCATATTGTCCATTGGTAATAAAATAAGATTTTGGATACAGTCCAAGTAACATTTTCACATTATATATTCAATGTTAGAAAATGATATTAAGAAAATGAAGTTCAGCTACATAAATCTCTCTCTCTCTCTCTCTCTCTCTCTCTCTCTCTCTCTCGCATATACACATATATACATCTATACATACATGTACACACACAATATGTAAAATTAGCGTGAGCTGATCATTTGAACATTTAGCCTCTAACTTAATATATTTCACATTCCTTTGCAAATATAACAAGCCATATAATGTACAAAATAAATCTCACATTTCGCTCTTTTCATAATATTCTCAAAAAGTACACAGAAAATGACCCTTTTTTTTGAAAGATCAGTTCTTAACAGATGATTCGTTTACAAACTACGTCTATCCGCCATTAACTAGTCAACCACGCACGTTTCATCTGATCAGTAGCACTTTAAAAAGGAGGCAGTGACCTAATTTATTAACAAACTTTACTACATGAGCCACAGCAAAGCTTGAGCTAAACCAACAGTTTTTAACAGAAAACATTCCTATTTTTATATATTTCTCACATTCACAATCAACACAACTATTCTTTATTACTACAAAACACCATCAGCAATAGCTGTTTCATTCAGTCTGACTCAATAGCTTTGGCTAGATTTGCTAGCAACGTTCAACAAAAACACTGAAATAACGTCTTTTACAGATATCAAATAATATCATTTAAAGCTATATACTTCTCTCTTATGTCGTTTTTAACAATAACAACCCATATTTCCCTGGATTCGTACCTAAATAGAGGAAATAAAAGACCACGGTAACACCAGTGCATTTTCCCCATGGATGGCTTTATCTGGAATGAGGAAAAACCCGAGGTCGCCCCCTAATGCCTGAATCGTGTTCCAGCAGGAATACATTTTTTTTTACACACACTCTATCAATCGGGTACCTGGCAGTCATTGACACCAACGCCTGAGCGTGTCCGAGGCTTACAGCGGGTGATACTGACTAATAAAGATGCTAAGAGAATGTTTACTTTGTAAGCTAATGCATCATTTCACAGTAGGCATGTCGCTATGAATTGGGGTCAACAGTTCCACCACATTACTGGCATTTGTAAATACCGTTCTCTTTGTCAGGTCTCCTTGCAGGGTCTGTTTAATCCATATGCCCTGCTGTGTCCTGATAAAAGAGTCCTGCTGAGAAAACAGTTTCCAGGGTGTCCCGATCATAGCTGGTGAGACATTCTATGATACTGCGGTCTGGGTAGGTGCTTGAACTCTGAGATATCAGCCGGTCGCCCAGGGACATATGGACCTGTGAAAATAATGTACCACCGGGGTAGTTTATGAACCCGACAGCGGCCCCATCGTCTTTATTGCTCCAATCAGGCTTTGTGATTTTAGCACATAGGTACAATAGTGTGTTATTCAGATCTGTATAATCTTCACCATGTCTGGCTATGAGAAACTCCAAAGTAGCCGTGTGGGATATCACTGAGAGGGGTGGTATTTACATAGAAGTGTTTTTCTCCATAGCTGTTTGTGCTAAAGGCACTGTAAACAAGTCCATTTCTAATTTAATACATTCTTCAGACACGCAGTGAGGCCTTTCTCTTCTGTTTTGAGACTATGTGTTTTTTCAGCATGTGTTTGGTTGTCTTATTGATTGCCATTCTAAACAAATTTCTGAAACCCCTCCGATACCAACTCCATACATTGCAGGGGTGCCTGTGTAGCCAAGCATTACACCACCTGCTTGATTTACGTAGTGAAAGACATAGCGTTCAGGATCCATAGTACATATTGAAAGACTCCAATTAAAACCTGATAGGATGTTGTACATGTATCACTTTCCCGTAACATGATTGTTGTTCCCTGATATATGTACACATCGTAACAGGGGCACAAAGCTGCCCCCGACTGTTTGGTAATCAATGATGTCTGTGTAAATGTACAGCGTGTAGAAACCCCCATAGATGTCTGTGGGAGGTGGTGCCCACTGTTTCTGAAAAGCTTCCTGATAATCTGTTTCAACAGCCGACTCGAGCATCTCTCCTGGTTTTAGAAATAAAGTAATGGCTAGTTTTCCATCACAGATTAATCCTATACCAGGTTTGGTCTTAATATAACCTCTTAACGCTCCCTGGCCCGCCCAAAAATAAATATATTTAAGGATATATCTGAAGATCTACAGTACCACCAAAGACAATCAAGGTACCATATGAAAGCTTTGAATCTCTACTTTTTGGTCGTTTTGCCATTTTTTCTTTATTGTCATTCAGAAAATAAATATTTTGGTCAAAAACTAGCGTTAGTATGACAAAATATTAGGTACACTACGAACATTTTTATTTTTCGTAAAGCCATCTTTTGGCCAATCTGGACATATTACACGTCAAACGAACGGGGAGACCCTCAGGATTACGATGGTGTAAGCTATTATACTCTGAAATGTAGCAGTATTTAAATAAAAAATAAAGAATAGCTTTTCCGAACATTAACACGCCCCCTAGCGCCGCCACTACTTCTGCGTTTCTCCGACGCGTAAAGGCTCTCAGCCGCCACAGGGACACAGCCGCCACAGGGACACACCACCGCCACACACCTCAAAATGTCAGCTTCAAAACGGGACCAAACTTGTGTTTTTCCATCAATCCGATCGTTAATAATCCGCCATTTTGTGGAAGGAGTACTCCGGAGATTCGACAGGTCAGAATAAAAGCCTTCGAATTAAAAAAATTATTAAAATATCTTACAGTTCGAAATCCGCATTTTCGCCACTTTCCCTTATAGTCCCGCCCTTCCTCTTTCCAAAAACGTGTCAACCAAGTCTGTGGACTAATCAGGTGCGGAGATATCTGGACGCGTAACCGAGAAGGCCGGTGGGTTAGGAAAACGGGTGGGTTTTTGAGACTCAGCGCGCATTCTGTGCGCAGAGCGCAGAGAGGAAACGCGCCACGCAGGACGCACACAGGCACAAAACAACGATCAAAACATTAACTATGAACCCTAAACAAAGTCCCAAACCAAAGAAAAAGATATTTTATGATGTTTAAGAGTGATTAGTAAAGCTCAAAAGGAAGAGTAACGGCGGCGATCTACTGAAATCGGGCAGCAGAGGGAGTTTTACACCAGATAAACAGCTCCAAACCATACCAAAATAAAAGTACAGTCTGAGGTTATAAGCTGACTGAGTTTTTTCCAAGAAGATAATTTAGTTATGGACTTATGATAAACATGTAAAATATGGTAAAAAAATGGCCTAAAAATCATACATGACATTATTTTGTCAAGGAAAGTGAATAAACACATTTTTAGATGTGGGGGTTAAAAGAATATAACATATACACATATATACATATTTGTTTTTGCAGTAAAATCAGCTGTTTTCATTTTGGGGAGGTTGGGGGACCTTGGACACCCCAATAGACCAGTGGGGGGGGCCCCCTGTTTACTCTCTACTCCAGCTTGAATAACTTCAAATCAGTAAAAAAAATCAACTCCAATTTTTTTCTGGTGACTGTAGACACATGCAGAAACACTTTTCTAAAGGAAAAAGTCTGGGGACACATAAACTCTATTTTTGGTAGGCACTAAAATTTAAATTTTAAAATAAAAATTAGAAAAGCGCCTGTTTTTTTTTTTTTTTTGTTGTTTTTCTGCATATTTGGAGCATTGCAGATTAATTTCAATGCCTTTTACTGCTTCTAGTACAAATTTGAAGGCTTTTCAGGAACATTACATCTTGAAAATTACACTAATTTATGCAGTGTTTCAGTGAAAAGCTTCAAGATTTGGGTATGTATTTTCAGGCGGAAATTGGTAAAAAGGGGGGGACGGTTAAGAGGATAAACCATGTGTTTTATTTGGTCATAACCAAGGAATACTAAATGCGATGTTAGATGGGAATTAATCTCATTAATCAACACTGTTTTTTTTTACGTTTTATTTTTACTTACATTTATTTTCTTGTTCATAAACACTACCTTGGATGATATTACCACCATTTATTTGTATTATGTTATTGTTCACTGACTCCCAGGTTTAATGGAAAGAATTTTGGAATCACTGTGTCTCCATTAGCCCTAAATCAGTTCAACTGCCTTGTGCCAGCTCGTTGCAGTCCTTATGGAGATGACAACCTTCAAAGGCGTTTTGAGGACCAGCAGAGACAAAGTGGGCTACCTCCACCAATCAGCTGGACCATGGCTGTGGAAACTTACATCACATTGAAAGTCTGTCTGGACTTTAAGGTACGCAAATGAACAGTAACACATTTGATCACTTTTTAAAATACAGATTTATTTTTAGATCTTGAGGATGCAGTACTTTAAAAACTTAGCACTGCAATTTTCTTGTACAAGTGTTTAAAATAAATAAAACTATCAAAATTTAAAATAAAGCCATTACAACCAGGTATATGAAACTATTATCTGCAAGGGGCCACTTTGGCTGCAGGTTTTCTTTCCAAACAAGAAGTGCACACCTGATTCCACTCGTTAAGTCAGTCAGTCTCAGTCTCTGTTGCAACAAAAACCTGCAGCCACACTGGCCCTTTGTTTATACGTTTGGACACCTCTGTTATGCTTGGTCCTATCAGAATATTATGACCACCTACCTAGTAGTAACAATAAGCAACCTGTTTATCAGCTCATTTTGCCATATAGTAGCAATTGGTAGTTCTGTAAATAAACTGCAGTCCATTCTTTGCACACTCTTTATCTGATAGGACCATGTATAAAATGAAAATGCACACATTCTAGTGCTGAATATAACAAAAAAATACAGATCGAACATCACGAAGAAAAAAGGTCCACACTTACTTAGGCTACAGCTAAGGTGGTAATATGAACTTTGGGTCACCTAACAGAGCTTGGCTCAAATGTTAGCTGTGGCTGTGGCTTTATTGCTGTGGGGGGAACTTAAGCCTGGTTCCAAACATTAGCACATCCTGAAGAGGATGTGCTGAAAACCCCACAAATATATACCTAAATCCCTACTACATTTGTGAAAATATAGACAGTATTTCTGAATTTACTTTTTAAGGTGGGTGTCATGCCAACTTTGGGTCCTCATTGATAGTAATTTAATTAGTTTCCAGCTGATACAATAGCTGGCCTATTCACTGCTTATTCAAGAAAATAACAAAAACCTGCCAAACAGCCTTCAAAGACTAGAATTAAGGGCCCCTGGGACAGTTGGTTTACAACTGTTTATCAAGAACCTGTTCATATTTAACAGTCTACACTAAATACCTTGTACATATAGCAGGTAATCTCTTCAGTATCCAAGTACTCTTGTCTCCTCGTGTCTACAACATACATATTGTAATCACTTACCCTTACCTGAGAAAGTCTCAAGCCTGCAAATATACATTGTGATGCATTGAATCAGAATCAGAATCAGACTTTATTTGCCAAGTATGCTCACACATACAACAAATTTGTTTTTGGTTACAGAAGTTCAGAGTGCACAATAACTGACATTACAGAAGTAACAAACACACAACAACCCGTCTGTAGACAGACTCATCACTGTCCTGGATGAGACCAATGACTGTCAATTCATCTGCAAACTTCAGGATATTGACTGAGGGGTCCGTTCTGCTTCTTCTGGGGTCTCCCTCCTTTCTTCTCTGGTGGCCATTGGGATGTGTGGCCTCAGGTCTTCTGAGTTACTAATGAGTTGCAACTGGAACGTTGCGGGACTACCTAGAGGTTTTTAAATTGAGAAAGTTCTTATCGAAACTCCATAACCTGCTGGGTGATAACAGTGAAAAGGCCTAAACCTCTCTACAGAGCTATGCTTTTTGCAGTGGTTGCTGTGTTTTTATGTTCTCTTTTTAAAACGGATGATTATTAATGGAACCAGAGATCCTATTAAGAGAGCTCAGCTGTTTGAGCTGATCAAACTAAAACACATAGATGCAATGATTTTACAAGAGACTCACAGTGAATAGCAGAACTCTACAGACTGAATTAGAGAATTCCAAACCATCCTTAGCCATGTTCGAAATTCGGCCTTTAGGAATCAGGACTGGAGTTTATTGACACATTTAAAAATGAGTACAGCTCAGTCCATCACTGATCACTGGTCTGTTAGTAGTTGGAAAGCAGTCTTAATCATGTGCATGCAGAAGTACAGCTTAGGTCACCGGTCCAGTCCCGTGAAGTCCAGTCCTTAACCCAGTCTAGTCCATCTCTAACCTAGTCTAGTCCAGTCTGACAAGGTTTATGTAAAAGTCAAAAGAGGGTCAAATGGGGAACGGATGAATATAGAGGAAGACTAAGGGGATGAAGATGAGACCAAATGGAGATAAAGAGATGATGGGTGGGGTGACTGTTATCACCTTAATGGCAGGAGACAAAGGGTCATTTCAATACGAACAAACTCTCTGCAGAGATGGGGTAGGATGAGGAGTTAACAACAAAAGGCCATTTGCTACGATTCCACAAAAAGATTAACATAATGGATAAGTTCACATGATGAGAATTATTTCTCTCAGCCATAAGAGCTCGGTTTCTGGAGGTGTGAGGTGTTTCCTGAGGTTTACTCCTTGCCAGGTCTTGTGCCCCTCAGTCATTTGAGGTTGAGGAAGTAATAGCAGGAAGGCTTCTAAAAGTCTGTGTTGTGTTTGAGCAGTGTGTTGTAATTGTATTTGTGTTTACGCTCCTGTTTTGGGATTTCAACAAGATGTTTTTTTTAGACACACTGTGTAAAACTCTGGATGGGTGTAGTAGGGATGAGTATTTGGTTTTAGTGGGGGATTTTAACTCTACAGAGTGCAATTCAGACAGGAATCATCCTGAACAACATCCTGCATCATGCTAGAGGCTGATACAGGTCCTTACCAAACATAAGTTATGCGATGTTTGGGAAACCTTAAATAATGGATGCACCCAGTATACATGGACTCTTGCCAAGAAAAAAAATCAGCCAGCCTTGGCTGTTTTTTTGTTTGTTTTTAACATCTTAATGTATTTAGGGCTTACACACCGCTCCTCCTACAGGTAGCTGAGAAGACCAGGTGAAAGAACAGAGTGCTCTTATCGTCGAAGCCCCTCCCCAACTAAACTAATAACTTGCCTGAGGGTCGATGTCCAGAGGTGCTAACTTAGATATTCACACATACATATACAGACTACACTAGTCATGAATGATATATACATATTACAGTTAAGTATTCATTTATTAATTAATTTTACCCCTTTAGGCCGCTAAGGCCCCTCTTCCTCCCTTAAGGTGGATCTGCCCAACAGGAACAAGAAGCCTCAGTTCCCCTTACCCCCCATTTGCCCTCATCCCCTTCTACACAGGATATCAAGGTAGGTACATACAACATTACACACAATCACTATAAGCTGGATATCCTGGTTGGTGCTGTTAACCTCAGTGATGGGCGTACCCTGCACCATCACACTGAGGCAGAGTGCTTCAATCTGCTCTGCTTCAATCTGACTCTGATAAGGGGAGCGATGGGCAGCACACGGCCTTCCCTGAGCTGACCCTCACACCTGATCTTGGGGAGTGTGAGGTGACTGGCAGTGGAGGATTGTGCACTGTATCATGGCTGTACATGCTTTTATCTCTGTTTTAAATCTTGATGTCACGCTAAATTGTCCAAGCTGGTGAGAGGGAGACAGTCTCATAGTTTTATGGAGTGTTTCAGACTGACCCCTCTCTTTAAGCTGTTAGAGTGTATTTTTAACAGTGTTAATGCTGGTTTTAAAGTGCCAGTGTTTATTGTGGGTTTTGGTTATTCTCAGTGTAACAGGTTATCCGCTAGAGGGTTGATTAATTAATTGATTAATTTGGATCAATTAAAGTTTTGATCAAAAGTGTTACTCGATTTCAAGTACATTTTCTGAATCACAGCAATACTCATTTACTGGAGGTTTTAGTGCAACAACCACAACTTTATTACAAGAAAATTCAAACAATAAGAATGACTGTCTAAGCGTATGTAATCAAATATAGGAAAATCAACGCAGGTATAAGTAACTTAACCTAAAAAGCGTGTGGGAAGTCTGCTAGTGAAACCGCTTAGGCATTGTTTATTAGACTAACTGATGGGAAATAAGTTGGTCAGGTACAACTTTGGCGTCAAGAACTGAGCTCATAAAGAAGTGTTGTCACCTTACTTCTGCAGGGACGGGTCTTCTCCCGGAACCTTGTGGACGACTATTCTTACGCGCTGCGCTGTCAGCCGTGGTGATTTGCTTTCTCCTGGTGGCAGTTGATGGTTCTGCCTCGGGTGTGACGAGTCTTTCTCGGCGGCGGCTGCTTGCTGGGGGTAGAGGACAGCTGTGGCGGTGTGCGTTGCAGGAGTCGGTTCCGCTTTGGAACAGCGGGATCATCACTTGACTCACGCTCGGTCCGTCGACTTGGAAGGCCAGAGGCCCGTTGCCGTGGTAACGTAACTAAGGAGCTCAGGACTTGAGTCCAAGTTCTTGCTATTACTTTTACTAAAAGTCCCTGAGTTATGAGTCGAAAATTAAAGTTTCGCTGGCCAAGCGATAGTTCGATATTCACCAAACTCAGACAATAGATTGGACTATGGCAAAACAAAAGAAATAAAAACGTGTGAACAAATGAAAAAATTCTGCAGATCTGATATTTCGAAGGCAGTTGAGTTGGAGGTGCTCTTCGAAGCCTCTTTTCGGTGGGTTTCCTTGGCTTTTCCAACTCCTCTGCTCCTTCTCTCTCTTGTTTTCTTTCTCCTTCTTACACTTTTCTTATCGGCTTTGGCCATCTGTTTATCCAGATTCTGGACTCCTCCCTCCAGGGTGGTGTCCAGCCAGGATAGGCTGTCACTGTACAGGTGGCTTCTAAGCTACAACTTTTAATTGGTCTGCAGTTTCTAAGATTTACCACTGCGAACCTAAGGTCCTCGATTATCACGTGAAGAAAGTCACATGCGATTAAACACTATAAGGACTTATAACATATAAACCTGATAAACTAGAAAGGAAAACCTCATAAGTACGAAATAACAAAAGGAAACACAATAATGAGAACAACCATAGCCAAAGAAAGAAATCTCAAAACAAGTAAAAGTTACAAATCTATATTTCTATAATCTATAAATCTATTACAAATCAAATATTTCAATATGTTCCCTTTTAGAACCTGGTGGTTTAGAGATTCCTTTTCTGCTAAGGTTAAGATACACAAGTAAAGCATACAGGGTAACACTTTAAAAGGGCAAGATGCTAATTTAAATGTCTGATACACTGATTATATAGTAAAAAGCATAAGTAACAGATACACATCACATTGGTTTCAGCTGTTGTCAGGGAGGGATGTAACCTGACTGTTTTGATTCGTGAGAACTTTTAAAATCACTTAATATGTTTTAACCCTTGTCGAACAAGGCAGAACAACTGTAGGTCTGGATACTATTCTGGATTCTTGTCCATCTGGTGACCGCTGTTTGACCTGGTCAGTTGTGCATTAGCACCAGGGGGTGGTGTCACTCCACCGATGGCTGAATTAATTTTCCACTAAATTGAGAACTCAAGAATGCAAAAATATACAGAGATGGTTCTTTCACTGTTCAAATCTGTTAGCTGTGGTGAGAGTGATGGACCTTTCAGAAATCCAACGTTCAATTTGGCTTAGTTTACTGGTTACTTGAGAATTTGTTTCCAGTTCTCTGATTGTTGTCCCCATGCAACAGGATTTACCTCAGAGTCTTCCTGTTTGTAGGAGTCCTTGCGAGAAGCAAGATAAGGACCTTGTGTAATTGCCGGGCTTGGGGAATGCTTTTGTGGCTTACCCAGCACATCTAGTGAGGCCAATTCCTTGACTGCTAACTGCTGAGGAAATGTCTACTGCAGCATGGGTGGCTTTCATTAGGACTGACATTTTTGGCTACATCAGTTTTAAAAAACACAGTGCCAACTGCTGAAGTGTATTTTTGGGATGGCTACCATAACAATTTGGATGAGCAGGAAGGGTATTATGACTCAGCAACAGTGATATTTTGACTGTGTTTTTAGTCTTGT